>VWZT01004379.1:152547-215959 GCA_013397055.1 Pachycephala philippinensis | reverse complement strand
TTTTTTCTTTCAGCTCACTGCTTCACCCCAATCCTCTGCCCCTGAAAAAAAACCACAAAGAACCAAAATCAACCCTGGCTTGACTTCTTGGATCTTGTTTCTCCATTCCCATTTGTAGTCTGTGGTGCCCCACACTAAAAGAATTGCTGCTTTCTCTATAACTGAGCAGTCCTACCACACCACTATACGTATGAAATTCTGTAATGTTTTCATTGCTGGAGAAATACTGGGTTTTAGAGAAGGACATGAAAAAGCTCTTGGGGATCAAACTTTCTTTGCTGCTGTTCAGTATAGTGGGGGTCACAGGATATGATTATTATTATCCCTTCTGGAATCTCTCCCGTGCAAGGCAATAAAACAATGAAAATAAACCCCTAGTTTTCTGTATTACCTGGTTAATTTAAAGGAAACTGTTGGTCCAAAAATTAAGCTAATCTTGAAAACAGAACACTTGGGTTCTGTTTGTAACTCTTCAAATACTGCTTTGTATAGGTGTAGTTTTATGGTTTCTAATTCTCTTTCTTTATCTGTGACTTAGGAGAAAGAGGACTCCTTTAATCATGACCTGAGACTAAGTTCACTGATATTAGTAAAGCATTTACTGATCCTTGGTAAGGAGGGTGAAGGAGTAAGGTAATTTGAATGGTGTTCAAACATGAACAGATTAATGTATTTGGCTGTTGAGACATCTCCTGCCTGTTGTAAACGGGAGTCAAAAAAAAAAAAAAAAAAATTATACCATGCAGTGGCAACTCTGTTTCTACCTCCATGAGAAAGAGTGAATAAGAAGTTATTAGGTGAGATTCTGCAGTTTTGTGCTCTTTAAGAGGTCATTTTTGATGGTCCTGCTGGTCCATTCTGACCTTCATCTAACAGGAGTATCTTTCTGTCAGGTGCTGGGTAGCATGACCTGTGCATTTATCCATAAATCATGAAAGTTAGAGCCGAATTTGTGTATGAAACAAATCATCACCTGAACACTAAGGAGAGAAACACTTGTAGTAGGCCTTTAGTACTGACATGGGGAGGGAGAATGGAGTTTTGCAAGGGGGTCTAATGCAGAAGGGGGAAGTACAGCCATTTTTCTGTATCTGATTTTTCTCTGCCATCTTTTTTAGTGCTTAGATTCTTGGAATGGATGACCTTATGGCATAAACCCCTGTCTGTATAGATATTGTAACCAATAAATAGCAGTGCTAATCTGGTTTGGTGAATTCAGTGCCTCATACTTTGTGTGGTTTGAGATTGTTCATCCCATTATCCATTAGTTCATTCTGATACCATTCTGGGTGGTCCAGTGTTAGCAGTGTCTTGGGAAGGTGTTGCTATGACTATGTGATCGTAATCAATGGGTTCAAAGGCAAACTCACCCTCTCTGAGGTGAATATGGTACAACTAAGAATGCAGAGCAAGCGCAGGAGAATGTATTTAAGGTCAGAGAACTTTTGATGCTTTCTCTGGGCCTCATGCCTGGCCATAGAAGATGTTGCCAATGCAGATTTGACTATTATTCTTTGAAGCTAAGCTCCAGAGAGGAGCTAAAGGAGAAGCTGCCACTGCTCCAAGGAACTTTCAGTATAAACAAACCGAGGATCTGATACAGAATTTGTGGGAATAGTACTAACTAAAGAAGTAAAAGCAGGACTAGGGTTGTTTTCTGTGCGTGAGATATTGCCACTGTTTTACTGCTTGGAGGAGAAAAGGTCTAGTGCTTGGAGCCTTGTCCAAGTGGGAATTCAGGCTGGACAATGCATTATTGGGAGTTCCCCAAACACTTCTTAGCTAGGAAGACTGTCCTGGTGTGTAACTGTTCCAGCACACTGCTTTGGTGGAAGGGAGGGTTAAGCTACAATGTAAACACTTGAGCTTTGTTTCTTGGGAAAAATGTGTTTCATTCATTACTGAATTGCAATTTACCCCTAAGTTCAGTTGGAAGGTGGAAGTGAATATTGTGTCAGTCTCTTTTCTCAGGGCTGAAGGCAGACATGCCACAAATGGATCCCTATCTCCTCAAGCATACAGCTCTCTCTCTGACTGTAGAAGCCAGGGAGAAATGAAGCCTGAGTAGCCTGGCTCTGGAATGTGCAACAGGGCAATGGCATACACATAAGCATATCTCCCACACAGGGATAAACTCAAGATATAATGTTGCTTCTGCTCTCTCTGCATGTTCTTTTGAAAGACTGATGTCCTTCCATCAGGCAAAGATGGTGGTCAGGGATGACAGGGTACAGGAAAGCAGTGAGATTCTCTGCTTGTCTTTGAAGCTGTACCTGTTCTGCAGGTGACATTATGTACTTGCTCTGTGCTTGTCTGGTAGTTTTAGGATGTCTGCAGCAAAGAGCTTTTGAATTGTCTGTGTACCTGTCAATAGTGGTCAAGCCAGAACTTCAGTGGTTAGCATGAAAGCATATGCAAGGCAGTGAACTGCTGTAATACTTCAGCTTGCACTTATGCAGCGGAATCCACCAGAGGAGTGTGTGTGGGATGCCTTACGTAGGGTGGCTAGAAAGTAATTAAATGAGGCATATTCCCATTTGAAAACTTAAAGAAATACAGGGAAGGGCACCAGATGTTGTTTCTGCTAACACATGCTGAGCAACAGTGAATACAACTGCAGCTTTGCTAAGGCCATCTGCCATTGCATTTTAAGAAATTAAAGGGTCCTGGACTACCATATCTCTTCCAGCACATGTAATCTAACTGAGAGGAAAAATAATTCTTGTTTACTCAGTCAGTGCATGGACCCCTGGTGCACCTATCTTTGCCTGTGTCTCTATTCTTATACCATCATTTAACACTGTTTTTTGGACAGCTTATTCTATTTGCTCTTCTCTGCAACATCTCAGTTCATAAAACAAGCTGAAGAATGTTAACAAGGGATGCTTCTCTGACAGCTGTGTGATATGCTGCTATCTTGCATGTGAAGAATATGCATGGTGTCCTCCAAAGTTTGTGTAGACACAATCCATGTGCCTTGTGAAGACACAAGGGAATTATTTTATAAGCCTGGCTTTCCATGAAAAGTAGGGTCTAAGTCCAGTCATAACTTCTGCTTTGCTGGCTTTATGCTCCTCTCTGACTTACACTCTCATAATAACTGAAGGAGATCTTAATTGGAAGTCTGAACAGTTCTGGGATACCACTAAAGGAGCTGCAGGCTGAGAAGAGAGGGAGGCAAATACGTGGTAGTATGGAAAAACACATTTTGGTTTTAACACACTGAGTTTGTTTTGAAATCCAACCAGAATACCAATAGGTGTGTTTTTGGATGTCCTCTGTTCAGACCCAGACAAACATGGCACTAATCAGAAAGCACTGGTAGGTGTTCTGTGTGCTATATATAAACGCACTAGAATAACTCTTCTATTTACTTTGCATGAATCAAGGAATCAAAAAAAAATTTTCCCTTCCATCTTGCAGAAAGTTTGGGGTTGGATAATCCAGGATTACTTGTTTAGGCAGCTGGAGAGAAGTGCACGTGGCTTTGGCGCATGCATATAAGATGTATCTTACAGGGCTGCTGGCCATGGAAATTTCTGTGGGTAAATAAGATTTCTGTCTCAAGGGCTGTCCATATGGCCCCTTTCATCAGCACTAATTCCACTTAGATTAACTGCACAGCACAAATATGGGTCAAAGCCTGGATTGCTGGGAGAATGAGTTCCCGCTTGCAAACTGCTTTCCACAGAAGTACTTGTTGGCAACTGAGATCATAATGCTCACACTCCTCACAATAATCCACTTTGAAATGTATTTAGAGAGGGGTCTTGGCAGCCTGCTTGCTGCTTTTTCATACAAAGTGCAGGCCTTGGTTTGTAATCCCACTCAGCACGTCACATCATTATCTGTGGGCCGTCGTCTTCTCTGACTGTGTCTAGCATGAGGCTGGGCATCTGCACTTGGACTAGCAATAATAACCACTTCAGGTAATGTTTTTCCCCTCAGCCTTTAACAAGAGGAGAGGAACTCTCTTGGAAGTACTGCATTGTTTATTATAGAATTAAACCTGCTGGGTTTTTCCTGTGAACACCATGTCCTGACTGCAAATGGTGAAAGGAGATCAAGAGGCACAAGGGGAAAAAAGAAACAGATCTCATGGTGTCCCTGGCTCACATGTGTCCATGGTTACACTGAAAGTTGCTTCTTGCTTTTCTCTCTCCTTTGTCTACTCTACTGGTGGCGAAGGTCATGCATTGCAGTCAGTCATTCCTAAAGCTGTAGCTAGTTCTGTTGTTTCCTGTTGTGTCAGGACACCTTATGGGGGAGTTAGCCATAAATGGCCTGCATCATAAAGTCAGGATCAAACTTACCACGTGAATAAAGTTTGTTTGTTTTTTGCATCTGAAGTGATCTTCAGCACTAAGTTCCTACTGATGCATTATTAAGTTTTTCCCAAATTCATTCATTCACAAAGAGAAATGCCTTTCACCCAGACCTGGAAGTGCATTAAGCACAGGCAATGAGAAATATGGGTTAGAGACCAGAACCTGCCCACTCTGGAGTGAGTACAGAAGATTATTTCAGTGCCACTAGCCTTCCCATGTTTGTCACCACTATCTTTCCTTCTGCTCTGGATAGACAAACTATTGACAATTGATTAGGAAATAAGTCATCACAACAGAGAAAACTGTCCCTTTAGATGCTGATGGGGGACTGCAAGGACATGAAAGTAACATAAGCATAGTTTTGATATCAAGAGACTTGGTTTGGTTAGGAGATTTGCATGCCTGTTTCTGGGGCTAATACTGCAGTACAGAAATGGGGGATGCAGTGAAACTTTATTTTGCTGGAGCTAAGGGCCTCATGGGTACAGAACACAAGGCAGGTGTTTGCTTCTTGCCTCTGCTACTGACCTGAATTTTGACAACTTTTGCAATCACGTTCTGCATGCACGTATAGGGTCCCCCTCATCCACCTTTGTAGATTAAAAGTATTTATGAAGCACCTTAAAATTAAAGTGGACAGAGCAAAGGTAGGTGCAGTTTTGAGTAGATGGTGAATCCCTCACCTTTTTCCTGGCCTTGTGGTCTTATGCAAGTGTGAGGCATTCTTCCACCCATTTAGTAACACAAGGCGGGGTGTTCACCATGAAAGTACACAGGCTTCAGTGTGCATCCTAACTTCAGGCAGTGCAGATGGAAATCAACATACCTGAAGTAATTTTGTTTAATTGTTTTAGTACATGCATAAATGATGATAGCTGCTTGTGCTGCACACAGTCATGCTTGCAAAGGCATTCCTGCCACTTGTAAGAAATTTGGTTCAGAGAGTTGTTCTAAAATTCTGAATGGTTTGCACAGCCTAGAAGATGAACAGTCTTTTAAAATGATGCATTTCCTGTGCATGGTTTTAAAACACTTTAGGATCATTAAATAACACATATTTTTGGGCTAGATTGTTTTGCTTTCTTTATGAGAGTGTACTTTTTTGGAAGCCTTTTACTGCTGTTTTGAGACCACCATACTAGGAACTTTCTTTAGTATTTTCCCATTTCTTTCTCTTCTAAATGCTGGGAGCACAAAATATTCTTCTGGCATTTGAGCTGCAGTTATTTTGAGTGCCTACAAACAGAGGGAGATGTGTTTCTGTGGTAGTTACTGCAGAGAAAGAATTTTGCTGAAATGTCTCTCCCCCACCACCCTTTGGTGGCTGCAGAAAAGAAGCCAGTGTTTGAGGCCCCAGCTCCGTCCATCTGCTGGATCAGTTTAAGGCAAATTTCCCCCCCTCCCCCTGCCCCTCTTTCCATTAGCAAACTAGATATAAAACAGAAGCCATTGGATAAATAGGAAAAATGTGTAGCAGAGGAAGCCCTTGTGATTAGGGAGCTGTTAACCAGTTATTTCATGTCCGGCTTTCAGTGTATTTATAAAAATGATGCTATTCAGTGACACGTCGAATTACTATTAATGGTATTGGCTCAGTTGCTTTCTCATGGAAGCCAACTTGCAATTTATTTTTAACTTGGGCCCACTGATTATTTTTAAAGTTAGTGTAGTACTTGTTAAAGATGCTAAAGTGGCAGGCAAAGCGTGGGCAATATACATCAAATTTGCTCACAGTCTGTCTTGCCAGCGCTCTCCAGAGTCCTGTGGAACCTCATTAGGAGAGAGCAGCTCGGTCAGTGTCTGTCCATTTGCTGCCTGGCTGTTCTGGGGAGAGGGCTGATTGATGTGATTTGTGGCAGCTGCAGTGCTTGGTTTTGTGATGTGGGAGCTTGTCCATTAGGAGCTGGCCCAAGACCCAGTAAACCCCTCCTCCGTCTCTTTTTTTCCATTGATCGCCAGCAGCCGTCACATCATTACATGCATTTATAATGTCCTTGTCGAGACTTCACTGTGTGCACATGGTTTAAATCAACAGCTTCCCAAACAGGGGGAGCAAAAGTACCAGAACTCCCTACCTGCCTCCAACAATGTGCTTGTAAACTTCGGGGACAGGGAGAAAGAAAAATACAGCTTGTGGAAAAGTGCCAGGAGGTTCTGAGTCTGCAGTTCACACTATGCTTTGGACAAAGACGTGAGTCTTGCATCATGGTCTAAATGTGGTGAGGCTTAGGCTTCTACACAATTCTTCTAGAACAAATTTCACAGAACAGAAAATCTTCTTCACAGCAGTGGGACCTGAGGCAGATTCTCAAAGCTGTCGTCGTCATACTAAGGCGTCTGTCAGGTTTGGTCCACTTGATGAATGGTGGCTAATAACTGATACCTAGAAATGTAGAAGGAGATCATTGCAAGCCTGGAACATGGGTCTTATCTCCCTTTCTTTACTTAGGGAGCAGATTGCAGCTCTTACCACACTTTCTGGAGTTTCCAAATACTCTTCAGGGCTATCAGTGTTAGTAAATGAGATATCTGTGAGACTAAAGCATTGTACAAAACTGTCTTAAAGACAGCTCTGGCCAGGGTTGCGACTTGAAGATGAGGATCTTACACGAGTGCTAGGGAGCCATTTCCATGCTAATTCAATCCCAAAGAGCAAGCATTTATTCCAACAGCACAATCTTCTGGTTTCCAGTTATGTTCCCCGAAAAATCAGTACCTAAACAGTAACTCTACTCTGCATAAAATGGCAACACTTGAAATCTGGATTGAACTGACACTTCGACAAAATATCATTCAGCAGAGTTTTTTTACACTGGGACAAATAGAGTATACAAGCTTGGTATATCTTTCCCTTCTTTGTTTTCTCTGATTCTGAGAGATCCGGTGCATCATAGAAAACGTTGCTTTCAAAGCATTCAGCCTGTCCTTGGTAGCCATCCAATCTGTGTGTCTTGAGAGATCCTTCTTCATAATATTTACATTTGATATTCTAATTGGAATGGAGAAGACAGCATTTGTTTGTACATTGCTGGGGTGAGAAGTAGAGAGTTTTTAATCATACCACAGGACAGCCTTTTTGCTAACAGGCTGTTTTCTAGTCTGGAAGTTTTATAACCTGCTTAGAAATAAGTGTCCCTTGGCTGAGGTTTAATAGCAGATGCATTTGTGATGTCTCCTCTGATTATTCAAGTATTGCTACTTAAGTAGGTGAAATATAATTAAGAATAATTGAAATTAATTAGTTTGGAATCTTCTTTGGTTTTACTGCTACCGTATTTGACAGCAGAATTTAGTCCTTGCTACTATCTAACCAGGAAATGGCTTTGCATTGTCCACGTCTCAATTTCATCATCTGGCACATAGAGGGATGATTATGTTACTTTGAACTTCTGTTTGACAAAAAAATAAAATCCTTTTCTGTGATCCAGTACCCGTTCCCTGCTTGTTGTGTTTATTTCCTTACTGGTTAATTCCTTGTTTAGCAACTTAACAATTGTGAAGACCCTTCCAGTGTGTTCACTGCTTGCAGGGACTGTCTCACTAGAAGGCGTCCTCTGGTAGGTAATGGAAGTATAAGGAAGAGGAAATAAGACAAAGTAAAAAGTCAGTCCATACTTGGTTCAGCATCGTGGTCACAGCCCAGCATGGTTGCGCTGGAATCCTGCTGATGGAATGTCCTGACATTATGGTGTTTATTTCTACCACAGCCCTGAAATATAAACAGGACATCGTTGGATGCTAATTCAAGGGACTGGAAATGACTGAGGATCCTGGACTATTGGGCTATTGGTAGGACACAAGGAAGTGAATTTTAAAGGAGGATTGGTATATGGCACTAGCAGTGCATGGGGCCTCACGTCAGAGGAGGTGTTTTCAGGAAGGGTATCTGACGTATGTTTGCGGGGAGGAACAAAACATAGCAGTAGTGTTAAGTGGATCAAAATATGCAGAAACTTGCAGGGCATTTGGCATGTTAGGATGCTCTATGCATCCCATACTAATGGGATGAAAGATAGAGTTTGCCTTCAGCTTGAAATAGATACAGAATAAATGGCAGGTTATCACTGGGGTTTATTTTCCTCTGTACCTTATAACGCAATGGTGAATTCACCTTAGGAACGGGAAAGTAGAAGAGAGGTGGCCATGTTACATCTTTGCTCCAGCCCGAGAGCCCAGAGGGCATGGAGGGGAAGTAGCACAGTCAGGGAAATGTTGGTTTAAGTGGTTTAATGCACTAGAAAGTTGGCTGTGCTTCTCTTAGGCAGACCCAAGTAAATGAATGCGTATTGAACTCCAGTCATGGCTCCCTCCCCCATGAAATGGAAATGGGCACATACAACTTGTGTAGGATGGTGCCTGCTGAGCTGTGTTTGGGGGAGAGGAGCCACGACAAAGCTATCACCATGTTCCGTGAGGCACTTGAGACTCACGTTGCTGGAAAGAGGGTTGCACCCCACTTTTATCCTATTAGAAGACTTTGATTCTTGCAAGGACCAGCTGCTAATGCCTCCTCTGTAGCACCACTTGTAGCAGCGAAGACAGAACTGTGTTGTAATGAATATAAAGGGTGTTCTTTATTGAAGTTGCTAAATGCATACAGACCCTGTAAATCACGCTGGTGCTCTGGCTTCCAGACTGGCTGCCTGGTGTTGCCACACAAGGTCTCCCAAAGTCTTGGTCTGGCGACTGTTAGCAACAAAAGGACTGACTAAAGAGAAATTCAAGTTTTCTGTGCTGTGAGTGTTGTTCACTGGGGTTTTTTTTTGTACACACTCTGCTGGATGCATTTTGCAGCAAGGCATATTTTTATGTTAGGTATCTTCCGTCTGTTTTCATGAGCCTCTTGCTGGCACAGTTGCCAGTGTTGATACCTTTTTAGTGAAGTGCTTTGAGCCTCTGCTATGCTGCTTGGGCTGGGCTTCCATCCGGATCAGAAATTGGAAATTTATTACTTGGAACTGGTTTTTAAAAGTGAAACTGACACCAGTTTCTTATTACTTACCAAGTCCTGAGGGCAGACTAACATTCCTGATGCTGCTGTAGGTGTTAATGGTTTCATCAACTCAAGAAGCACGGAGCCCTGAACTCTGCTCTTGGCAGCTAGTAAAGAAGGGAAACTGACTTTCAAATATTTTGTTTTTAAAGTTGTTGTGGTTTTTTTATGATGTTTACATTAGCAAACTGGAATCTGTGAGACAGACTTTTTTCTTGTTGACTACTTAGTTCTTAGAAATCAAATTGATAGTAAAGCCTCAGTAGGCTGCTGGAACTGGTCTTGCCAAGCACCTCTGAAGATGCAAAAGAACAAGAATCTGTGAGTGGGCCTACTGTGGGTGCAGGCCTGTGAGTTTAATTTACTTGGTATGTTTTTTCTGCCTCAAAGTAATCAGGAAGGATATTATTATGCAGATACCAGGATTTTTTTCTATATTGCTTTCAGTTGCATGCAAATAGCTCAAAAGCCTTGCTCCAAATCTGGAGAGATTCCAGGATGTGGTTTTTTGTTTTGTTTTTAGAATAGTTTCTGTCTTGTGCTGTGCAGGAAGGTGGCATTGTGAGCAAGGATGAAGATTTAAAATCTGAATTAACTGGCGTTACTCTGGGCTCTGCCATGTACTTGCTGAATGATCTTAAGCAGACCATCATTTTCTTCATACCTGTATTGTGATATCCTTGTATCCTGCCAGGTTGCCATGAGAAATAACTTCTGTTTTAAACTTGACTAACTCCTTTGATCCAAGAATGAACTGTATTTCAAGTGACCATTGTATATGTGACAGACTGCTGCAGAGGTCATAAATGGAACATTACGGAATTTAACGTTGATTAATCCCAGGTATTGATGGATGAGACTCAAAAGCTTATCCTGTAATTATTTATAGAGGTGCTTAAAAGGTGACTTGTTGATCACTATTTATAATTAGCTATGCAGAGAACATTTGGTGATAGCATTTTCAATCTAGAAAAAGTAAGTCAGGGCCCAGACTCTGGGAATTGAAACTTGGCAGATGAAACAGTTTCTAAAGTGAGAGGGAGTTTACTGAGAGTTGTGGTAGATTTTCTACTGCTGGAAATCTTTAAATCAAATGAGATGCCTATTGAAAAGTTATATTCTACTTCAGGCAGGAATTAATTTATAGCAATCTTGTGGCTTGTGCTATGCATGAGGTCAGACTAGCTGATTGGTACAACCCTTTCAGCTTTCTAGTTCCTAAGATTTTTTTTTTATCACATTGGTGAGTGTAAGTCTCACTGAGGCCAGTGGAAGCCAAATAAACTTGAGGCCAGGGTTTTACACTGTTGCTTTTCACATCCTTCATGCTTCCAGCCTGCATTCACTTGTTGCGAAGTTAACATACAGAAATATCCTCTTGTGTTGCTTTTATCTCCCTAGTGCTGCGTGGTTATCATTTAGTTTGCTACCACTCTGCAGTACTTCCCACGCATGTCTTAAAATTGTGGGATGTTTCTTTTTTTTGTTTTGTTTGTTCTCTTGAAATGGGATTTGAAAAGTGATAAAGTCTGAGCAGATCTTAAAAGCAGCAAATCAGGTTGTGGACACAACTGGACATTCCTGCTCTGCTATCCCTTTGGCAATCATTGATACAGAGCATTCATTTGTATTTGTATTTACATGGTTTGAATTCTTCTGCCCAAGCACTGTAGCATTCAAAACTGCTCAGCAAAAGAAAGGATCCTTGGCTACTGACTTACTCCCCATGTTATGTCAGAGAGAGATATTTGCTTTTAATTTCCCATCTGTATGTTGTGGTACAAGGCAATGCGCGCAGTGGGTCTTGTTTGTTCTGTCTCCCACTGTGTGCTGTGCTGCCTGTTTGGAGTGGAGGACACAGCTCAGGGGTAAAGGAGAACTTCCATGTCCTTGGCCAAACTAGCAGCTTAGTTATTGCTATTGCTGAAGAGCTGTGGCTGGTGGTAGCCTGCAGGTGTTGGAGAGGACTTGGCTGTTTGAGCGATTGTTCTCAAAAGACAGATGATCCTTAGGAACTGTTCACCTGCCTTACTGACACTGGTGGTTAGACTTTCGAAAGAGCTCAGAATGTCTCATGCAAATTTTTTCCATTGAGATTTGCTCATTGAAAAGGTCTGTTCTCAGAACTGCCAAATTTTGAAGAAAACACAGATTTTCCCAAATGTTTCCACATTCTTATGAGAGCTGGATATTTCAAAATATGTGATAAATCATGCCAGAAACATGTATTTATTTGTAACTGTTTCTTTCTCCTTTTTTTTATGCTGTTGAATGCTATGCAATCAATGGTGATAGACTTTTCTAAATTATTTTCTTTATTGTATTAATTAATTAATTTTTTTTTTGGTCAGTAGAAGGGTAGAATATTGGTGAAAGCAGAAATGTCTTTGTTTTTACTTTTCTTTAAAAAAAAAATACCTCAAAAGGCATCCCCAACACTAGAATAGCTTGCACTTGCTTTCAAAATTACTTTTTTTTTCTTTTTCAAGACAATTCTTTTTCCTTTTAACCAGGTCTGTTCAATAAGCTGCACTATTCTGGATATTTACTTCCTCTTTTTCATTGAAATGAAAGCTAGATAGTTTTGTGAAAATCTGTTCTTGAGGCAAGAGCCAAAGTCTCTTTAAATTCTAATTATTGAAATTCAAGTATGTGTTGTGCACACATGGCAAATGAAGTTTGCAGATTGTATGCGTAATTCTCTTTTTGCAGACAGCAGTGGTGAAGAGTGCTAGGCTGCAGAGCAGACTGATAAGTGCATTTAGAGAAAGGATTTCCTGCATGTCCTCTAAATAGTAAAATGTTCCTTTTATGGCATACAGTTGAATGGAAGAAGTATCAACTAATTGAGATGTTCCCTTCAATTAATCCCCATTTTGAATGAATGCCTTGAAGGGCCACATATGCCTTGAAGAGGTCAGGCTAGCTGTCTTTGCAGGCATCACTGCAGGCCAGCCTTCAGAACTGTTGTACTAAATTCTTCTTAGTCCTTAAAGAGTAACTCCGTGAAACTTGGACGTGGCTGGATAAGCTCAGCTAGTGCATGTGATAGGCCTGGCCCCAAGGCATGTTGGGCATTTTTGCTGGAAGCAATCTCCCTCACAGCATCTCCTGGGTATAGAATAGCAGGTGAGTGTCCTGAAGAGACCAAGCAGCTGTATGGTAAAGATTGCCCGAAGAGAGAGAACACCCGTCTCGTAGTCCTTGGGGGCTGCGTTGTTTTTCTGGTGCAGGGTTGCACACAGTTCTAGTTTAGGACAACCCAAAATGTAAGGGTTGCTTTTGGTTTTCCCCTGGTTTTTTTCACTCTTCTGAGATTAAAATCAAGCTTTCTTGAAGGGAAACCCTTCTGATTTTGAAACAGTGTGAAAAAGACCTCACCCAAGGACTCTGCTGAAGGCTTATCTGATAGATAATGTGTGCAGTGCAGGAGGGCAGCAAGTCAGGGCCAAGTGTACTCTCACTTGGCACACGATATTTTGATGAACAGGAGAGTGTGTTTGATTGCAGGATCCTGTGGGGAGCAGCTTTATCTGTAGTATTGGTGCATTAGTGTGGGAGTTAATAACCTTTCCTTCAGACCTGGCTGAGAGGAGGTGTGCAGTACCTGGTGTGCTTTGGGAGAGCCGCAGGCAAGAGACTGTAGTTAGAAAGTAGTACAGGATGGGGAGTGTGAAAGAGTGAAGATGAGCTGTTGGCTACTGGATAACTCTCACTTTCAGCATCATGGCCTCTCTAGCCAGGTTTCTGTGGAGACAGTCCCTGGGACATAAACTGTCAGATGTTTGGGGAGCTATATGCTGCAGAGCAGGAAATCATTCAAATTCCTTATCTTCCACACAGCAGGCTCAGGAGAAATCCTGCCAAGACAGCTTGCACCAAGGCCTCAGGGAACAGGGCTTGACCTCTGAGAAAGGGTTTTCTGGGGCTTTGCTTGCAAAAAGTTGAATTCAACTGCTTTCTAAGCATTTGCCCTGAAAATCTTCTGAAGGGCAAATACTAGGTGGTAGTGGTTAGCAGCCCTGCTGTGGCTAAAATCCCATGTCATTTCCACAGAAATCAGTGGTCAAACGTCTGCGAACTTCATTGGAAGCAGCTGAGACATACAAAGCGAAAAATTCTGTAAAGCCCTAAACTTCTGGAGAATTCAAATCAAACAGAAGAATTCTTTTTTTTTTTTTTTTTTTTTTTTTTTTTTGTTTTTTTTTGTTTTGCTTTGTTTTGTTTGGATCATCACCAGTTACAAAGACTTACTCTCAAGCAGGGGAGCAATAAGATTGTAGACTAGAATGTCCAGGGAATGTCTTGGAGCAAGCCAGTGCAACGGCAATGGCTATTACCTGACCTGGTATGGGAACCAGTAGATGTACAAGTCCACTGTGTCTGTCACTGTCACCGCCTGTGTTAATGCAGGGACAGGGTCTATGTTGTGGATAGGACTAGAGCTGGGAAACAGTAGTTTGGTGTTACCAGTCAAGAGCTTTTCTTTAAGGCTGCTTCTACTTGTATTAAGTTTTTTGGGGATTTGCAGCTTCTAATGTTAATGACAAAATTGTGCTGTCATTAATATTCCATTTTGAGAAAGGTTGGGGCAGTGCAGTAACAATTTGTGAAGACCTTCTACAAATATGAGGAGTCTTTTTCTTGGCTGCTTGATGCCCTGTCTGTGAATTTTTGTGCTGTGAGAACATATAATGAGTTTGCCTATGGGAAAATGTGCTGGTATTTTCATTTCTAACACATCTCTTCTGTGCATGGTTCTTTGTTCTGCAGCTTGTTCTGGTCTGTCATTAGCAGACATTGGCACAAGAGAGAATTTCTGCAATATTCTGTTGTCATGCAAGCAGTCTAGATCTGTACACAGGGGTAAATTCCCTAAATGATTACATAGAGCTGCAAATGTTGGTAAGAGGCCTTATCTGGTAAGAGGCCTTTTGAGAAACTTTACTCTTTGCTTCAGGAAGGTGAACTCTTTTCAGTGGTGCCCAGTGACAGAATGAGGCAATGAGCCCAAATTGAATCCCTGGGAACTCCATCTGAACACAAGGAACATTTTTCCTGTCGGTGTGTCTGAACACTGGTCCTGAGCAATTTGCCCTAGCTGACCCTGCTTGAGCAAGGAGATGGATTAGGCACTCTAGAGAGGCTCCTTTCGGCTGCCGAGATCAGTATTGCAGCATTTTCTTAAGAACTGGGTACCCGCCTGGCCCAGCCTTATCTCAAAAGGAGCAGCAGAAGTAATGAGTATGTATTGTTACATCTAGACTGTGAACCACTTCCTAGTGCTTTCTCTTTCCTCAGCTTCACAAGGTGTGTGGTGTGTGTCTCTTGGCTTTTGACCATGTGAAAGTTTTCAGTGTGTGGCTTCTAGGGCCAGAAAGTTGGGTCTTCCTTCAAATGGACTGCTGGTACTATACATTGGTTCTGAGTGTCCTCTTTAATCCCTCTTGTAGATGGAAACTTTACCTTTTTCTTAAAGGGGATATTTTGACTGGTTATTTCACCCTTTCCCTTTCTTCCTTTCGTTTTCTTTTCCCTCTACCATTTGCTCAGAACTCGTTTATCTGCTTCTGAATGAAAGGTGGGTCATGGCTCACCCAACTGATACCCTGCTCCAAGTGTTGTTCGGTTTGCCTCTTAAAGAAAACCTGCCATCTTAAAGAAAACTTGTCAGATCTTTATTGTTAATTTGGAAGTTGTTTGGTTTTAGTTTTAGAGTGTTTGCAAAGAAAAGACTCTCTTTATGAGTGTGTGAAAGAAGCACTGTTTCTTGAGAAAGACAGACACATAAATTTCCTTCAGTAAGGCTGAAGGCAATGTTTTAATTTTTTATCTTTCCTTCAACCTTCCCCTTCCCTTCCCCAACCCCATTTCTTCCATGTATTTCATAGAGATTGGCCTCTACTACCTGGTAAAAGAATGTGGACTTGTAAATTTTGATACCTTTCAGACATGGACAGAATAAAATATTTTGTTTGGGATTTTAATGTCCTGTTAATGGAAAAACATGGATTGAAGCATTGGAGCCTTGTGGATGGGGCTCTGTGGGGGATGTAATACTTGAAAGAACCCTGGCCTTTGTCTCATCCTCAGACTCAGGCTTTGAGGACTCCAAGATGCTCCAGCTATTCTGCTGAGCTTGTTTCAAAACTCTCAAGTTTCAATCCCACCAAATTTTGGATCTTATGAGCTAAAGGAGTTAGTCACCTTAGCAGCCTTACACAGATTCCCTCCCCACTTGGGAGTACTTGGGAAACTTCAGTGATGAAGGAAGGTGGAACACAGCCAAGCAGGAGAGGATTCAGTACAGAGGGATGTACATACACATCATTATTCTTTTCTGCACTGGATAAATTCTATTTTCCTTAAGGAGTGCTGAGATGCAGGTGGTATGGAAAGGGAAAAAGAGGCCTGGACCTTTGAAATGGACTTGTTTAAGGAAAATTTTAGCACTGTGACCCTAGTGGGGTTGTGCATCTGAAATGCTGGAGGAGAGCCATAAAACAAACCGGCATAAAATAAACTTGCTGTACATGTTTTCGTACTTACATCCCGAGCTACTTTTGGTGTGTTTATCAAAACATTGCGGGCTTTTGGGTCTGCCTGATGGTGGGAATGAGAACAAGGAAGTGAGAGAAATATATACATATATATATATATCTACATATATATATATATATATATAGAATATAATAAAGTTTCATTTTAAGCCCTCTGTCTTTAGTTCTCCTTACTGAAATGCTTCCTTGGCTAGAAGAAGATAGGAAAGAAGTGTTGCAAAAACCTGTGCTCTCAATGTTCTAATAAAACTAGTGGAAGGCAATTTCTTCTATCTGAATATTTTCAAGCTGGAATGCAAACCGTTTTCCTTTATCTAGAGGGGACAGAGAGCTTGAACTAAGGTGGAAAAGTTTGCTACAATGGCAGTCAGTGAAGTTTGAAAGAGGGGGCAGGAGTCTGGGCTAAGGATGATGCATTATTTTCAGATAGTGAAGGAAGACTTGCGTGGAAGTTGTGTATTTTACTCTTTTAGAACTGCATTGGGAGTGGTGTATGTTTGGTTTTGAAAGCCTGGGTGCATTTACTGTGAAGAAATGCCTTGTACTGAAAACTAGGGATATGTTACCAAAAGAATGGAAGAAGCTCTGAATTTTGACTCATATTTCTATAGCTGAAGTTAAAATATATGTTCTACTATCTAAAAGTGCTATCCATTTTTAACATGGTTATTCATGAGTTACTTGTGAGACCTCAACCAACCAGAAGCATAGGAGGACATTGTTTTACTATTCACCAATAGTCTGAGAGTGCCTTGGGTTAGGAATGCCTGAGTATTGTTTGTAAATGGCTGATGCTAAACATCTGATTAAGGCTGTTGAGCAGCTCCTGAATGTTAGTGTGTTGGAATTTTCTCACTTCCATGGGGTTGTCTCAGAAGTGATAGGGAGCTGAGAACCAAAGCTATAGCTAGTGAAGACAACCTACAAATAGAAGGAAGAAACATAAAATGTTTCTTTGAAGCCAGCTAAGAGGTATGCAGAACAGTGACATATCCCAACAACTCTTCCTTTCATGGAGGGGGAGGAAAATTTGTTTTCTCCTATGTGTCTTGTGTTAGTTATCCTTTCCAGAGCCAGTGCTGCATATCTACTACTGCTCGGTGATACACTGGAAACCCACATCTAGGTCTTTGCTGGTGATGGGACTGCAGAATGGAGGGAGCTGAAGGTTGTTGCAGAGCAGTCCATGATGCTCAGCTCTGCACTCTGGCACAGGCTGGTGCAGGTGCAGAAGCTCAGCTCAGGGCCGAGAGAGAAAAGCTTTGACTTTGTGCACAGCTCTAGAGCAGCTTCTGCTTAGTGGTGCCAGAAGCAGTGACAACTCTGCTCTCAATCTCATTCTAATTTGGGGCTCATTCGAAACTGGTTGAGCTGTTACACAGAGCAAGGAAAAGTACTCCTGGGTAAGGAAAATTTAAGGCAAAACATGGAAGTACAGCTGAAACATAAAACTAATACTGACATATAGAATACATTGCTTTTCTGAATCTCTAGTCAAGAGACTTTCAGAGTTAGGACTAAAGTTAAAAACTAGCCCCTACTGAAGTTTGTGTGTGACTTGGAATACATTCCTCAGGAGTCAGGAAATGATGATTTAGATGCTCTGGATGTTTTGGATTGACTTTGCTAAATTCAGCTCAAAAGGCCTTTGAAGGAAATAAAATATTTTGGGAGGCTAAAAAAAAATAAATCTCAGGTGCCCGTCTGGCACAATTTCAGTAAGGGCCGTTTCATCAGAAATTAACTGAGTCTGAGTTCTGCTTGGAAGAGTTGATCTCTTGTTTTACGAAGTTATGTGTTTTCATCAGAATAAATAGGAGTCTGTTACACCCATGAAGAGGAAATGATATAGGGAGTGTATGTTGTTCACTCATCTGAGGAATGAAA
This sequence comes from Pachycephala philippinensis, assembly GCA_013397055.1. Lineage (NCBI taxonomy): Eukaryota > Metazoa > Chordata > Aves > Passeriformes > Pachycephala > Pachycephala philippinensis. The sequence goes on along the minus strand of VWZT01004379.1, from coordinate 198,191 downwards.
GGCTCTTGTGAAGTCTCCATAACCTAATTTGAATAATATGTTCACTCTTTTTACTGCCTTGATAAGATGAAATTACTGTCTTGATAAGATGAACAGATTTTTGAGTATGCCTTCCAAAGTCTTTCTGAAGAGAAGGATAAAATGCTTCTCTTTTTTATTTTTTTTTTTTCTTTTACCTTTTTTTTTCTTTTTCTGCTGACTTTGCCTACATAAATATGATTTTTGGGGGATTCCCTAGCAAAAAAAAATATCTGAAATACTTTGTTTTATACAATATAAACCCCTTAGTATCTGATAAAAAAAGAAAGAGATTCCCTCTGGAGTAACCTCAGCCTAAATATTTGAAGAACTGAGTACAAAGACATAAATTTATTTTCTTGACTGAACTATTGGCTCGTTGACCGACTGGCAGTACCTCCACACCAAGGTCCTTCCACAGCATGCGACTTGCTATAGTACACCCACAGAGCACAGCATCCTTCCAGCTAGAAAGCTGATCTTTCCTCTTGCCTTTTGCTCTGTATCCCGTGATAAGTGGTTTCCCCTCTCTTCAGTTATTTAGTAACTCAAGCTCAAATTTTGGTCCTTAGAGGCAGTCCCTCCAACTTAGAGAAATGCTTTTTTTGGTCCGGAGTGGTCGGTTAGGATGCATAGAGAGAGCTCATTTCCAAGATACTCCAAGTGTTGGTTTCTCTCTATCAAATGAACAAGACAGAACTTCCTCTCTAGGTGAATCAAATCATGGCATTAAAATGGGGGTTTGGGGTTTTGTTTTGTTTTCATTTGGACATCCTCTTTCCTACAGAGGTTTCTGAGGTGCTATGAAAATCACTCTTTAAAGGGCACTTCTACTATGAGCAGCTTTCAGGGAAATGGATGACTTGGTGGTCACATTCTGGGATCTGATGATTGTGAAGTGTTCACCATGTCATCAGAATATTGCAATTTAAGTGTAGGTGAACTCTCACTGTGGGAGTATTCTGGTAGATACAGGAAATGTGTCCCACAATATTGATATGGATATGAAATGTGCTGTGGGGATTAAGAAGAGTTAATGCTGCTATTAGTAGGCCCTGTAGGAGATGAATTGTTTCCTTATCATGCATGACCTCCTAAAAATGTAGAAAATTTTGCCTGTGTTTGAGATCTCAGCATGAACAGGATGGTGTAAGACCCTGTGGACTCACTTCTGTCCAAAGAACTGGTTTTTTTTCTTGCAAACAAAACAACGTTCCTTAAAATTACTTCCCACACCAACTCCCCTCTCTAGACGTGCATTTCTTAATTTGTTTAATTCTGGGGTTGTCCCAGTGGAGCTTTTTATGATTAGTAGCTGATGACTCTGTAAACCCAGCAGTAAGAACATTTCCTGGGCAGTATCCATGCTTCTTACAGGCTGTGTTTGACTGATGTTAGGGTACGGACAGAACAAGCACTAGGGAAGAGTTCACCCAGAAGAGTATCTCGTTGATATGGACTCAGTGTTTGCTTTATACATCTGCTAGTTTATCTTTTCAGACATTTGGAGATGGATACACTTCTCTGTACAATTTTATCTGTTTTAAGCATTCGCTACTGTAGTGCGATAGACCCTTTGCCTGTAATATGAATGACTGGGAGAAGGGGAGGAAGTAAAACATGAGGATTCCATAGTATTAGTGCCATTTTCATCTTGTATTTACTGGTCCAACAGCCAATAGTTAAAATTAGTGATAGGCTGTCAGCTTCTGTGCAAATCGTTGGGTCACAGATAAAGTTTTTCTTCCTGGATTTGTCACGCAGATCAAATATAGAGTTGGTCTTGATGTTTCAGAGCTTCTGACATTTTCCAGTTCCCTGTTATTTTTCTGGCAAAGGTTTTATAAAAATTGAGATTGTTTCCTTGTTCAAATGGGTTTCTGGGCAGGAGAAGGGGCAAGTGCTGCAGCTTCTTGTTACTGAAAAGATTTTGGTACTGGTTGGCTGTGGCTCTTGTCCGGTGAGTAGAAAATGGGGATAACAGCAATTTCAGCCTTTCTTGCAGTGGGACATGTTCTTGCATATGACCAGGGCAGCAGAGCCAAGATCTCAACTTGTACAAGCCAATGCATGACTGCTTACTGTCTTTATTTTTATGTATTCCATCCATAAATTTAAGATATAAAATGAAGAAAAATTATTGATTTAAGTAAGTTTTAAATACACACTTTCCAAATGGTGACAGAAAATGAACTGCAGCAGGTGATTATTTGGATAAAACCCTGTACAACCTATCAAATAAGTCAGTGCTGTACAAATTAGAGACAACAAGCAGTGATACTGGTACACGTTCTGCAAAGACATACGTCACTGGACAAGTTAATATTTGCAGCCCTCAGGGACAAACATGTTCCTTCTCTGACAGAGGGTAGATTTCTCTTCTGTTTGTATACAATGCGCCTTAACTTTGAATCCTTTCTGAGGACTATGAATCCAGATCAAGTGGTGGTTTAGAAGCAGGGTTGGTTGTTTTGCTGGATTTTTAGAGCTTTTTTTTCCAGTTGTGTGCAGCTGTGGTGGGGAGCGGAGGAAATTTTATACTGCAATCTGGTTTTATGTGGAGTGTGCTCCAAGCTTTGTCAACAAGCTACAAGTAGGTTGGGCTCAGAAGCTGAAAGAACTTGCTGTATTTTCAGGCAGGCTGTTGACTTGTAGACACTTAGAAGTCCGGAGATGACTACCCAAACATTTGCTGCAGCTTCTTGGCAGTTTTCTTTGGGTATCTGAGCATACATTTAAAAATGACCTCTCCTTGGGAAAGGACAGTGTGTTAGAGGTCAGTTACAGTTCTAGGAAGTCTTCCCTAGATATTCTTCAGAACTTAAACTGTTCTTAATCATGAGTCTTAAAGGGCCTTGATGTGCACATGACCTCTTTCCATGAGAATCTGGGAGACTAGAGCTAGCTATTGGCAGTTCAAGGATGGCAGGAGAGAGGGTTGAGACTTGGCACAGGCATCACACTCTTGTGTACCAAATGCTCTAGACCACATGGGTAGGCATTACTTTGTAGAGAAGAACCTCATATTTATGCATTTTAGGGGGGTTCCCCCTGTCCCTCCTTTTACTGCTCTCTGTTTGACATAATGCTCCCAGCCAACGTACCCACTGAGCATGCAAGGAAGGTGGCTGGTTTTAGGTACCACTTTCTTTTCAGACCCTCATAACTGATCACTACCTGTGTCATTCAGAGCATCGGTTCTGTAGAATTTGACTGAAATATAGAGGAGGCCTTGTTCACTTTAATGCAATGACACTTTTAATGCAACTTAACAGCCCCAAAACCTGAAGCAGTCTGTCATGCCTCTGAAACCAGCCTTCAGTGTTGGTGTAAAGTCTCCTCTTGAAAATATTGCAGCAGCCAGAAAATATATTTTATCTGGATGCCACTTAAAAATACACACAGAAAACAACCCAAAGTCTTTGAGCAAACCTCTTTCCAAATATCCATTCTTCATGAAGACACGTTAGGTTAAAAGTTCAGCAGTTTCACCAAGCTTCTGGCTTGGAGTTCAAACGTACTTGCGTAATGTTGAGGTTTCAGGGCATTGAACCCAGAGTATCTCTGGTCAGAATGTTGAACAAAAATAAAAATGCTGGAATAAAATGCCATATATGACCTTTTCTTAACTTGATTTTTATACAGGGAATTTATTTTTGGTGCCAAATTGACAACTCTGCAATCTGAGTAGTTTAAAAAATAGGTATTTAAAATCAATGACATTTTGACTCTGTGCCTTGACCTATGGGAACCATCTCCAAGATGGAATGAGCATAAAAACCCCGAGACCTGTTCCCTTTGTGAGTGCATGTAGTGGCTGTTTCTTCCATTAGTGAATCACTAAAGAAGGCTTTTAACCATGGTCCACATGGGTGGCTTTTCAGTCTATGGAACTGAACTGAGAGCCACCATTTTTTTAACGTATGGGTTTGTAGGGACACGTAGAAGCACACTGTGCTTTGGCTGGGGCACTAAGCAGGAAAGTGGCAGCTCTGCAGCCTGGAACCTGGCTTTCCCAGGTGGCACTGATGAACACTAGTTTTGAAGAGATTCAGTGCCGTCCACAAAAACAGGTAGAAGTCCAAATGGTCTTTGTCTTGAGTTTTTTCCCAGTTATACCCATTTGCTATAAAGACTAAATTGCTTTTTCCAGAGTGTGAAGTTAAAGGAAAATTTTATCAGTGCAGGTAATTGATTTACCTGTCAATTGTGGAGACAGCACTTGCACACCTACATCTGTGGTTAGTTTCCAGTGGTTATAATCAAGGCATATTTATAGTCAAGTTGAGTTGTAACATCCCAAAGTGGCCCTGATGAGAGTGTTAGAATGGAAATCAATTTCTGTGTGCTATGATGAGATGAGACAACAGATGAAACTTAATTCTACTAATTGTCTGAATAAGAAAACAGCATTTCACATGGAAATAAGATGGAGTTTGGGGGGATGTAATTGGACCTTTACCATTTGTTTGTTTTTCTTGGAGCACCCTGGCAGTTCTTACAGAGTGTTTCTCTCAGTAGAGACACTCTAATGGCCTCAGCTGCTTATTTTGTCTGGAAAATTCAAGCACCCAGGATAATGATGACAACAACGGCAACATTTTGACTCCCAAATCCCTTGGCAAAATAGTTACATCATGTCTGGAAATAATTGGGCAATGACAGAATGGAAAAATTACAATGACTCAAACAAGACAGGGACGCTCTTAGTAATGGGGTTTTGTGTGTTCATTCTTCTGAACGTGGGAGTTTATTAGCGCTACTGGGAGATTCTGGATTGACTTCCTTTGTAACTAAACCCCACTCTTCCCAATAGAAATACTGGAGAGATTTTAAGTTCCTAGACCAAGCTTTAGTACTAATCTAAAGTACTAATCTGTGTTACTGGTATTCCTGATCTTATGGCATAGAGTGGGACACCTTGTTCTACAGGTCACTCAATCCTTGACTTCTTTCCTGAGGTGATCAAAAACGTTGCTCCGGGGTATGGATGTTTCATCCTTGGGACCTGGTCTTATGGATGGAACTGGCAGACATTACTGGTTACAGTCAGTGTCATACAATGACCTTAAAGGCATTTCATACTGTAGGACCTGTAAAAGGCACAGGACTTCATCTTCCTGTAGAGGAAAATAGTCGTCTTCTGCATTGTAGCTGAAGAAGTGATGTGCTGGTTCTGGCTGTCGGTGTTTATGTCGGCTTAACCTATGTTATCATGATCTATTTAATCTTCAGTCTATGATTTCTTATATTGAATAAAGGTTTCATCTTTCCCTCCAACTCCCAAGGCACGTTTTTCTGTGATACTGCATCACTGCATTGTACCCATCGCCGAAAGAAAGTAGAGAAAATTGAGAGTCTGACTTAGGCTCTGCTGTCTAGATCTGTAGCTTCTAGAAAAGGAAGTTCAGACCCACTCTGTTGAGTAACACAGACAAAAACTGGGATTATAGCCTAGAATTACAATATAATTTTGTCAAGCCTCAAAAATAATATTTTTAGGATCTGAATTATTTCAAAAGTAAAATCTGGGAATTGTAGAGAGTGTTTGAAAATACTTGCTGCTGCATTGTCTTATCCTTAGTCAGAATTGCGTCTTGAGGTGCCATCTGTGGGGGTTGTGGGATTTTTTTCCTACTTTTTCTTTGTATTTCTCAGTGGCTCTTACAGCCACAGAAATTTGATTAACAATGACATTATAAACTAACCCATCTAGTGAAGCTAATGCTGTGGTGGGGGAAATCACTGCATAAAATCCATTATTTCATAAAGGATAAATGTATCCATGCTCGATTCATGGACACTGCTAAATGCTGTCTCTACAGCAGCATCATTACGGGGGGGTGAACCTGTTGTGTCCTGGCCAGATTCCAGCCAGGTGATTACCTTTTTGCTGGCCTACTGCTTTTATTTCTGCTTGTGTAGTACCACAGTCTATTTGACATTGTAAAATGACTGGTTTAAGCAGGTAAGACCCTGCACTGGAGAACCTACAACCTCAGTGCCACACCTAGGACAATAAAGTAAAATACAACAAAAATAAAACGTACACAAAGTGCGACACAGTCTTTGCAGCTTGTGTCGTGCAGCAGGTGTCTCTTTAGAAGTATTTTTCTCTTCAATATCTTCTTTAAAAATAAAAGTTTTTTATAGTGTGGGGCATAGGAAGTAGCTACAGGAAGCCATTTCAATTCTAACAGTTGTCATGGAAAAAAGGGGATATTGCAATGAAACAATGAAAAACTAGAGAATAAAAATAAAACTGGTAGAAAAGAAAGAAAGGGAGAACTAAGACTACAAAGGAGCAGCATTTTTTTCTTGATAGAAGGGAATGGGTAATCTTTGGTGAGGTATATGAATACAACAAATGTGGTTCATGGTGAAGAAGACAAGAAAATTGATCTTGGTAGAAGTGAGTTTCTGAGCGAGAGTGAAAGGGGGGGTATCTGTAAATGTTACTGAAACTGCAGTGCTGCAACTCTAGAGAAATTGGAAGTAGTATTGAGGGGGGCAAGGAAAGAAGGACAGGACTCCAGACTACTTCGCTCAAACCAGAAAAGTTGATTGTATTTTTAGTCAGTATGCAATCCTGTTCATTCCACCACCATGGTGGTTTGAATTGCTGGCAAACATGCCTAAGTGTGGAATTGATAAATTCGGATGCAAATTTGTGGCACAATCAGACACTGAGGAGATGAAGAACATACTTCTCCTGGATTAACAGTTAAACTGTAAATTTTACTTGTTTTGTTTGCACTCTAAGCTCTGGTGGTCACATCGCCATTCAGAAATGGTAAAGATGCATAGATTTACTTGTATATAAATGAGATGCAAGGATTTAATTAAGACTCAGGATTTGGTGTCTAGGAGGACGGATTAGTTTTGACTATTCCCTTTTCTGTGTGAAGTCATAGTTACAGGAAACTAGTACATTTGCAAAAATAAACTAACTTCTTAGCAAGTAAAAGAGTAAATGGATTGTTTGGTCAGCTCAGTTAAGTATAGAAAATTATTAATCTGTACTTCATTAAAGGGTAGAAAAAAGAGACGTAAAGAAACATTTAACTATTACTAGCCAGATTCACGACACTGACTTTAACTGCTTTGTTGCTCTCTCCACTTTCTATTTTGAATCTTGACTTTCTTTTTATATCTTTTTCCTATGAATACAATTTGGATAGATTAATGATTAGGAGGAACACAAGGAACCTGCAGGCATTTTTTTTTTTTTTTTTTTTTTTTTTTTTTTTTNGTTTGGTTTTTGGTTTTGTTTGTTTATTTTTTCTGTAGAGTTATTTTTTCCCTCATTCTTAGGTGAAGGCAGAGAAAGTGTTGCAAATTAGTATTTCAGAAGAGAAGTCTCTTACAGTTCTTTAGCTTTTTTTTTTTTTTGTTGTTGTCGGGTGTTGATAAGTTGGTATTAGATGAGATGTAGTGGATTTGTGGGCATTAACAGACTAGCATTAGTGGTACTTAGTCACCCAGCACATCCTCAGCATCCTTAAAGTATTAAAAATAAAGAGATTTTTGACAGACACGTTGCAGTAAGTAGGTTCATGGATATAGTTACACCTGTCAGCCTTCAAATAGTCTTTGCCTTTTATCTCAGAACTTATTTCTAGGGCAAATAAATGAATAACAATTAAATAAATATGAATATATATAATAGTATGTATGTAATAATAGACAGTCTTTAGGTCTGTAGAATGCTTTGAAATTATCAAAGTCATCTCAGTTTTAATGGGGAGGTGTGTAAAACAAACCAGACATGAGTTCCTCGGCTGTCTTACAAAGTCCTCATAAACACGAAGAGCTCGATGTGCACTCTTGTTTCATTGTGTTGTGGAAAGAAAAATCCGTGAACTGGCTTTAAAATGCACAGCAGGATTTGATCTGCCCTCTTTCCTGTGGTGGAAACTGTTGAGTGTGGGCCGTGGCTAATTGGGATTGAGTAGCCATTGCTGCACAGGACCCTGCTTGTTTCCAGATCACTTCCAGTGACCTGTTGATCTGTTTTGGGTCCGATGCCTTCCTGTCCAACATAGCAGGCAGGTGTGATCTTCAGGAAGCATTACCTTCCCTGAAAAATAAGGTTTTAATTTTGTGGGTTTTAGATGGTTTTTTGTTGCTGTTTTGTGCGCTTGAGACCAGGAGGTTGCTTAGTACAGTGATAAATCCAAATCAAAGGAGTTGGGTTACTATTAAACATGCAACAAATGGGTTGTTTGTGTGCTTCCTTTCCCCCTCCCCTATGCTGCAATTGCCATATAGTGCATCTGACATCTGTCACATTACATGTGACATACATGGAAAATTCCCATGGTAATTGGAACATCCCATGAAGCTCATCATTTCACCATCTGTGTACTGAAGAAGCAATGTGGTCCAGGGATCAGTATGAAGCTCTTTCTCTTTATCCAGTGTGTATATTGACAGTTTTGAGCATGGTGCTAATTTTCTACATTTCGTCATCAATAAGTGATGATGTAGGGAGCTGTTTTAATACCAGGAAGTTCTCATGGTTTATTATTTAGTAGTTGAATAATACAGAGGTTTAACTTGGATTTGCGGGTTGTGGCTGAGTTGGTTTATGTTCTAAACCAGTCTAAATTCAGATTTCTTTCTACATCAGTGATCACACATTACATTTATATGTTTTATCCTGCCACAGAGAAAGATAGATAAATTACAGGGAAATGGAAATGATTAACTTTGATTCCTTTCCTGTTCACATAAGCTAGTGTGGGAAGTGATTCTTCATCATACATTTAGTCCTGTGCTTCCCGCTCAGGTGAGAGCTGTGGCTACATCCACTGACATCGTGTGTCTGTTGATGATCAGTGGAGATTCAGCTCTGAAAGTGTTTACCATTAATGCTTCCTTATGTTGCGAACTGATTTTGCATGACTGTATGTGTTTAGTTAACCTACTGTGTTCTCTTCCCTTTTTCCAAAGGTGGTGGTACAAAAGTAGTATTCTCTATTTTAGTTACAGTTATGCTCTGGCTGTTAAGTGTGTTGAAGGACAGAACAGTGAGATAAAAACTACAATAATCAGCTCTCTTGCACAGGAGAGCTGCTAGCAGAGCAGTTGTTTCAGGTGTCTTACTGTTGGTGGAATGTTGCTTATTTAGTGTATGTTGGCATGAAAATTACAATCTCTGAGATGAGAATGAAGAGAAGAGAGAAACTTAATGAAGCAATTTAGAAAGCAATTGAAAGAGGATCCTCGTGTGCATTTAGCATGGATCTGATCCCATGTGGCTAAAACTTCTGATAAGGCTTGGAAAAGTAGCTAAATTATGTTTGGTCACTGGGCCAAATGGTTTAGAAATGAACACGTACGCCCTGTCAGAGGAAGAGGACGTTGTTATAATTAGACCTTGGGCAAAGTTCCAGGCTGTTACTCCTGACCTGAGCCGAACCACAGATGGGGCTGGGAAGCAGGAGAGGGATTGCTATGAGGAGCGGGTGTGCGGTTAGCTGTTGAAATGACAGCAACTTGTTTGTGTTGTGCAAAAGGGCAAAACAGTAGAACTGAGAAGAGCTGTGGGAGGGAGTTATGTGTAATAGTGGGATTCTCTCCAGAGAGAGACTTCCTATTGATTCTCGCTAGGAGTATATATATACAAATACATAATTGCACATGTTTCATTTTTACTTGCCAGAAGTTGAGAGGCAATAGAGCTTTTATTAGAAGAAACACCCCCACCTTCTGTTATTTTCATGAATTTTTATGTCAGCTTTGCTATCAATTACCACTCAGAAAAATGAAAGTTGCTCTTTTCTTCATTTTCTTTGTTGTCTCCCACCCTCCTCATTATTTGGAAGCACATTTTTCCCAGATTTGATTCTTGGCAAAGGAAAGCAAAAGAGAGAGAAAGGAAAGGAAAATTTTATTAACTTGGAGGTAATTAGAAAATGTTTATTTTGTTGATCACCAACAAAAATGAAAATGTTTTAATTAGTTATTAAATAGGATAAACAGTGCAATTTACAGGATTCTGAAGAACATCTACTTAACTGGCAGGCTTAATCTTTAGAGAGACAGTGTTCCAACTTAGAAATTTCATTCATTCGTTCATTCATTCATTCATTCATTCATTCATTCATTCATTCATTCAGTGATTCAATTCTAAAATACCTGTGCTGGATTCCTCTGTAGCAGTCCTCAATTGTTCTTATTTTGAAAGCATCTAGACACCTCACCCATCCACATAATTACAGTGTTGAAGCAATACAGAAGGGTTATTTTACCCATCTATGATAATACGAATTTCATGCCTGCTGCCTATAGATGGACCTGGAAAATGCCAGTGTTAAGAGTATGAGTTGTGCGATGGAATGATGCTTTGTGAGAGCGAGCTTACTGTTCACGTGAGCTCTGCATGCTTTTGCAGAGTAGTAAAACCTAAGTAGCCTTGAGTTTCACAAGTGCGGATCCCAAGGAACTGCAGATTCTGTAAAAAAATCACAGTAACAAATATTAGCTTGTGTATTTCTCAGCATTATGGGTGAAGAAATCCTGGAGACCAACAACCTCTTAGATGAACCTGCTTAAGATGAAAGCCAAATCATGAAATTTCAGTGCAGGACAACCTGAGGTAGCCAGACCAGGGAAGTAATTACCCTGTAGAAAATGCTGAGCTTCACATCCATTCACATAGTACTCATTTCCTGGTAAGGTTCCTCTTTTGGCAAAGTTTATACCAAACTCTTGATCTGACCTCATAAAGGAAGATGTTACGGTCCTATCACTTCAATGGCTCAGCTAGTTTTTCCAAGGAGGATTCATTGTCCATGCCCTAGAGAATGCTGGTCCTTTGATGGTTGGTGGGGAAGCCTTTACACAGTGAGCCAGATCTTGGTTACAACTGAATTGATGCAAATGTATTTGTGTTGCACGTAAATCAGGCTTGTCTCATTGAACTGAGTTCCTTCCAAAGGAAAGTTTTGTCAAACTAATTGGTTCTAATCTCAGTCATGACCAGATTGCTATAAAGGGCATTGCACTTGGAGTAATAATACTTGAGAAGATGGTCTGTAGTGTACAAGTTTAACTTCCGAGGCTCTCTTGTGAAATCTTTTAGCAACTGAATCTCTTAAGTGTCCACTACTGAGAGGAAACAAAAATTGCCATGCCCTTCATTGTGATAGATTTGAGGGCATTTTGATTTTGCTGACTGAAGCTGTTAAAGACCAGTTCAGTTTTAAGTTGACCTTTGGCATCTCCTAGTGAGAACCCGAAGTTTTTATGAATGGGCTTTTGAAGCCAGCAGCATCCTACCCTAGTGAATCTTGCTGGGACATACCACCCCTTGCAGAGCTGGCACAGAGAGCAAAGCAAAGTGGGCATGCCAGAAGACAGTACTTTTTACCAGCTTGCTTTCCTTTCAGCTACGTGAGAGTTGCAGCTGATGCCCCTCCAAGGCATGAGTACATGCTAGGTAAATGAATCCCAGCACAGAGTAGGGCAGGTGATTCCTGCCAAGCCCATAGTGCCAAAGGGTGGAGGTTTGAATGGTTTGGGCATTTTTGTTGTTGTTGTTGTTTGTTGCTTAGGTTTTTCTTAAGCGAGTGTGCCAATTTCTGCACAAAATGTCCCTGGACAGCTTCTGGCTGTGCTCTGTATGTTAAGTCCCACTATGCAACTGCTGTCCCGAAGGTGCTTTTCCTTGCACAGCTACTCAGTCTCTATGAAAGCTCAAAGCAGCCTTGTTCTGGCAAGCAAACAGACCAAAGCATTGTGGGGCAGGTTAGGGCAGCAGCTGCTCTGATGACAAAGCTCAGCTGTGTTGTTGCTGATACAGCATCCAGCATCCTGTGGTTTGGTTCACCTGCCACCTCCCTCCTGCTCCCCTGCCCTGTGCCCGGGGAGACTGGCTTCACAACAAGCTTTAATTATTTACTCTCTAAGGATATGGCTTATTCTGCAGATTAAGTGAAAAAGTGAAGTCCTTAAAAATATAACACAAATAAGCCCCTGAGCTGTCAAACAACAAGTCCCTTAAAAGGGCAAAATATGTGGCTCTCTGTGCACTGCACAGATCCCTCCTTTCAAACTGCTGGCAGGAGACTTCCTGTTTGGATGGGCCGCTCACAAACGGTGTTGTGTGGTAGTGAAATCAGTCACTTCCCAGCTTCTCCTTCAGGCCTCCTTTTGCCTCCCTTTATATGCCTGATACCAAAGCCTCTCAAGCCTGGGTCCTGTCAAGATGGGATCTGGCAGCTCAAATGTAAATCTGAAAGCGTGCATTAGCACTGTGCTGTTTCTTCCCTGAATAGATAAAGCAGCCCAAACTAGTTATGTGTGTTTGAAAATGGGATGGACAAAATGGTCCTACTGTGATAGTCCTGGCCATGAAGGAATAAGTGAATGTTTGGTGGTCTGGCTCTGCAGTGGTGGAAAATTGATGTCTGCTTCATTGTTTCTTTGGTATTTTTAGTTTGGTCAAATGGGGTACCTTCGGAATATTCTTCCGCGTGTTCAGGGTAAATTCTCCCATACATGCTTTTTTCCTTCTGATGGTTTCTTTCCTTTATTATAGTAGTGAGAGAAAGGCCAATACCAGCATTCTGTGGCAGCATTCAGTCTTGCCTACTGAGCATTGCCGATAAATCTACCTGCTGGAATATTTCCCCACTGAGTTTGTAAAACCTTTTCAGAAAAACTGAGAGAAGAGATTCTACACTGCCATGGAAGAACCATAGTTAATACCATATGAATACCTAGCTACCTTCTCTAGTTTATTTTGCTCTTTTGGGTATCAGGTCCCTCTATCCTCTTCCAGCTGTTACTCCAGTGACAGCCATTGTAACTGCACAGAGCTGCACAGATTCAACAGTCTTGTTTATCATCTAATGTCTGTTGGGTTTGTTTTGTTTTTTTTCCCTACAGAACATGATCAGAAGATAGCATCATACACCATGATCATGGCCCCCCGGAAGAGGAATCGTCATGCGTTGGGGTTTCTTTGTTGCTTTGGAGGTAGCGACCTCCCTGAAATCAACCTCAAGGACAACAACCCCCTCCAATTCCTTGAGTTTTCTGTCCCAATCCCACCAGCAGAAGAGCTCAATGCCAGATTCGCCGAACTTGTGGTAAGTTTCTGCTGACAGATTTATATATGTACAAGATGGATGAACTCTTCCCTTTAAAGGAGGAGTAAGAGAATTTAAGGGATTTATTAGAGAGCTTCTATTGGAGCTTTTAAAGAAAACTTTTCATTCTTTTATGACTGGTTACTTGGTAGGAGAAAGGTGGCAAGCAACCACTTGCTAGTGGCACTGGGTATAAGTACAAAAAAATGTTTAATTGTGCTTATTTATTCCCACAGCACTATGCAATTGTCCGGGTGTAGGATTGTGCATATTAGAAGGAACCTCTCAAGTTCTCCAGAGAGAGCTGACAGTCAGCTTCTTGTTTACAACTTTGGCATAAACTCTGCTGTATAATATAATACAGTGGAAAATCTTAGGGTTTGCAGATCTGTAAAATAAGGACTGTTTGGTTTTGTTGATGAGTAGCATTCTGCTGGTGAGGTATAAGAATCAGGTGACCATGCTAATTATGTTTCATCACATAGCTGCCTTTGAACCATGAAATGGTGCTGTTGCAGCAACAGCCATAAACAGGAAGAGAAGGAATTATTTCAGATGAACTTTGTTGTTTGCTTCTGTGGTAAATGTTGCAGACTCCAGGAGCCAGACACTTGCTTTTCATGCCTGGCATCAAATGACTTCACAGTCTTTGTCTTCTTGTTCAGCCTGAATGCAAAACACAGGCACAGGTCATAGGGCTGGGTTGTTTTGCAAACTGTGTCGTAAAGATGATGCCCATTTGATGCAGCTGATTAGGTTTCTCATTGCCATTCTGAGATCAGAGTTTATGTAAAGTGAGATATCTGTAAGTGTATATATGCCTGAGGAGTGCAACTGAGGTGAGGAATAGAACAGAAAATATTTGATCTCAGCATCAGAGGAATTTGCCAGTAGTCTTCCTATGTTACACTTATAACATTAGCCCAATAAATTCTTGTCCGTGACCATAGCTTTGAAATGCTATAGCAATGAAAATAACCATATAATTTGCATATGGAATTGGAGGTTAATATATGGACAATATAGTACGTCATACCAAATACAAGGACAGCTGTAGTTTGTCAGATCAGTGGTCTGACAACCTAGCCCAGGCTCCAGTTTCAAGATGAGGTCCAAAGCAGATGGCTAGGGAAAAATATAAGGTGTTGGAGACTATAAATTGTGGCCATAGGGTGGTCTTTTCCAGGATACTCTCCAACCCTCTAACAGTTTTCAGCTCAAGGACTTCCTCAGTCAGAAGTTGCGTTCTGTGTACGCAGTAAATTGGTATGGATTTCTTTTCCATTAACTGTTTTCACTTCCCCAGCACCCATTAGCATTGTTAGTATTCTGTGGCAGGGGCACAGAAAGGAGTCAATAGGATTTGCAGCTGTTTCAGGAAGAATAATGTGTTCAGCAGAAGAGAGTCTGCTTGCGTCAAACTAATTTGCAAATGGGGAATCTCCTCTTATGGAAATATTTCACAAAATTTGGGTCTATATTTAGGCCAGTTTGCTTTTTATGTGAGACTACTTGAGTTCCTCTTAGAAAATGCAGCTGTCTGGCTGTGGAGAATACCACGTGGTGACAGGTATCTCTCAAGAGTAAGAGTGTAATCTGTAATCTGCTCTGCTGCCAATTTATTTCTGGATGCTGCTTAACTATTGGTTTTCACATGCAAAGTTTGAACTGCTCTATCAAAGTTCATCTCTCCAATACCCAGATCCATTGAAGCATTCAAACCAGCCTTCCTGAAGACGTCACCAACAGATGTGCTTTGCTCCTGAACTTGGCTTGCTAAATCTTGAACTTGTTTACCTTCAGGTCATAGTGAAAGACCTGCTTGAGTTGCTGCTGGGCTTTTGCTTACTGAGAAGGGTATCAGTTTTATGAGGAGTTTGAGAGTTTGTGGTGGTATTAATGATGCTTTTAACTTCTAGTTTTATGTCTGGCAAATACTGGTGTTCCATGTGCTTGCTTGTGGCAAAACAGCTCACAGCTGCCTTATGGAAGTCTATTAAAAAGTATAATTTATAGTGTTTCTGGTGCAAAATTTAATGACAAGTATATGTGATGATCTGTAAAAATTTTTGGCCCCAGTAGTTTGAGAGTTGTTGTTTTATGCTATAACTTATTAAATGTGCTGACAGCTTGTAACTGGCATATGCATTTCAAACAAATGAAGCCACTGAAAACAGATCATATTCAGTTCTTATATTTAACGATAGCACCCCAGCCATCATTGCATGAGAAGTGAGCTGGGAGAGAAAAGTGCTATTTTTCAGAAGGTTAATGGTGTACATCACACATTTCTATAAAGCAGCCAGATAGGATGGCAATGCATATCCATAGGAGTTCCTGATTAGACAGGTAACATGAGAACAGTTAAGGGCTTTATGTGTGAGAGAACCTGGGCTGGAAACTGGGCTGGCAAAATGCAGAATTTGCCTAGAAGGGCTAGTTTGTCCACAGGTCTGGATTAATGCATGTTCTATGAGACACTAAAATAAAACAGGCTACATCTGTATTGACAGCTCAGATGAGATTTTAATTGGATTAGAAAGATTCAGTCTGTAAATGCACCAGTGTAAATCAGTGACCTGGAAGTGCCTGAGAGAGCTCTGTGCTGTGTGCTAGCTCCCTGCTGCTTATCCGTTAGGGTCTAGTCTGGGTGCACTTGTACTATATAAAAACCAGATTTGAGTGTAAAGCCTTTTGACCCAAATCCCCAAGTGAAATGATGACACCAACATCATCTGATATCTGTAGTGAGAAGAGCATTTGTGTTAGCTCCCTGAAGCAGGCCCAGGGGGTATAGCCTCATCTTGCCATCTGCTGTGCAAACGGTATAATGAAACTGGTGTGGTTGAATGAATTTTTAAAAGCCTTATTTTTTCCCTTGTTGCAGTTAAAATCTGGGGCACTTTCCCATGTAAGAGTTAATGACAAGAAAAGCTAAGCATAGCTGTGCTGGAGAAGTATCCCTTGTGATGAATTTTCCAATGCAGTAAATATTCAGTATGTTTCTACCTCCCTTTCTGAGGAAGACTGTCATTTTGAGGATCAGTAGCATGTCTTCTTCTCCTGTTCTTGTGCTACTTAAACTTGTACCATAAAAAGCGAATTTGGAGATGCACATTTTTCAAGGGGAAGAAATTAGGAACGTGGTGGGATTCTTTATTTGTGATGGGCTCACATGACCCATTCCAAGCTTTCAAACTTGCTTGTGTAGTCTCCAGACTGAGGCAGATACACATGTGCGAGCTGCTCTGTTTGGGAGATGCACCCAGACCATCCAACTATGTAATGGCAGCTGCCTGACTGGGCTCTGACCAAGGCAGTGACTGTGAGATGATAAGCTGATGCTGATTTCAGCTGAAATGCCTGCTCTCTTTGCCACTCAACCAGAAAAACAGTTCTAGGATGGATCCTTGGCTTTTGTGTTACTTGAAGCTGGATGATGTGTTGATGCCTTTTCTGATCAATTAGAAAATTAAAATAGAAAGAGTTACTCCTGATAGGTCCTAAATTCTACCTTGATTTATTCCATTGGGAACATGTGCAGAGAGTAGGTCTGAATGAAGACCATGACATATGGTGATTTGGAATGATTTGGTTTGGGCTAAGACAGGAGGTGATGTACCAGCTCTCAGGCCATCTGCTGGCAGTGACTGCCTTGGGATTAATGCAGTGGTAACAGTACAGGTAGGTCGTTATCAAAGTCTAGGTGCACAAAATACAAAGCGAACAAAAATATTTGTGACCACAAGTTTTGCCCCTCAAAAGGCTGCTTTTGTGAAAGAGGACAGAACAGCTGGCTTTAGCATCTCCCCTTCAATGAACAAGCAGAGAGAGAAGCTCTAGGAAGCAGGGTGTGTGGACTGGTCCTGTACCTCACAAATTGTAAAACTGGCCCTACATGACCATCGAGGCTGATGTGACCAGCATCATTTCTGCTTCCATTCTGCCATGTAGTGCTAAAGTGCTGCTGCAGATGGTGGTCTGTTGGCAGGCTCCAAAATGGTTTTGTGCCTGCTGGCAAAAATATCTGTGCTAGGAAAATATGTTTTTCCTTGTACAGATTTATTGACTGAACAGGAACTACAGAAGGATCTGGAAGAACTATTGTAAGGCAAAGGGAAATAACTTTTCTTCATGGAACAGCTTCTCCATGTCCTTGTTAGTATTTGTTAGCAGCAGTGTATTCTTGTCACAGTGGATTCTGATACTTTCTGCTCATTTTTAGAATCCTGGACTCTTCTTGGTGGTTAAAGGTAGTGCGCTGCTTGACACTAAAGATTTCGCCATCTAGATCTCTTCTACCAGCCACCTGATCCCAGACTGGAACTCAGACCATACCAAGAAGGGCGACTTAAATGCTGGCAATTCAGAAAAAACAGAAAAATGTGAAGAATGCTGGCACAGAGGAAAGAGCAGTGTAAAGAGCTTGTGCTTTTGTTGTTTCACTTTTTATTTTGTTAGTGACTGTGAGATGGTCATAGTATTTGAGAAGGTGGAGTGCAAGATTCTATATTTTAAGATGCATTTCTTCTTGGGGAAGAAATGGAGTTGTCTTTTGAATTTACGTTTTCAAAGTTGATTGTGTCATTATATCCTCCAAACTTGAATGAGTTACCTTCAGCACATTAGATTTTTATACCGGGGAAGATTTGAGAAATGCTTACTGTTATACTTTTGTGGTCTTATCTGCGCTTGAAGTCTTTCCCTCAGACCGTGCTGGGAACCATGATTGAAACTGTAACCGTGGTTTCATCTGCAGTGCTCTGCAACAGCGCCCACAAGAACATGGAACTCTGTCCCTTCTTGACACAACCCTAAATTTAATTCTTAGTCTTTCATCATCACTTCTGATTTCATTATATTTAATAATGGCTGCCACAGCATCAGAGTTGGCTCACTTTCCAAATTAAAGACAAACTAGCCCAGGAATCTAGCTGGAAAGAATGGCAGTTGCTATGTTAGTAAAGAGAAGAGAGAAAATAAGAATCATGTTAATTCCTTCTCCTTCAATCTCCTTGAATAAGAGCTGTATAGAGGAATTCCCATGAAGATGAAAAATATGAGGTGATGTGGCAGGAGAGTCCAAGCAGCAGAGGCAGCAACTCTGTATCCTCTGAATAGTCTGGTAACTTCTGTAATCCTGATTAGAACTTTTCAATGCCCTGGGTCACTTGAGGAAGGAGGATATCTACAGCACGATACCTGTTGCTTTACTGTACCTTTTGCTCCTGCCTTTTTTCTTGGGTCTCACTTGGTTTTTCTGCACTTTCTACTAATCCCTTTGTCAGTAAATCAGTGTCTTCATCTTGTCCTGAAATAGAACTATGGAAGTAGTGTGATGTTTGCTGCTCTCTTGATTTCTCAACATACCAGGCTAGTATTTGCAAGCACTTCAGTGCCAGAATGCTGAAAGGAGTTGATTAGTGTTCTCTGAGTACACGAGCCATCCACATAACTGGTATCTATGCTAGTTCTCTCAGCACAGAGGCACAGGAACAGTGGGGTCACCATCGACGTATTTCTATTAGCATTGGATGAAGTGACCAGTAGCATAAAGTTTGGGAAAATTCTGCTCTTTGCTTACTCTGTGAAATCTCTCCACATCTGTTCCTTCTCTACCTTAAAAGAGAGTAAAATTCTGTGATTATTGTCTCATTTCCCAGAGGAGAGAAAGTTGATGGGAAAAGGAAAGAAAAGAGTTTTGTGTCAAAAGAAAGTAAGGTAAAGCATGGAAGTATCTGGGAATTCATTTATTTATTTCGTCAAAGGAAGCAAAACAATTTCTGAGCAAGGCATCATTTTGGCACACACTGGATAACATACCTTCAACAGCCACAGGGAGATGAGATCCAAACCTAAATAACTGTAGTAGTGGTTCCCACTGCAAACAGCTGACTTAGAAGTAGCAACTTCCCTTCATGCCTAGTTCTCCCTTGCAGACCATTTAGTGTAATAGATACAACATAAACCTCAGATGAAAACTAGGCTTCACCACATTGAATAAGTACTCCCATATATCACCCGTCCCACTCAAGCTTGCCAAGTCCTAGCTGTGGCAGTATTCGTGGGGCCCCTTTTTTGGCTCTGCAACCTGCAAGAGTATTTATGTGGTAAAAGATACAAGAAATGCTTCCATTGTGATCTTTCATGTGAATATAGACAATATCTGTCAACGTATGTAGGAACAAGAGGGCATCAGCTATGTTTCTATGTGTTTGCTGCTGGGCTTAAATCCCTATTTCTCCTCCAGCTCTCTTGTAATATTTCTGGGAAGCAGAGATGCAGAGTTGCCTATTCTGTCTCTTGGCTCTCAGTATGGAGCAACACCCTTCCAGAAAAGTATCCCTTATGTCTGACTTATTTAAGTCCTTAGTTTCTCATTGAAAGGTTGTGACTTTGAAAGACATGCATGTTACGTCCTTGCTTCAACCCCCAAACATTGATAACCATGTTTACTCTCATTTCAATTCAGGCATGTTACCAAGACCTGAGTATTTTGTTTCAAATTATTAGTCTTTTGAGTCATTCTATCCTAATGCTGGATTCACTTGAATACAGGGATTTACTTACTGTGTCACTTGCCCCGCATGTAAATCATAGTTTCAGACTATGCCTCTGACCAGCAGCCTTGAGTTGTTGCCCAATGCAAATTTCTATGCAACCATAATTTAAAAGTCCCTCTATTCTGTTTTGCCCGTAAGAGGAAGTTATTTAATTCCCTGTGCCCATCCTTCATCCCTTCTGTGCTTCTCTGTAGTTAATTAATCTGCCTAATCTGTCAGGAAGTGTAATGCCAAATGCAATTGACAGCTGGAGAGATCCTTCATTTTTATTTGTATTTGATGAGCTTTGACTTCAGCAAACTAGGAGGCTTTGCTGGCCTTGGCTCAGTGGAGACTCCCCACACCAGTTATTACTTCCTTTCTTGCACTTAATGAGGATGCACCAGTGGAGGTTGTAAGAAAATGCTACTGATGAGGCCAAGGCAGAATTTTCCTGACAAGAGGCTCATATCCAGTAAGAAGCCTTGGCATCGCCCTCTGAGTAGAAGATGCTGTATCTGAAAGCAGAAAAAAAGCAAAGCTTTGAGGCAGCAAATCACGTTCCTCACTGATGGTGTCCAGGCCACAAAAACTTTCCTTTCTCTTGGGTTAGTTTGTAGTTGTCAGATCAATATTTTTCATGCGCTCAGATGCACTTGTCTTCTATTATAATAATGGCAAAAGAACTGGGTGGTTTAAGATTTCTCAAGCAAAGGGTGCTGAGGTTTGGAAGGTAAAAGCTCTTCATGGTATCAAAATCTGTCTAGTTAGGCACTGAGTTCCTTTATGTCCAGCATAGTCCAAGATTGTAAATACTCAGGATACCTCTTTTCTTTTTTAATTTTCCACACAGGGGGATACCTTTCTTATTTTTCTTCCTGCTCTACAGAGAGACTTTTTCATAATGTTGGGTCTGCTTTACATGTGTCCCAAACACAGTACATGTGTACATTCCCTGATTTTAATGCACGTGTCACTACAAGAAGCTTTCTGTAGTTATTCAAGTCCAAATCCATAAGAGGTATTGCATTTTAGGCTTTGTGGCAGAGACAGCTTTCCCTTTCAGGTGCTCACCTACATATGGATTCCTATGATAGGGACAGGCTTACAGCACTGAGTGCAGCACCAGCACTTTCTCACTTTAGGCTCCCTTCAAGTAGGTGCAGCTGGTTGGCAGCTCCCAGCTCCCTGACCAGCTGTGTAAGAAGCAGCAGTCACTATGCTCCAAATGTGTGGGACACAGATGCTGTGAGAGGAGCATGAGATGGGAGCCAGGTCTCACACTCCGTGTCTGAGAATCAACAGAGTTGTGTAAACAAATGTAAATCCAGACCTGGTCTTACGTGCAAGATTTTGGGTGTGAAGAAGCGGGGGGTGTTACCGAAGTACCCGTGTAGTTTTAAGGATTTTGTACAGGCATACATTGTGGTTTAGATCTTGTTGCTTTACTATAAAGCTTATGGACAGATGTACCCAATGTAAACGAGTTCAGTTTCACTGAAGACAGTAGTGGAGTTACATCATTCTCCATCGACTCTGTTGTGTGGTATTTTCCGTGTCTGTGGTAGTTGTTGGCTTCTGAATATCCCAAGAAGAGCATGCTGACTGCCTTTCTGGAAAGTGGGAAGGGTCGTGGTCATGGTTGGAATACTTGAAGGGAATGCTTGAGTGTGCTTTGAGAATGATTTGCTTACAGTAGACATGAAACACCTGAGAAAGGTCTCACAGGACTGCGTATTTTTAACAGGGTTATGCTGTTGTTCCATGGAAACATGCAGGGAAATGCATGTAGTACATCTAGGGCAAAAGAGGAGAAGTACTGGATTTTCGGAGCACAACAGATATGTAGCTTGGGATGCAGAAGGAAGTGAAAGAACAGATCTACCAGTAGAGGATGGAAGTGCTAAGTTGTCAACCTTATGTCTTCCCTCTATTGAATGCTTGGGAGCTGTCATGATATCCTAACCCTGAAATCACAGATAGGGTGGATATGCTTAATATTCAGAAATCTTGTGTCCACGTGTTTCTAACACCTTTATCACCTGATTGGATAATACTATCATGTTTTGGCATAGCTGCAAGTGTTAGGCAGCATAACATAAAAAGAAAAAAGAAAAAACCATAAAGCTCTACTCTGGTCTTTTTCCTTAGAATGGCATCATTGATATGTGAATGGTTTTTGTGTTCCACTATGGCTATAACAGAGTCCGCAGTTTTCTGGATTGAGCCTGAAGGCTGCTGAAGTGATAAAACACTGAGATGATATTGATAGTAGGAGTCATGCTTGCTAGCTGGAAGGATCAAATTAACTTATCTTTATTTCAGCTTTCTGGAGCCTTTCCAGCTATACTTGGATGGATACAGAACAGACAATTTTCTACCCTCCTCCTAGAATTGAACCACCATTCTCATATATTTTCTGCCACTTTGCCTACTGACTTGAGAGTGGGCTCTCTTCAGTAGAAATAGCATAAACAGCAGCAGTACAGGGATATCCTATTGCCCCAACATTTTGGAATGGCTTCTCTGAGTATGATTCCTGCCCTTCTGTCATTTCTATCCTTTAATTCTCTTTATTAGTGTCTTATGTTTTTCAGAGTTCTATTTGATGGCTTAGAAATAAATTATTAAGACCTCATCCCTCACCTTCTGGAGAGAATATTTGAATCTAGATCTGGTCTGCTAAGGAAAGGTGAGAGATTGTTATAAATCAGATAAGAAAGGTAATATGGGATGAGAAGGTGCCACCTGGAAATGCATCTGTGAGAAATAACCAGAGGAAAGTACTATGTATTGCAAAGACCATGTTGGCCAGATTGTAACTGGACAGGAGATTGTGATAAGGAGGAACAGTGTCTTCCAAAGTATTAAAGAAACAGACACAACAAATGCAGTAGTTGTGGTGCTGAAGGGAGAGTGAAGACCAATTGCAAAGATGGAGGTGATACGGGATGAATGCTAGGATGATCTTTTGGCTGTGCTTTTGGAGTGAATGAACTTGCATGGTGATGAAGGAAGGTTGAATGACAGATGTCTATTTCTTCTGCAGCTCATAGAGGAAGGGCTGGATCTGAGATGTAGGAGGAATGTTTTGATACTTAGCCTGATGTCAGCAAGAAAGGGGAAGCCAGATCCAATGAAGACCTTATAAAATTTGTAGTAATTTTTAATAATTCCTCACCTGAGGCTGGGGAAGCAGAGAAATTTTCCAGTGAAGAGAAAAGGCTGAGAAACAGGATTGGATGTAAGTGTCTTGCTGGATAGTAGTTACCCTTAGAGAGGTCGACTGTAGCTGGGGTTTAAGAGGAGCAGTTAACAAAATAAGATAATTGAATGGAGAAGATAACAATCATGAAGTATCATCTGTTTAATATGTTGATTAAGTTTAGTTTCTGTAGTTGCTCACCTAGTAACAATTTATATCAGATATAATCATTGCTCAGATAGTGCAAGGAGAACAGCCTGAAGGAGAGTGGGGGAAAAGGGTTTGTAATTATGTCATGTCTCTGTGCCCTTCTATAGGTGGATTCTATCTTCAAACAGTACTCAAGGTTGTTTATCATCTGGGGGCCTGTTAAGGTGATTTGTGATTGCTCTTCCAATGCTGGAGGAAAATGGCCTCTTCTTGTCATTTTCCTGGTGTGCAAGACTCTGAAGTGGGGAGCACAAGGTGCTACAGGTGAGGTGGATGGAGTAGCACCTTTTTACAAGGTAAAAAAGGTTTTCAGGTCAGCAGTTTCCTGGCATCTTCCTCCTCACTAGGTAAGGGGAAGCTTTTGGTGTCACTAAATACTGGAGAGGTCCTTCTGTTTATCCTTCAGCACCAAGTGGAAGCAGCACATGGAAAGCAAGTGTCAGAAGGTGCTTTTTCTGTCGCTCATCACACCAGACTGCCTCCACAGCTGCTCTGTTTTGTGTTTTTTATTCTGAGGAAGTACAGACAGATGCCTTCCACCTGGCACTGGAACAGCACTAACCCAGAGCTTTTAACATTAGGTACCTTGTCTCTAAGCTCGATGGGAGGAAAACTTTTCAAGAACATTGTATTTTCCTACCTACCCCTGCAAGTTTACACAACTAAATTCATGCATTTGTGGGTTTGTTTCCCTTGTGTGACACAGGGAATAGTAATGTTTCTTAAGCCAGTTTTAATACAGTATTGTAGCCAGATTGAAAAGGTGCTGAAAAGATGAAGCACGTGTGCATTATAGGCAGTACAGGAGTCTTCCAGTGGCAAATGTATTGTATTTGAAGAACGTGGGAGCAAATCTCTATTATTGCCTCCTGTCATAGACATTGCCCTGCTCTTATCTACTTGCTCTTTTTTTAGGGAGAATCTGATGCAAGACTCTACTGCCTCCCTGTAGTGGATACATACACCCAGTGGTGTATGCAAAAAGGCCCTAGTCAACATCTGTATATTCTATGCACTTTTACATTAAAAACACTTAAGGGCGTCTTTTAATTTTGCAGTTTCCCATCATTTGTTGACCACATAAAGGGCAACACTGCCCACACTAACAGCCTTTGGAAAAGGTTAGCAGCGTGCACAACAGTGTTATGCAATGGCTTACTAGGTGGAGGCTTGACGAATAACTTCTCCAAAGAAAATTACAAGGGGAAAGCAGATTGCAGTTTTGCAGTTTGGAAGGTGTCCAGGGAGATCCCTGAGTCATGGAAAATCCATTGGGATTGCTTTAGTGGCTGTGTTTCAGCATTACATCTTGAATAGAGAAGAACAGCTGCACGAGTTTGTTGGTTGGTGTGAAGTTGTTGGCTTATACAGTAATGATGTGGAAGAACTTTTGGATTACAAATGCTTAGCCAGATAGTAAATGCAATTATGATTTGTTGTTAGGAGACAATGCAAGGCACGTGCTCATTCTTCTCTTATTCTTTTTGCTGTGTTTTGTGAAAATTTCTGATCATTTCTTTAGTAGAAACATTGAGAGAAAAACATCTTAGCTGGTGTTTTCTTAAGCCCAGTGATGTCAGTGCAGTAGTTTCTGTTCTGATTATCAGAATACTTGAGCAATGAGACAGGACAGGGTGTGAGTGAATAACCAAATATACTGTCATGCTTTCAATTCACTGTTTGACTATGGAAATACTCTGTTTATGTGAGGGAAGAGAATTGTGGAATTTTCCTCCACTTCAACCCAGAGGAGATAACAGAAGCCTCGTATGTGGATGATATTCTAGCTGGTCTGGACTGATTAGTAGTAAATACAGATCTTCTATTTATTGAAGCAGAAGTTAACAAATAGTGAAAAGGAGACTGATAAACTTCTCAGTCTATTCTATGTCTGAAATCTGTGCTGCAGATTGTAGAACGAGTCACTGTTAGAGGTGGTTACGCTGAGAGGTTTAGTCTGTTACAATTTAAGAGAGGTTATTTAATTAATATTTTCCACTGGTGTAAGTCCACTCAATTTAATGTTGTTAGGGGCATTCTGATTTCTGGTTTGCACTACCAAATTTGGAATAATAACTCAGCAAGCGAAGAACTAAAGCTAGCTTCTGGTTTTGCTTTTATCTGTGTAAACCTGAACTTCTGCCAAAAATGATGTTGATTTACTGGAGTTCCTTTGAGTTTACCCTGCATAGAAGCTTGAGCATGTGTTTCTAAGCTGCACAACCAAAGTTCAACAAGATGTTAATTTTGCTCATTAAATTCTTAACCAACGTCTCAGTTTCTCCTGCCCTTTTACGTGATATTTTATCAGAGATTTAAAGGTCAGCCAAGCTCTGACTTACCCTTGTTTTCCTCTATAGGGGCATATGGCAAATAAGATGCACACAAGAGGATAAAGCTGGGAGGGAGGAGTAGGTGGCACTGACGCTCCTGGAAATTCAGCCTGCCTTTGGCACAGCAGCACCAATCCCCAGCCCACATTTTGAAGGTTGAGCCAGCAGGACTGTGTTTGGGCAGGAAGCGATCAGCGAGGTGTGTGCCTGTGTGCTTTGGCACAGTCCAGACTGTGACTTGCTCCAGCCTAGGAACCTCCTCTGAACTCATTAGTATTAAAACAGAACAGAGAGGACTTTGTAGGGAGGGAGAGGGTGGGGAAGCCGGAAAGGTAGCAGTTTAGACGGCAGTTTCCTAATAACCTTTCCCACAACTACCTTCCCATACGGGGTCTCAACTAGAGGACCTTGGCATGAAAAACAAACCCTGGCACAGGGATGAGGAAGGGAGGGAGGAAATGAGGGGAGGGGAAGGAAAGGAAATAAGGGGTGGAAAATGGGCACTGTGCTGAAACAGCAGATTTTATTTTTATTTAGTGTTATATATGCTGATACTAGAAGCTCTGTTTGAGGGAAGTATTTGGTACCATGTATATAATCAGAATGTGGAGGTAAATTTGGCACTTGTACTAGAGGACTTCTGTTACAGTGAAAAATTTACCAAGGAGAGCTATAATAGAGTTCTCTTCAGTGTTTTCACTTAATTGACTGGATGGTGAAATACAGAGAACATCTATTAGGAAATTATCATCAATGTGATCCAGGAAACTCCTGGATTTCTTATGCCCTCTTTTGTTGTCCCTCCAGCAGACATCTGAGTGGCTCAAGTCCCCCAGGAGGACCAGGGTTTGTGACTGCGAGGCTGCTGCTGTCTGTCTACAGAAGGACTTCCTGGTCAGGCAGCCCACAGCAGACGCCCCTGTAATGTCACTTGTCCCTATCCTCCCTTTAATCCTGACCCATAAGCTCCTAGTCAGCTCCTCATCCATCCCCAGGTGGAACTCCATGCATTCCTGCTGGTCATTGGCATAGAGGGCACCACTGCCTCCTCACCTTCTCTACCTGACCTTCCTTAAGTGCCTGTGTTCTTCCATTCCAACTCATAGGAGCCATCCTACCACACCTCTGTGATGCCAGTGAGATCAAAGCCCTGCAGGTGTGTGCACATCTCAAACTCCTCTTGTTTATTCCCCATGCTGCATGATGCATGGAGGCATTTTAGTAGGGTCTCTGATGACTCCAAGTTCCTGGCAGCAGTGCTTGGAATTCCTTTTTGCTGCTTTCCAGGTGCTCTCCTGCTGACATGTGATCCCTGTCTAGTACCTGGGCATCTATTGTTGGCACTGACAGCAAATTGGTAGGAGTGGATGGATTGAGGATCCCTTTCCCCAGTAACTTTAGTTTAAAGCCCTTTTCACCATCTTGGCAGCATAATAACTGAAGATGCCCTTCCCCTTCTCTGACAGATGGACCCTGTCAGCCCCAGCAGAGCAGGTTTCTCAAAATGAATCCCATGATCTAAGTAGCCAAACACATGGCTGTGGCACCAGTCCTGTAGCCATTAGTTGATTTACCAGATTGAACTGGCCCTTTCAAACCCCTTCCCTTTGAGCAGGAGAATTGACAAAAAAGCTACCTGTCCTCCAGAGCCCCTTACCACAGCTTTCAGAGCTCTGTAGTTCTTCTGGATGCTCCTCAGACTGCTCCTGGTCATATCACTTGTGCTCACTTGAAACAAGAGCAGTGGATTATAGTCACTAGACCGTATGAGGCTTGGTAGTCTCTCAGTGATATCCCCAATATGAGCCCTCAGTAAGCAGCACATCTCTCTAGAGTGTGTCACTAGGCACATATCCATACTGTAGGATATATTAAAAGATAAGCTTAAAATAAGGTGGAAAAATTGTGTGAAAAAATGATGGCGTTCAGTGTGGGCAGTTAAAAATCCTTTTAATAGCAAGTCTGGTAACTCAGGATGGAAAGCAGCCAGGTACACTTTTTCAGAGAAAAAACGAGGGATTATAGTTGAGCATGAGTGAGCATAAGTCATGCAGGTTTTGAGGGTTTTTATAAAAAATAAAAGGTCATTGAGTATATGGAATATGTGGAGTATATAACCAGAAGTGCAGTCTGGAAGATGCATGAAATAAACTTTGCACTCAGCTTTGGTAAAGTCTCAGCTGGAACACTGTCCCCACTTTTGAACAGTACAATTCAAGAACGATATACTTTGACTGGGTGGAGGCCAGAAGTCAATTAGAAGAGGAATGAGAGATCCAGAGGACGTAACCTCTAAGAAAGACAGAAAGAGATGGGTTTGTTTAGCCTCAAGAAAGGAGACTGAGGAGGGACATTACAACAGTCTTTAACAGCCTCAAAAACTGTTATCAAGAGGACGGAAAAAAATCTGCTTACCACGTTAGTGGTTGATAGGGCCGGAAGTAATAGGCTTAAATTGCAGCAGCAGGGATTTAGATTAGACAGAAGCCTGACTATTCAGTTTTCCTCCCTGCCCCACTCATTGGGCTCATTTAAATTCACTGACATGGACATGCAGCCCACCTTAACAGAAAAAGCAGTGATGATAGACAGCTGTTTTACATTACTGTCCTCATATGCCCGTCAGTATCCATGGAGTGTACCTCTTGCTCTGCCTGTATTATAGCCCTACATATGAGAGTGCATGTCTGAGTCTTGATCTTTTTCTCTCTCTAAACACCTGTGTGTATTGTTGCATAAAGAGGTACTGCTTTTCCTCATTCTTTCTTTTTGGCCCAGCAGATTGTTGTCTCATGCATGTCGTTTGTCTATGAAGGACAGAAAAATGAACAGCAGATGCTGTTTCAAGTGGCCTGTGAGAGGGGATTGCCACAGTAGGCCTTGCTGGTTATGTGTATTTGTGTGCTGTCAAGTCACAGAGAACTCTGAGGAGTAGGAGAGGGACAGGATTTAGCTCTTCAGGGAACAAGGAAGCAATTAACCAATGATTAAGAAGGGAAAAGGAAAGCAGTATAATGAGGGGTGTGTTTGGGGCCGAGAGGGGAGGCCTGTTAGTTGACTTTCTGTGTGAAGAATTTCTCCACCAAAAAGCAGTGCCCTTGATGGATGAAAGTCTTACGCTGCTGCTAAGCCTTAAGAATGAGTAACTTCTGTGTTGGCAGGGTAGAGGAGAAACACATCTTTCGATATGTAAACATCAGGTGCTTTCTGTCTTGTACTGTTATGACTGAGAATCAAGAGATTTGGGGCCCTAGAACTGAAGGCTTTTTAAAGCTGCAGCTTTTTGAAAAAGCAAGGAGGAAAGAAGAGTGTAATGGGAATCGTAGCCTTTTGTTTGTCTGCTTCTCTGCTTTACAGTCAGATCTGTGGCAGTAGCTGAAATGTAAACATTGCTTCCTCTTGCCAGCAGGCTGTGTTAGCAATTCATGTGCGCACAGTGGTTTCCTAATGCACAAATGTAATGATAAAACATTGTGGGCATGGGCAGATGTTATGTGATATGCCTTATGTGTATAGTTCTTGTGTATGTAAGGTGTGAGTGGCATACATATCTGCACATACACGTACTATGTGTATGCAATACATGGAAACTTGATGTTTTACTTTGATGTGCCTAATTCTTATCAGTTGTGAAACTGATGAAAATGTTACATGCTTCTCACAGTGTGCTGCTTCTGTGTGCTTTACAAAGGCTGCTTTTAATTCAAAGGGTTAGGATGAGATGGGAGACCTTGAGGGGAGGGACTGGCTTGTTCTGGGGTTCTTTTTGCTTTTTCTTCATGGGTTATCTGTGGACTTAGCACGTCCCTCCAAGGAGGAGCTTTCGACCAGTGTGTTTCATCTGGAGATGTGCTTGCTGTGTGGGTGGTAATGCTGTTGACTGATCCAAGACTTTTGTGCTGTTCACTGCTCCAGTTTGTACTGGAGTGTAGGTGGTTTGTGCAGTCAAATGAACCTCATTCACTGACTGTTCGGGCAGGTGGTCTTTCAGAATGTCTCATCGACCTCCTCAGCATTGGAAGTGAGCATCCTTCCAGCAGGCTACCTCTTACATGTCAGCCTGGGGAGCTGGAATGAACAAAGCAGTGGAAGGAAAACCGTAGGGGAACAATCCTATACTGTCCCCTGGAGGTAGACACAGTGATTAAATAGGGAAGGTTTATCTCTTCTGTTTGAAGGATTCATAAGTTCTTTGCAAAGAGACTGAGTAAAGATTGTTTTGCTTCATTACTTTATTCATTCACTGCACTTATCTCTGAAGCAGCTTTTTGGACAACTGCCTCTGGACTTATGACAAGAGCATTTCTGCTACTCTCTTTTTGGTGGGCACAGCTTGAACGTGAGCCACCAGACTAACCTGCTTGTTATTTTCCAATGGAACTTGGCATAGGCAGCATGAACAGAAATATAAATGTTCCTGGGGCTGTTGTTAATGTGAAAACGTAGCTTTCAGTCATGTACTCAGTCCATTTTTTTAAAGTGGTAGAAGTCATGCTGGATAGGATTCTCTTTCCCAAAAGCTCTTAGTGTGCTGCTGACAACCTTGCCCCAGATCTCTTTCCACTGCTTCTCTTTCTTCTAAAGTCCCAGGCAGGTCAGTGCATTTGATCTCATGTTTGCTTGAGTTGCAGTTCAGCATTGATTAACCCACCATCAACTATCTCCTCGAAGTGATTACACATGCACATGAACCTTCTCTGGGGCCTGCCAGTGGATACTGGATAGGATCCCATGGTGTGTAATAGTCATTGTTTACTTTGTACAAGATTTAAACAAATTCATTCAGAACATAAGGCCGTCAGCTGTGCTAAGCCACTTGGGAGCATTGGTGGAACTGAAATGTGGCCTCTTTGGGGACAAGGTGACAGACATCTATATAAATGTCTTGGGGAACCTGAAGCAACAGCTATCATACTTTACGGGGGAATTTGTACTGGCAGCAGTGCATTGTAATTAATTTTGTAACTTGAGTGGATTTGATGCTGTTAAGAGACTGAGAGAGAATGATTGATGAGGTGGGTGAGGGAGAGTGCATTTGTACTTGACAGGTGAAAAAGGTCAAGGAATGAGAAAAAGATTAGCTAGGGGAAAAAGAAAAGGTAGATGTGTACAAGAGAAAGGAAAAAAGGAATGGGAATATGAACAAGATGCAAGGTAAGAGCAGTGCACTAAACTAAAATTCATACAGTGCAAGGCATAATGTGAAAATGAACGTACCCTTGGAACCTAAATTTTTGAAGTGAGCATTGCAAGCAAGTTATTAAAATAAGTAGTCTTCAAATTGTGAAGCTCGTCATAGAGTGTGTACAGGCGTCCGGATATAATTCCCACTGTCTCAGTTTGCCCCATTGGATGAGTCACAAAGAACCATCAAGGATAATGCTGGTGTGATGGAGCAAACTGCACAAGAAAATATTGCAAATACCATTGTTATCATCATCTTGAAAGGGATATTAACTCACCTCTATCAGAAAATCAGCCAGGTTGTTTGAGGCAGGGAGTTGGGAAGTGTTTGACCATCTACAGAGCCATCTCTGTGGCATTGTATTTTGCAGGGTTTCATACAGCCTTCTGTAACTTTTGGTGCTGGTCACAGATAACTGCTGCTCTCATCAGTCCTGGAAGTTCTTAAGTTTCCATTTTGAGTTTAACAAAGGAGAGTAGAGTTTCTGGGGAGCTTTGCCAGTTTGTGCCATCTGAAGATCTGGTTCCCACGGAGCCTGTTAATGCCAAGATTTAGCTGTCCTTTTGCTTGAGTACCCATCAAGTGAGTACCCATTGGTTAAACAACCAATCAGTTCAATAGAGCTGTAATCAGACAGTCAAAATAGGCATCTCTGAACAGTGGAAGTGTTGAAGCCTATTTGCCTATGTATTATGTCTTAGCGTTGGATTCTCTGGTGTAAAATAAAGATTGATTTCATGTCAAAGCTATTCCATTTGAGGATGATAAAAATGTTTCATTTTTTAATAATGCTTTAATAATTGCCTGAATATGTTTGTAGGCAGAAATAAACTTACAAAAATCAGAATATGCTTTAATATGTCATTAATGTCTCTCAGTCATAAAAATAGCAATTAAATGTAAAACACAGGCATGAGGAGGGTGCTTACAGACAGGATATTCTCCCAAGAGCTCTTAAGTAAGAGAAACTGTGACACAGGTAAAAATTAAAAGTGTAACGCAACTCTCTGCAGCTGAAATTATAAGAAATTGATCAAACAAGACAGTTATCCAACTGAACATAAGAAAATAAGCAAAACTCCTCTTCCTTCTGGCGAAATATTTGTTATGCCCATATTAATCAAGTTATTGGCTGCAGTAAACATATCATATGAGGATTCTGGGTTTCATAATGCTGCAAAATGCTATGCATGACTCATTAAACATTCATGAAGACAAAACAAAACATCAACAACAACAAAACAAGCCACCAGCCTTTAAAGGTTGGTTGGTTAGTTGTTTTGGTTTGTTAGTTTTTGTATTTTACATAATGAAGCAGCTGTCTGACCTTAAGTCAGTGTGAAACTCCCCAGTGGCCAGTAAATCCAGCAGCCAATGGACCTGGGACAAGTAGAATGAGAAACTGGAACTGAGGATGTCTCCTCCTGTGAGTGTCTCAATATCCCTGGAGAACCAGGTTCGGGGCTCTTGATCTCTATGATTCTGACTTCAAATCAAGGGATGCTGGAGTCCAGAAGCTGTGGGTCTCTGTGTCTTATGGCCTTGAGGTTTCTCCTTTAGAGAGGCAGGCATGTCGGTAGGCATTAAGGGTTCTCCTTTAGTGGGTTTCTCTCCAAGTGAACCACTCTTCAACATTACAAAACTCTTACTTTTTCTCTTCATTAATTTTGTTTTGTGTCACTAAACAAAATACTGCCCTGTCTAGGTGAGAAATGCTTTTCTGGAGCTTTGAATATCGTTACTGAGCTGATGGCTGCCCAGCATCAAATCCAGCTTTCATGCTTTGATGAACGTTCCCAAAAACAAGGGACATAATGTGGTTTTAAATCCTGCAAAATACTGGATTTATGTTTCCTACCCATTCCTCCTTCTTGTTCCGTTCCTTTCTCTCTGTCTCTTATTTCCTTGGGTTGTAGCCATTTTGAATGGAGGCCATCTTCTCTTTTGGCCTGAGAAGTGAACTGGAAGTGTTTGAACCTCAAATCCAGTTCCAGTTCTTTTTCAATGTTTTATCATTGAAATTCAATCTACGTAAGTAATTAAAATGCCCACAAGAAAGTGAAATTAACTGAATTAACTACCACTAGATAAGATAAAATAGGAAATAAATAAAGGAGAGAAATGTAGGCACTATTAACTGGGGATACTTTACATCTTCCTCAGTCTGGACTGGCAAATATCCTTTTAATCTGTGTTTCATGCAACTTCAAGCATTTGTAAGAGCCAGGAGGCTGAGCTCCATTGAGCAGGGTCATGCTGGCATGAATTGCTGGAACCAAACTTCCCATCCAAGGTGTGGAAGGGGAGTTGCTACATTTCTTTTGGAAAACTTGCACAGGTGCTGGAGGAGGGAGTTTCCCCTGCTTTGTTCTGATCTACCCTTTTTTCTTGCCCTTTACATTCTCTCCCTGGGCATTCAATCACATTGGCTTCCTTAGTCTGGCTCCAACCCCAGTCTCGATGACTGCGTTCAGTTTGTCGTTCTTCCCCTTTCCTGCCAAATTTGGCAATTCCTTTCTTTTTCAGTAGCCACTTGCCATCACTGAGCTAACTCTACAGTCTGAATTTCTATATGCTGATAGATCTGCTTCTGTCATTGGGTCAGTATGACCTGGTCATGAACCAAATTACCCTCCTGAAATTTATTCTTTCTGTTGTTCCTCCTGCTTCCCTCCAAGGCAGCAGGTTTCCTTATGTGCCGTCTGTCAGGATCCTGAGTCAGAACAGAAAAAAAATCTGCCTAATTCAGGGTCTTCTTTCTTAGCTAGATCCATGGTTTTCCCCTGCAGTCACAGTGATCTTTTGGTCATCTTTTATAGAATGGGAATGGGAGAGGTAAAATGGTTTGAAGAGTTCCAGAAGAAGGTCTCATGTTTCTTGTATTTTGCAGGGATTTCTTGGGTTTTTTATAGGGTGGGTTTTGATTGATGGTGTAGGTAGATGAGGACATGCAGGCCTCTTCAATTCTTCCCACTCCTTTCTTCTTCTCAGTGAAGCAGCACACTTGCTGAACACTAACTTCAGGAAAGGGACTTGCGGAGCTTGACTACTGCTTTGCGTTCTGGAGATGTTTATTTCCCTACTGAATATTCATGTTTTCTACCTTCCCATCTGATCTGGGGGTTAGAACCCAGCATTTTACCTCCTAACAAAGACAAATACTAACTTTCAAAATTAAGGGTAATACATTTTCCATGTGCTATTTTCCAGGCAGATGTGTTTGGGTCCACCTCTGGAGTCCCCTTATCCCTGGAAACCCTGAACAGTTTCCTTGTTACTATGCTACCTGAACTAATGGGATGATTTCTAAAGTTCTTCTGGCTTCCTCTAACCTCCTGAGTCACAGTAATGAGGGATGCACTATTTTCTCTCTGGATCTTCCATCCTTTCAAACTAACTTTCTAGGCCTCTGTCCTGAAAAGCATGTCCTGTTATCAGGATGCAAACTTATGTGACTGGAACTTGCATATTCTTATTGTCCCACTGAAAGCAGATTTATCTTTATATCCCTAATACTGCCAGTATCCAGGGCAGTGTCTAGAAGCTGCAGTGTCAGAATCCTGTCCTCAGCGTGGTTTTAGTCACTAGGTGCATTCTTTTGATCAAATGGTTATCTTGAACTGTATTGATTGAGATCTTCATTCGGTTTAGTGCACAGCTTCTGTGCAGAGCTTCTGCTCCTTGTCTGATCTGTCAGCAGACTCCAGAAAGAGCACTATGGATTAGAAAGCCAAATTAGCTGCACTGTACTAAAAAAAAAAAAAATAAAATATATATATATATATTACATTAAGCAGGTCGATAAAACAATCATATTTTTTTCTAAGAATTCAGCTGAGCTCAGACAACTCATGTGTATTCTGGCCTCTATGGTGGTTCTTCCAAACCTGGCATTTCTGATTCCCTATCTGCCCCTCCTTTCCCTTCCACATGCTTGACCTCTAACAGCATTCCTTTGCTTGTCTTAAGGCCTTACATGTAGTTTCACTCTCCCTCTCCCCCCAAGAATGTGATCCTGGCCTGAGTTTTCTAATTGTGTATAGCAAGGATAAAACTCCTTGCCTTGCTTGGCTGCCCCCTTGTTTGGAAACTCACACTAAACATTTCCACATGGTTTGCACTCCTTTTGCACAGCTAATTTTTTTTTCCTTTAAACTTCTTCTTGTTTAAAATAACCCTCCAGCTTCTTCTACCTTGGGCTGCTGGCACTGACCTCGCCTTGTTACTGTTTGCATTTCTTTTGTACCTTTTTGCAGCTTAAATCTCTATGGGCTTTTAAATCTGTCAGCAGCCGCTACCAGGCTCAGTGTGCAATTTTGCTCACTGTTTTCACAAGTTTCCCAGCCCTGAACGCTTTCCAAATGAGCCATTGTTGGGCTGAGTTAAAGAGGTATTGTCTCTGCTTGGACAAGGTTAGTGTGGGTGCCAGAATCTGTGTGTACAGCATTTTAGTGCCACAATGTCATCTTGATATTGGACCCCTGAACACTTCCTTCTCCAAATATGTCAAATATACAGGGAAAAAACCCAAACCCCTGCCAAAACTGATTCATTGAAACATTAATGGAAGACTTTCTTTATATTCCTGAAACTCTAATTTAGACATCTACAGCTGCCCCTGCTCATGCAGTCTGCTTGCTCTGAAGACTGTTCTTTTTTGTTTAATTCCCTTTATTAGCACCTAAAATCGGCAGCGTTGATTGGAGCCCTGTTCTGGTCAGTACTGAAATTACAAAGAGGAAGTAGCAATCTCTGGTTTTAGAGACAGTTCTAGAGACATATATAGGAAAAGAGTCTATTACTATTCACCTTTTACAGAGGAATAAGTGAAGCTGTGGAATTTGGCAGTCAGTTCCAGATCACAGCCTTATCCTTCATTTAACTAATGTAAGCTTGGCTCAGCTATAAGAGTGTATGTTCTACTGAGGTCACTTAACAGAGACTGAATGTGCTGCTCTGATCAACCCAATGTGACACTGTGGAGTTATGTCCTTTATGTCTGAAACGCTGGGTGTCTTTGATGGGGACTGTGTGGTTTAGAGGACAAACATCTGGGAAAACATTTAAACATGTAGGTTACTGATGAGAGACAACTGTCTCATGGCCTTTGCCTGAAAGACAGAGAAATTCAACTATTTCCTATCTATGGAAGAGCAATTTGGTACTGCCAGCCAGGAAAAAAAGATGTATCAAACTTTTAGCCTTTTTCATAAGGAATAAGGAAGTGTCATAAAGAATGTCTGTGTCACATAATCCAGTGCTTTGAGCTTTTCACTTCATCTCTTTCATGTGATCCTTCCCATCCTTGACTGGTCATTAGTAATGGAAGTTTGACATGGGACTTGTTCAGGCTGCCTCTCTTCGTAGGTTATGCTCTGACAGGGAGAACTCAAGGTAGCAAGGAAATCATCATGAAACCAGTAATCTCTGGAGTCTTTGGGAGCCACTAGGTCTGCTTGATCGAAGGCTAGTCAAACATGCCTGGTCCAGAAACCTCTCAACTTATTAGAAGTTACCGATGCAGCTGTTGACTGTTTGTTTTTTTTTCTGTTTTTCTTTCTCACAATCTCCAGGATGAATTGGATCTCACGGACAAGAACAGAGAGGCTATGTTTGCACTCCCTCCAGAGAAGAAATGGCAGATTTACTGCAGCAAAAAGAAGGTACTAATGTTGTCCTCACTGGAGTAGCTCACCAATAAATTCTGTGTGCATGTTCATAATTGCATCTTGATTTGAGCTTTGTGTTTATCTACTGTTTACTCAAGAACATGAATAAGTGATGGAAGTATTTTTATCATCATGGATATGGAAAAATTTTCTGATAAATAATGTATGCACATGTGATTTCTGAAGAGAACACTAACATCTTAAAATAGTACACTGTCCCATTTTGAATCTTTTACATGTTTGGGGTTTTTTGTTTTATTGTTTGTTTGGGGCTTAAGGGGGTTTTGGGAGGTTTGTTTGTTTGTTTGTTCTTTGAGCTGAAAGAACAACTATTGTGGAAATGCATTAAGGAATTTTTAAAAACTTTTATAGGTTGCTTAAAATAGAAAAAGTATTGCTGAAGTCTTTCAGGATGTCTTCAAATACCTATACAGTACACAATAGTGATGTCTTAAAACCTGGTAGTTCAGGTTCTTCCAGAGTTTGTAGGAAATGTTCCACATTGCACTGGAAAGTGTGGAGCACCTGCTTGTATCGCTTTCCATGTAACACTTCTCCACTCAAGGTCTTCAAATTTCTGACAAACCAGTAAAGGGGCAATAAATCAGAGGCTGATGAATCACACTAATATTTTGTTGCTGGCAGAATGATGGCCAAGTGAATGGATAAGTTGTATCATTGCTGTGAACCTAACCATTCCATCTAAACGAGGAATTTCTGCAGTAATGGTGCGTTGGAAAAGTTTTGCTGTTCTAGGAAACGCACAGTCAGAAATGAAGATAACCTCAATAGCATGTATTTATTGGCCATAAATGTTAGGAGGAAAAAGGTGTGGTGGGTTTATTGGTTAGTTTTATTTCTCAAGTGTGCAAGTCATGCTATGAAAGCATCAGTCTTTAAACGTAAGTCTGCAGAAGGTGGAAGAGGAGGTTTAGATTTCAATACTGAACCTGACAGACTGAAATCTTGCTCATGGTCCTTCTGGAGGCTGTGTTTGCTGCCTTTTTCCTCCAACTGGGGGCAGTGAGCTTTCATACCGTGTAATTAAAGAAAACCAGTCCAATCAGGGTGTTTTGCCTTCAGGGTTTGTTTGTTTGTTTGTTTGGGGTTTTTTTAACTTCACACAGGAGAGTTAATAGAAATCAATTAATTACAGTGGCTCTGAGCTAGCAATAGCTCAGAGCTAGCAATAGTGCACAAGAGCAGTCTAGGCTCCAGTGTCTTCAGTGCTGTCTCCAGTCCTTTTTCCTGCTGGTACACAGAGCTTGCAAGTGGAAGGAAGGTGCAGGCTGCTGTGATTAATGTCTGCTTTACATTTTTGCTGGCGAGCTCAGCTGGATTTTTCAGCTCAGGTGGGAGAGGATCTATTTGTAGCTGTCTTAGAGACATCTCGCCTCCTGGACCAGTCAGCCTTGGCAGGAAGATTCGTACTTTAATGTATTTAATATGTTGGTTGGACTCACTCATTACATTGGGGGTTTTGTTTTTGTTGGGGTTTTTTGTTTGTTTGTTTGTTTTCCCCTGTGTTCTACAGCAGTGGATTTTCTATAAGAATCTTAAAGACTTCCAAAGCTGCATACTGGAAAGTCTTTATAATGCATTTATAGTGCAGCCTCAGTTAGCTGAACTTCAGCTATCCAAAATGATGTGCAAACTGGAATGGGATACCACTGCCAGACGTCTATTCATTACATTGTAGATACTTTCAATTACTTGAAACCTTGACTGTCCGATGTTATTCATTGTTTCCCTCACAGGCACTCAGATGATTGGTGATGACATCTCTCTCTAGCCTACTACCTAATCCACCTATCATCATTGTTTTGCAGTGACAGAAAGGCTTGTTCCAGGATTCCCTTTAAAGCAAAGCCCCCTTTTCCCTGAAGAATTTGTAATCTAATTTTAGCCAAAAAGGGTCCAATTTCTCATTTGGCAGAACACTTCCAGCTACCCCGGACAAGTCCCCAGAGGGCTCTGTCTTGCTGATGTTGGGTTCTTTGAGTTTCCTGGGAAGTGGGGGCCCTATGCTTTGAGGTATGGCAAGTGGAAACACTATGAACTAGAAGGTCAAGAAGTGCAGACTGAGGCAACTGTTCACAGTTGTTAATCACAGGTGCCTTTTCTAGTCTAAAAGTAATGGAAACTCAGAGCTTCCTGATTTGCTGTGAAGGTGGTGAGATTAGAGGGCTGCCTTAAATAAACAAATGTCTCTTGCAAAAATGAAGATTAGTCATTGTTGTAGACACACATTTATCTTGGCAGTCAGATGTTAGATGTAGTCTTCTATGGTACTTGATTCCAATGTGGTGGCAGAAAGTCACTATTGTATTAAAAAACTCATTCCACCTGTTCCTGATATCAAGCCTTTCTGAAGAAATGGAGGAAGACAGGTATGTCTGTGCACTGAAAGTTGTATGCCAGGGGCACAGCTTGTCAACAGTCCACAGTAATCAAAAGAGGTTGAATTCTGAACCGAAATTTCCTGATTGTGAGTGATACCTACAGAGTAGCATTCATACAGAATTACATGCTTGCTTTGGTCACTTTTGGCTATTCTGGGTTCATATCTGAAATCAGTAGTATTAAAAACAAATCAGCAATTATTTGACCTAAAAGAGTATCTCTAGCTAGCAGCTCTAGTGAATGCTTTCCTCTCGTTTGTGGAATAGCTATTTGCAAGGAATAAAGGCTGCTCTGTTGGAAAATGTTAATGTCTTCTCAGTCTCAGCTGTTCTCTACCTTGCCATTAATCAGGATGGACAATGAGAAATGCAGTTGTCTTGATTTGCATCAGAACAATCATTGATTAGTCACCACTGATGGCACCCTGGCCCTCTACCCAAACCACCAGTACATGTTTTAGATTGCCTTCTCCTCTGTAGTAGGAGCTTCCACTGATATTATTAAGTAAAGCCATACATAGAAAATACAAATTATAACATTCTTCCTCAGTTCAGGTACTTTATTCTGGTTTTGTTTAGGATAATCTTCATGTCTCAACATAAGCTGAAATTTAGGCTTACATAAAACACCTCTGTGACTCCTCTCTCTAGATTTCCTACCAGATACAAGTTTTGCAGGAATTAGATCAGACACTAGACC
This sequence comes from Pachycephala philippinensis, assembly GCA_013397055.1. Taxonomy (NCBI): domain Eukaryota; kingdom Metazoa; phylum Chordata; class Aves; order Passeriformes; genus Pachycephala; species Pachycephala philippinensis. Next base: position 158,827 of record VWZT01004379.1, on the reverse strand, counting down.
AAGATTTCAGATGTATTTATTTGCAGATTTCTGATGTCAAAGTTCAGAAAACCAGTGTTCTTCAGTGCTGTTTTACCAGGAGCTAATATTAACATACATAATCTCATTAAATACCAATCAAATAATTACATGGAATGAAAAAGTTGATAGCTCAATTGCCTCATCTATAAACGAGCGCATATTGGGATCCCAAAATGGGTAGAAAATGCAGGTATTGCACTGCTTCAGCACATGTTGCTTTGGCTGCAGCCTGTGTTTCTAAGAACGAGGCCTCATTTTGCGGGCCATCGCTTATTGCCTTCTGAACAACCCTACAAGCTGTTAGACTTATTGCTATTGGAAAGCAAGTCAAGTTGTTTTCTTTTTATGGCCTTTCCTGCCTCCAGAGACTAATTTGTAAGCCTTTGGCTGAACAGATTTTAGTAGCAAGCACACACATTTTGCAGAGTTAAACAAGTTAGGGTTTTTTTCTTTACTTCTGTCTTTCTTTGAGGAAAAACATTGGTAACAAATTATTTTCCAAAGTAGAGTCATACTGGGCTAGCTGTATCATGCAGCTTCTTTCCAATCAAACAAAAAACCCAACAAAAGTCTCCATCCTAATAATACGTTGAGATCTCCTAAATATCTCAGTGTTACCTTGTCCCTTGTACTAGGATACCTATTTGGTATCCTAGAATAGTTACTTTGAGTTGATTGTGCTTTATCTACTCAAGAGAGATTATTTAAACTCAAGTAGTGAGGTAATAACAGCACTCTGAAGTTTTCTGGAACTAGGCATTCAAAAAAAGAGAAGCACATACTTATAATCCGTAAATTTATCCTGCTTTTTCTATTACAGAAAAGAGATTCTCCACAATAGCAAAATGGGATATGAAAATTCTGAGGAAAATTTACCTGAACCTTAGTCTGTAACAGCCAATATGCAGGAAATAAGAGAATATCCTTCATGACACCATCCTCTGCAATTATTTTTAAAAATATCTATCAACTGTGTTTTCGTCTATCTGATGACTAAAAAAACAAGTAAACTGAATATGAAAGTAGGAGTCAGGAAACTCCTTGGTTCCAAAAGTCTTTGATTTAAATTGTTTTATATTTCCAAAACTGTCATTGTTATGTTTATGCATAGATGTATTTCTCTCTACCTGAATGAAAGTATAGGTAGTTAGGAAACATTTTGGAAATGTTTTGGCCATGTCTTCCTCTCATACCTTTTCCCTGTGCTATTTACACATGCCTTGGCCCCTTTTACTTTTTTTTTTTTTTTTTTTAAGACACATTCTGAAATATCTGAATATATTTTCATTTCAAGCACTGTTCATTCTTTTTCTTTACTGCACTTACCTGTCTTCTTAGATGTCCTTGTGGTGAAGTTTCTGGGTTTGGGTGAGCTCGCTGCAAGGAACAGGAAGGACAGAGTAGAAGGCATTTCGTGCATTACACAATCATTAAGGAGTCCAAGTCCTTTGGACTGAGGTCACAGATCAGTGCTGAACCACTGAGGCTACAGTCGAGGTGCAGAGTGCCCCAGATGCCCTCCTAGGGAAGATTTACACCTCTCTCACAAAGAAGTAGCATCAATTTGCATTCAGTTCTCTTTTCCTAACACCAGGGCTGCATTCTCATAGGCTTTGAAATACTCTTGAGAATCCTAGCTTTAGTTGGACATTAACTTTTAGTAGTTTTACTACCATCTTTTTATACCATTTGCAGCTCATTTTCACAAACTCCTACTTTGGTCCCATTCTGGTTGTGTAACATTAATGAAGATAATGTCTACATGTCTGGTTTGGTTTTTTTCTTTCTTTGAGAGTTTCTTTTTGAGCTCTTGAGGTTTGGATTGTCAGCAAAATGTCACCACAAAAAGTATAGCTTGATATTGTGCAGCTGGATATAGAGTAAGATACTTTGAAGTCTGCTGGAGGGATCTAAGCTGCTTTTGCTGCTTTTTATATAATTAGTGTAGCCTACCAGGGATGAACGACAGGATGGATGCAAATATAAAACCTGGAGTCCTCCTTGCCTTGGGGAAAGCTTTCAGAAGTGAGTGAAAGTTTCTGCACCTACTGTTTGTTCTAGGGCTGCTGTGCATCTTCGGTGTGGTTTTGCACTGTGAAGCGTAGTTTCAGATTGGTTAAGATGGAGAGACAGTTACTTCTGTGAAATATTTCTATGCTGAAGTGAACTGGCAGGGCTTTTATTACAAACCCTGATGTCTTTTCTTTGCATTTAAGGCTTCACATGGAGGTTCTAAGACCAGGAGACTGCATTATACTTGATGCATTTAGATAGGAGTTCATTTCTTTCATAGGGGTTCCTGCTTTAAAGTAGGAGATACACATGGAGATCACAGAATCACAAAATGGGTAAGGGACCACGAGTGGGATCATCTGTGGCAAGCAGGGTTGTTCTAGAACACATGGCACAGGATTGCATCTAGACCATTCTTGAATATCTCTGTTGAGGGAACCTCCACAACCTCCATGGGAAATCTGTTCCAGTGCTTGGTCACCCACACAGTAAAGAAGTTCTGCCTCATATTTAGGTGGTACTTCTTGTGCATCAGTTTCTGCCCATTTCCTACTGTCCTATTGCTCAGCACCACAAAGAGTGTGACTACATCCTCTTGGCATCCTCCCTTCAGATACTGATAGGCATTGATAAGATCCCCTCTCTGTTGTCCCTTCTCCAAGCTGAACAGGCCCAGCTCCTTCAGCCTTTCCTGGTAAGAGAGGTGCTCCAGTCCCTTAACCATCTTTGTTACCCTCCACTGGACCGGCTCCGGGGGCTCTCTCTTGTAATGAGGAGCCCAGAGCTGGACACAGAACTCCAGATATGGCCTCACCAGGGTTGAGTGGAGGGGCAGGATCACGTCCCTCGACCTGCTGGCCATGCTCTTCCCAGTGCACCCCAGGACACCACTGGCCTCCTTGGCCACAGGACACACTGCTGGCTCATGGACACCTTGCTGCCCACCAGGATCCCCAGGTCCTTCTCCACAGAGCTGCTTTCCAGCAGCTGAGCCCCCAGCCTGTGCTGGTGCCTGGGGTTATTCTTCCCCAGGTGCAGGACCCTGCACTTACCTTTGTTGAATTTCAGACAGTTCCCCTCGGCCCATCTCTCCAGCCTGTTGAGGTTCCTCTGAAGGGCTGCACAGCTCTCTGGGGTTTTGGCCACTCCTCCCAGGTTTGTGTTATCAGTGAACTTGCTGAGGAGGCATCTGCCCCTTCATCCAGGTCGTTGATGAACATGTTAAACAATACTGGGCCCAATATTGAATCTTGGGGGACATCACTAGTGAAAGGCGTCTAACTAGACCCTGGGCCACTAGATACCTCTGGGATCTGCCATTCAGCCGGTTCAGAGGTATTCAGGAGATTATAGATATTTCCTAAGAAGAGAGAAAATGGATCTTCATCTGGTCTCATTTAGTGATACAATATGCCAGATGAAGATCACACCATTGTGTTGTCTGAGTGTGGATTTTTGGTTTTGTATTGTCTGTTTTGAGCTATGAAAGCCCTTTGGGGTTCATCCTTTCTGTATGAGGACTGCCAAGCACGTGGTTGTCCCATAATAAATGAAGTGGGTGGTTTGAAGTTGTATTGTTTTCAATTCTATCTTCTTGCATTGTTTTTTCCTCTTTGAAATACTCTTAGAGTCTGTTATTGATTTGGAATATTAAACTGTTTTGGTTATGGATTTATAGCTTTAAGGAGCATTTAATGTGTCGGTTATAAGTTCCTTTCTTTAGAGTTGTTGTTCCATATGCTGTATCTGGGAGCAGCAGACGTGAACACACAAGATGGTTTGCTGCAGTATTTGAGAAGCCATTTGTAAGGAGTCGCAGTTTGATGGGTCTTGGATGTGACTTCATGAGAGATTTTCTCGCAGCTCTGCATGAAGTGTTGAAGGGGAGTGTGGGTGGATGTGGTGTGGGTACTTTTACTCTCTGTTCCCTGGGATGTCTGGAAAACACACGGTAATCCTCACAGCACGTGTGATAGCCTAACAGCAAAAGCAGTTTGTGTGTGCAGTAGGAGGCTGAAGAAGCTGTGTGGGATTTTGAGTGCTTAGTGTAAGCAATCCCACAATTAGCAGTATCGATGGCTAATCGATGAGGGTGTCTCATGACCACAGGGCAAAGGCCAGCAAAGCCACACTGGATATGAAGAATTAAACTTTATCTGATGTCTTTGGTACATCAGAAAATTGTTTCTCTTCCTACCAATGCTTTGGAAGTTTGTGGCTGAAGTTCAGCTTCAGTCAACATTTTAATTTAACTCAGTATTCAAAACTTAACAATTACCTGAAAAACCTGATCTAACTTTGAAATGAGCTCTGAGCAGGTCCCTTCTTCTCAAAGCCCCTTCCATCCTAAGTTGATTTGTGGTTCTCTAAATTGTGCATAAATCAAATTAGGAAAGCAGCTGTATGGCCCTATAAAGAAAGGGAGCAACAGTAAGGCTTCGTGCAACCTCCTGTGTACTGTTCTGTATTATTGCTATGAGGCCAACTCCTTGAAACAGGCTGCAGCAGATGCTATTTGGTTCCCTCCCAGTGCCTGGGATCCATAGTTGCATTTTGTCTGGGAAGACTGCATGACTTCCTTAGCTCAGGAGGCTGCTGGTGAAACAGTCTGAAATGTGGAATCTCTCAAATTAATTCCCTGAAAATAGCCTTGCTTTCAGTTAGCCTAGGGCTCACTGGAAATCTCGTAACACTGGGAAGTCACAGTGGGAGGATGTTGCCCTTTGCAAACCACGGCATTCCTGCAGCTGGATGTTTGGAACATGCCAGCAATTGTGGAGTTAAGTTCCTTTTTTCCCACCAGCATCTGTTCCTTTTTCTGTTAGCAGAATGACTTCATGTTCAGGTGTTTGGAATGATTTGTTAGCTTGATGCTGACATTGGGTCATTTCAGTATCTTTAGCCTAGGTATGGAAGACAGGCACATGACTTCAAAAATTACTTTGTTATAAATACAAGTAGGCTTAAGAAACTCAAGTTCAGAAACTCTGGACGTAACAGAAAACAACAAAATGCTGCAAGAGTGTCACTAATGCAGCAAACACACACATTTCCTGATTAGTGGTGGGCTTGGGTCTTTTCAGGGTAAAAGAGCAGTTTGATTGATGGTACCTGTTAATGTGTGTCATAGGCTGAAGCAGTAGCTCCCAAATTTGGGCAGCACCATTAATATAATGTAAAGTAAAGCCTAAAATGATATACATCTCCTTCTACATCATTTAATGCAGAGAATGTGTTCTCACTGGAAAAATTAAACTTGAGATTCATGTAAGACACCATCTCATTCTTTTATAGTTCTATACAATGAATTTGGAAATTTTATCTCACATGATTATAGTATAAATTTTTTGATGTTAGCCTATTATTTTTTAAACAGGTCAGCATACTTCAGAAGAATAATTTCCTGTTTTTTATGGTTTATCATGGAGCTCTTGTAATTGTTTCTTCACATTTTTTCCATGTTATTTTGGCTTCTATAGTAAAGACCTCAAAGTGATTACTTGAAGAAACAATATAGTAGCCTTAATGATGGTAGAGACTCCTCTTAACTTTTGTTTCTTGAAGTCATTCCTGTAATCATTTAAAGTATAAGTTTAATGTCAAGAAGCATGCACAATTCAAATGATACACCATTATTACGGCTTGGAATTGTGACACCTAAAAGGCCACATTGTAGGAGACATAGCAGGAGATAATAAGTTTTTCCAAGTTGTCCGCTTTATTTGGTTTATGTTTTCCATGTTGCAATGCCAACAGTTGCAGACTCATTTATTTATCCTAGCATAAGAGGTTACCTTGGGTCAGGGTCTTGAAATTATATATTTATTTATGTATAATTGAAAAGTATTTTCTTCCCCATCCCCCCATGGGAACAGCATGGAGTATTTTTAGTTTCTTCCTCCCTCTCCTCTCCCTCTCCAACAAAAAAAATTTAGTTGTTGCTTAGAAAATGCTTTCCTACCTCATTAGTTCAGACTGCTGAAGACATAAACTCCAGAAACTTGCCATGGTATTTGCTATAGATGTTCTGAATGTGCAGAATTGGTGTGTCCATCTTGCAGGTCTGCGTTTTTCAGGTGAGCTACTAGTGCTTCAGTTGAAGTTAGAACTCAACACTGATCAAAAATCAGGCCCCAAATAGTCCTGAGTTAGAAAATTGTCATCATCATGCCTAGTACTGTGTTTTGCATTTGGCTTGCCTTCTGTGGGAGTTTAGGAAGACTCAGTGAAAGCAGATTTGACCCTA
>VWZT01004379.1:37460-151935 GCA_013397055.1 Pachycephala philippinensis | reverse complement strand
TTCTGAAGAGTTGTTTAGTTTCATTGCAGTCAGATGTGACAGTTTTAGCTATGCCCCTTAATTGAGGTGAAAATCACATTGTATTCCATGATAATTCAGTCATCTATTGAAAGGCACTTGGCATCCCAAACACTTTGCAGATGTACTAAGCGAGAGAAATAAAGGCTGGGAGAAACAGTTTTACCTGAATTTGTGGAAAGGGCAGAGATAGATGAAGCAACCGAGTGATACACTCAAATACTGGGCTAGCAGCTTAAAAGCCATGGGCCTCTCCAATTGTATTTATTTCCTTTGTTCACCTGCCCAGCAACTCCCTAACCTTTTTTTTTTTTTTTTTTTTTTCAGTAGTGAAGGATTAAGTGATAGAGAAGAGGAAAATACTTTGGCTGCTCTGACCATCTTACTGTCATCATGCTTAGTAAAGGCCCCAGAGCAGAAGTGAGCTAAAGCAAGCAGTAGTGTCACTGGAAAAACAAACAGTGGACATTTTATAAACAGTGAAGAGAAACCTTTTAGAATTTGGTGTTAAAAAAATCTCTGTGTGCTTCCAGAAGGACTTGTCCTAAATATTTCTGCTGGCTCTAGGTAGGTGCATCCTAGGTAGTTCTGTGTGTGTTTGAGAACAGTAAGTGACATTTCATTTCCATCATCAAGCAACATGCAGCGTGTTTGCTGCGAATGGTAGGTGACTTCATTTTATTTACAAAAGATTTTAAGTGATTGCTTGTTGGAGATAAACAGTAGGACAACAAGATAAACTTGGAAGTTCAGTTACATAGTCTGGGCCCTTCTGTGGCTTTTCACATTGGCTAAAGAATGCCAGGAGGAGGAGGAAAGGAAGTGAGGAAGGAGACAGTCCAAGTGACAACATTCTAGTGTGGTAGAATACAGTTGAGAACAGTGCTGTTGGAAAGGAGACAAGGTAAGCTGGTTGGGTAAGGAGAAAGTCCCTTTCTGTATCCATGGAATGTTGACCGTAAGCTGAACAGGGTTAGTGGAAATGTACACACAGTACCTATATAAACACAGAGTAAACAGTAGTAGGGACAATGCAGAGTTTGTTAACGAAACAATAGAATATGTCCTGCTACTGCTGCTTAGGGTTTGTTGGGATAGCAATAGCAACAGATTGCTGGCTTCACCTGCCACAGGTTACACACATTACTGCAGAGCCTTGACCCTGACCTCAGGCTTGCTGCAGGTTTGTGGGAACAGAGCTGTGCTTCAGGAGTTCAGCCTAAGTCCACAGCCACACAGCTGCTGAGCAGGTCATGTCCATGAGAAACGTTTTGTCTTCTTCTGAAGACCCTCTGGGTAGAATGATCATGAAAACAATCTTCTGACTGGTAGGATCCTCCCTAGTGGACATTTCCCTTCATCTCCAAAAGAAGTGGATGGGCTGAGGAAAGGTAGGCTCCTGAGTACTTGTTCATTGAAAGTGCAGGGACTTCATGGATCATGGATCATGGATCATGATAAGCATGAATTCATGCTTGTTTGGTAGCTCATTATTTAGATTATACACTTATCAACAGCAAAATATCAGTTGGTTGATTTGGGACTTGTGGAAAGTAGAGCACATAAAAATATTAAACATGACTATGGACTTCAGGTAATAGTACAGAAGGATCTTTATGCAGCAACAGAGTCAGGAGAGTTTACTCAACAAGACACCGACTTCCATGGCAGAGGCTAAAGATTCAACAGAGAAACAGTGTTTCATATTGGTACCCTTCAATTTGGCAAGAAAGCTTTGTCCTGAGGGCAGAAATTGATGGATAATTCAGTGTGGCCTCAGCTATACAATTAAGTAGTTCTGTAAATATAGGGGCAAGTTATCTTCCTGGTCACTTCACACACTATAACCCTAAATTAATGCATGGTGATGGTGGGATTCCCATCCTATAGCAGGGCTGACTATGCTTGAAGAGGGACAAGCAGGCTTGTATGATCTGTAAGTGATAAGGGGCTGCTGCAGTCAGTGCTGGCAGCAAGTTCGCATCTGTCTGTATTGAGAAGAATGATAAAAAGCCAAAAGAAGAGGAAAGAAAAGAGAAGACAGGTTCTTAAAACTGGAAGTATACTATGCAATTCTAAACTAAAATATAAAATTCCTTAAAATGGGACTCTCCCCATCAGGAATCTATTGTAAGTCTTATGCCAGATATGTTTATTGTAAATGTAAGCTTGGTTTAAACACTACAGTTATACATTAAATTCAGTGGTTGAGGCTTCTGAGGTTTCAGACAACACAAATTCTTATCTTTGGCTCAAAACAATGCACCAACCACCTTTCTGCCTGTCAGTTATGCCATTCTAGTCTATTTTCTGTGAGCAGCTCTCCCTGTCTGTATATGCAGTGGATTTCCTGTGCTTTCTGGGGGACAAGAAATAAAAGCATGGCGATCATCACCCTTAGACTGATATCAGTTAGGAATAATTAATTTGAGGTGGCTTTGAGTTTTAGAGGAGGTTGGAAATGACGCATCATGTGTATATAAGGTACAGCTTCTGGAGATTCTGTATCTTTGAGTGCTTGGGAAGCAAAAAAATGTGAGAGATGGCATAATTAGTTAAAAAAAATGAACAAACATACATTTAACTTGACCGGAAAGTTTTCAGCCCTGGTAGAGCCAACCATATTTCAAAAATGACTGATAATCCATTTCAATTTCTAAAGGCTGGTGAATTTAAGCAGCACTGAAGCTTCTCTCGATATTAGGAAATGCTTTCTAAGCAGGAATCCTCATTGGTCATAAATTTATCCCTTTTTCACTTTTATACTTTATTATAGTTTTGACTGTGAGTTCCACAGTTTGACAGTATTAGGTATTTTGTAATATAAATAATAATCTGAAGCCTTTGATTCTTCCTTTGAAAGACTGGTTAGTAAGCAGCATCAGAGGTTGTAATTAGGTTTGTCAAGTTACTGGTAACAGGGCAGAGCTCAGGCTAAATGAAGCAAAAAAAGAAAAAAAGGAAAAACCCACCCTGTGATCCGTTAAGGAAAATACCCCTGTGTCATAATGCAGTGACCTGTAAGCATGTATGGATATACCTGACCTTTCTGAGAGGGAATCGGAACTCCTCAGTTGCATGCTTCAGCTGGTGATTAATGAATATTCTTTTTTAATAAGTTATACAGTAGACTGCTTTTGTGGCAGAAGGATTATTATCTGCACATCAATAGCTTAATTCCAGGGAGAGAAGTAATGTTTGTTTTTCTCAATCTGGGTAAATTGTGCTTAAAAGGCTTGGATATAGCTTCCTTCCCGAAACCCTGAGACTATTTGTGTAAATGCTAGTCGTGAAGTCTGAGAAATGGAGCGGTGACCACATCTGTCTAGTGAATGGCTCAGTCCTATGGTCTGTGCTGTTTCAAAATTAGCATCTCTTGGGACATGGTTGGCTTTTTGGAGGCATAAACTGTCTGAAAAGCTTAGATGTATTTTAGCTCCACTTCTGAATTAGCATTTTGTCCCACAGCAGATCAAACACATTTTGTGTCTTTTAATGAAAGCACTTTTTATTTGTGAAACTTTGGCTGCTCTGAACTGAGACGTAGCCAATAGAATGGACAGTGTGTTAATAAACAAGTAAATGTTGCTTTGAAAGCTGAACTTCTTAAAGTGAAGAAAAGTCAGTAGGTCAGACATGAAAAAAGGGAGAACGGTGATTTGAATGAGTGTGCAGTACAACTTGTGTGGATTGATTCTTGGCTATACTACAGATTTCCTGTGTAACTGGGTACTGTGCAATTGTCTGCATCCCATTTTTCCTGTTTCTGCTGATCTCACTGATAAAAACCCAATACGTTAATTTCTTGAAGGGCCTTTGTCAGTGTGCAGTGCGAGGTGTTACAAGGTTGGATTTTATTCAGCATTAATAGCAGATGTTGTGACGAGTTGAGTCTTTACATCTCTGAAGGGAAAAGACTTGTGCTTGTGGGAAATGAAGAATCAGTAATAACCATCTTCCACCCTTCAAGCAAACAAAAACCCCACCTTGTTTTTAGTGGCCAGAATATTCATGTGTAGAGCAAGGGTCATGCAGTTCACGTTGAAACAGAACATGGACACAAGTCTGAATCCTGAACGTCTCAGATGAACATTTCACCAGCTAAGCTGTTACCATGAAGAGTGTGGGAGGGCTTCAACAAGAAACAGAGAATCTTTATCCAGCGAAGCTTTCATCTTAATTGATGTAAATCATGTTAAAATTTCAGTCAACTGTCGTTAAAAAAAAATCCAAACAGCCCCCCCCAAAATGGACAGCTATTTGTAATCAGGATTCCAATTCCCACTGCTTTTCAATGGAAAACTTGAAAAAAATAGCTACAGGGGCTATGACAAATAATATATTTCACTTTTTCTTAAATTATATAAGTTTCTTGTAATGACTTGAACTCCATGATTTATATTTTCTGAGCTGTATGTGATGATGCTGACCTTTCAGATGAGATAAAATAACCCATCTTTCCACTCTGTGATGTACTCGAATGATGTGTGAAGGCTGTTGAGAGGAGGAACCCCACTAACCTTAATGTGGCTTTTGCAAGGAAATGCACTTCTTTGTGACCCAAGTGTGAACTTGAGCATGCAGTGTCTGGACATGATGCAGTGAACAAGCTTGGACAGGAATTTATATTACAGTAGCCTCATTTTATATTCTTCATCTGTGTTTGCACATTGAGACGAGCTCAGTGAACAGTATCCTGGCTTCCTGTCCAAGAAAGATTTTAAACCAGGTGTGTGGCTTGTTCCCATCCATTTCTCAACTGTGCAAAACAGTAAGGTCAGCTGTCTGCCCTGCTGAAGAGACAGGTTTGAGGAGGAAGTCATGTGATATCAATGAATAGAGGTCATACCAAGAGTACCCATGTTTGTGCTGTGGCATCTGTAACAGATGATGCTTTTCTTGATGCATCTGTTCAAGGAGGAAGTTTTATTTTATAGTTTGCCTATTAGAAGGACTTCATGAGTCATCAGCAATTTATCGCAGGGGTGTGTGTGTGTGCAGGTAGTGGCAAAGTCCATGTAATGGTTGGACACCCAGGGATGGCATGCACCTCCTGACCCCAGGGAGTTAATATTTGTTGACATTGCATAGAAACAACCTGGTATGAATGATGGTGGAAGTAAGGGAGTGCTGGATTTAGCGTCAGAGAGTGTCAATCTGTTCCTAACTCTGATAATGAGTTTTAATTGTCATGTCAGAATATGTACCTCTCTGTCTCCATCTGTAGGCAAGAAGCCTTCAAAAGCTGCTAATTTTGTGGATGTATTTATTAATGCTTTGACATGCTCAGATTTTCAGGACATGCTCTGGAGAACTGCTTGATATTTTGGAGTTGGCTTGCTGTAGAGTAAAATAGCAGTGTGTCATCACTGGAAACTGGAACTCAGTGCTTGCCCGAAAAGAGCTTCAATGCAGGCAGTTAATGTACAGCCTTTCCCAGTGCTGTTTCTTTCAAGACTGAAATAATCTTGAAAAAAACACCATGTAAACAGTGTCTTTCATTTTCATGATCTGCTCAGCGGTGAATATCTGTCATTTCCAAATGATCTTTGTAACACCAGTGTTTAGTACTCATTTTTAGAAAGTTTTGCAGCAAAGGCAGTGGTCTATAATGCTTGCTTGAGTCTAGTTTGGCAGTATTTGTATTGCAAATGCTTGTCCCACTGACATGGCATCCTGTAAAAGTCTCTGGTCTCTAGAGAACAGCTTGCCCAATGGATCAGGTCTCCCAGGATTTGCAAGAAAGGCTTTCGGGGTCAGCTGAATTGTGCACACAATTCTTTGCTTTATTTTCTTTCATTTTGATTGGTTCAGATGGTCCAAATATTTGCAGAACTCCATTAAGTCCTATTTGGGATGAAGTCATAAGTTCCACTTTCCACCAAGTCATGGAGCCTGTCCAAATTAGTGTCAAAGCCTATGTAATACCTTGGCTATATTGCAGGCTTGTATAGTATCAAGATCCTGTTTTCACAGCAGTTACATAGTTGTTACTTCAGTGAAGAATGATATGGCCCCTTATAAAGTCCACAAGCTGACGCCTGTTTTTTAATGTAATATTTACACTATTCAAGGAGCTAAAAGAAGGCTTTGCTTTAATAGATTCCTTCAGCTAATGTTTTTCCTTATACAGATGGGTTATTGTTTCCAGCCTTTGATACCTATGCGGCTTTATATATTAAAGCCTCATTTTTTTTTCTGTTGGTTGGATTTTTTTTCCCTTCTCTGTGTCTCCTGGAACAAGGGAAAGGTTTTGCCATTATCACCAGGTTGCCTTGCAGTTTTCTGTGAATATATTAAAAACAAAACACAAAAAACCCCAGCACCCTGTTGTTGCACCCCACTTCACAGACTTGATTGCTTTTTATTTTCAACTTGTCTTCCCCTTTTTGAGAGAAAGCCTGGTACAGCAATCTCTTAGCATGGCCAGAACTCTACATAATTTAGGCAGTTAAATGTTTGGGGTTTTTTTTCCTAATTGCTCTGATGCTACAGGTGTGAACATGACTCTTTTAAAAGTGTCACTCAGGTGATTGCTGTAAATAAGTCTGTGCCACCTAATGATTTCATGGGGCTGGATAAAAATCCACATGCTCATCCCGAGTATAAATAGCATTCTGGGACTTCATATTGAAATAGAGTGCCAGGTTTTAACTACATTATCATTTGTTCTAGCAAAGTAAAACACACATTGACAGCCATAAAATTCTGGAGTGAGCAGGGAGTGTGGAAGACCACTGAGATTGAATGGACTGTTTTGCTTAATATGCTTCTAGACCAAAACAACTTCAGAAAGTGAGAATTGCTTAGTAGGGTATCTGCTAAAAGTTTTTTAACCTCAGCAATGTACATCTGCTGTCTGGGCTTTTATTCAGGAAAAAATCTTACACTTTGTGTTCTGCTGAAACAACTTTTTTCCCAGTTTTAATTCAAACAGTAAGACTTACAGACTCAGAGTTCAGAATAATTTGTAATGGATGGAGAACGGTCAAAAGCAGGATATACCAAGGACCTTGCCTCATTGTCAAGCTAATCATATACACAGATATACTTTAGGATATCAGAGTCTTCTTATCATTGGTTCTGATTATGAGATTTCTAGTGGTTTGGGTTCAGGTAGGAAATTGTTCAGAATTCTGATTTTTTTGTAGTGTATCTATCCTGATGGTTTTCGGCCTGCATGTTTAACAAAGACATCTAGAAATGTTAGTTGTAGCATTCGAGCATTTATACTTATTTTTCACCCTAAAGAATCTTAAGGACAAAAAATATTGTAGCTTATTTTGGAATATAAGGGATGAGTTCAGGCATTCCTTAATTTATGTGTGTTTGTTTCTTTACTTGGAATTCAGAATGGAGGCAGAAGAAATTTAGATAATACATGGATTGCCTGTTCTGACAGTGTTCTTGTCAGCTGTACTCCGCAAACAATTACGATTATCACTAGGACTTTTATAATTCTCTGCAGAAAAAAATTTCAGACGGGCACATGAGCACTTGTTGCCCTTCAGATGGGTGGCTCAGCCTGGTTCCCTGCAGAATGACCTTACTTCATACTTCTAGATTAGCTCCCTATTTCTGTTGTTCTCTTTGAGGATGATAAGATTATCATATAAAAATAATGCTGTATTTATCTATTGTATGTTTTAATTTTTTTTTCCATCGTCAAGGTCATATATTGATTTTTGCATGGGAGGCTAAGGTCTGCCAAGTGTGAAACTGTTGTCAGGGTTGTGGTTGCCACTAGGTATTATTCTGCACAGAAAAGGGCAGCAAAAGGCAGCCTACCAAAAACATGTGGTGTGGCCATTGTAACTGGCTGTTGGTCAGGAGTTACATATTTCTGTAATGTTCTATTTGACAGAGGTATGGGTCTGTCAGATCCCTGCTTCTTGTGGCCAGGAAAGGGAAGTAAGAAAAATCAGCAGAACTTCTCAATTAATTTGAGAAACATCACTTTGTTCTTAATTGCACCATCTATTATCATGAGGTGGTGGTACATGGTGTGTGCATAGCAGTTGTGGATGTAGTTGGTATCTCTTACCACTTTGCCTGCCTTTCAGACTTTTTATACTGTGATCTTCTTCAGTATGATGCTTTGTTTAATTCTTCTGCTCTTCTTAGTTGTTTGATTGGGTGCAAGGGGTTAATAAGGACTTATGACCTGACACTGACCTGACGTGTCGTACAGCAGTCCTTCTCTAGATGAGGAGAAAGCTGTTTTGTCAGTATCATGAATGGAGATGCTTCTTTAGTTTACATGTTGAAAATTTAGTGGAAGAAAGAGAGGGAAAGATCCAAATCTCAGTGATGACTTTGTTTTTAATTCAAAATATGAAGATCTTGAGTTGTGCAGAATTGTTGTCATGTGTTGGTATGTACCCTGGCAGGAAATTGTCAGGTAGCAAGGTGTTTTCTGAATGTGGCTCAACAGGAGGCACTTAGAGCTGTTTCTCATTTTTAAACCAAATAGTGGTGGAATAGCTGAGGTACTCTGATAGACCTGCACTTTTAACTTTGTTATGTGTATCTCCCAGGGTAGTTTTTCTGGTGTGAGTAAGCTTTTGTGCACAGACGGCATTGGCAAGATCCACACAGTCTTCATACACCTTTGGTCATTGTTAGGATGAGTCAAGTGGTTCAATCTCTTATCATATGCTAGGTGTGTTAATGTTTGTTATTTGTAGTTTATAATGGGAGATGAGGATCCTGGAAAGCAATCCTCATGTTACCAGGGACTCTTACACCTATCTAGAACTAAATAGATTCATTAGAAGGAAATCTAATTTCCTTTCAGCAGTCGAGGAACAAAAAAGAATTGGTTCCTGAGTCAGTGTAGGTCTTCTTTTAGAAGGTTGATTGAGACTAGCCTACTGAAGATGATTTCAGGTGGATTACATGGGAGGTAAGGACATACACATTACTGCTGCTCCTACTGTAATTGAGGGGATGCTGTTGTGCTCCTTTGGATGGTCTGAGATTTTGCTTGATTTTACAGGATATGATAGGATTAGGACAGGATAGAATAGAATATTTCAGTTGGAGGGACCTACGAGATTCACGTAGTACAACTGCCTGACCAGTTCAGGGCTGATCAAATTAAAGCAGGTTGTGAAGGGCAGTGTCCAAATGCTTCTTAAATAACCAACAGTCTTGGGGCATCAGCCACCTCTCTAGGGTGCCTTTTCCAATGTCAGACCAACCTCTTGGTAAAAAAATGCTTCCTAATGTCCAGTCTGAACCTGTTTTGGTTTATCACATCAAAATGATGCAGTCTTTAGCTTCTTTTCAGGTTCCTGGTTTTTCTTTTCTCCACAGCAGACGTTAAACCCTTTTGTTGGTGAATTCCACCATCACCATAACAGTAGAGAGACCAAATAGTTTATAAGATCTGTCAGTATAAAGATACAAAATGTAAACCTGCTATCTGTAAATGGGCTATCCTTATAGTTGGAAACATAATATGTTTAAGGGACTGAGGTTTGCTGTTTAGATGCCAAAGATAACTGTATCTCCATCAAACTGTGTTTAATAATCTGAGCTGAAGGGGATTCTTTTTATCTGACACACCATAGTGACAGTGCTAACTTTACACTTTCAGAAATGTTTGTAATAAATGCCACACGTCTGTGTGCATTGTACAAGAATATGGGGGAGATAACACAATAAAGAGCAGAGCAATGAAAAATCCCAGGTGGTTATTGAGTGGCTTTCATCCTGTAAAGTTGTCTTGTGTAACCTTGCCTAACTTTCTGTTTCAGGAACAAGAAGATCCTAATAAGCTTGCTACCAGCTGGCCAGACTACTACATTGACCGCATCAATTCCATGGCAGCAGTAAGTTACCTCTCCTGCTACACAGGAAACATTTCTTACCATAGGGATGTGTTTCTCTAGGAAGAAGTCCTCAGAGAAGAATGTTAGCCCAAAGGCATAACTGATTTAAAATAGGACTTAAAAAAGAAGAGTATGGGGATTAAGAAAGAGCCCTGCTCTAGCAGAACAGTAGATTAGAAAGCACCATGAGCATTTCCAGTTTTTATTTCTACAGTACTGAGCACTGAAGGCAATCAAATTAGAGTCTGGAATGAAAATTCAAGAGAACATTTGATGAATCAGAAAAACAACTATTTAAAAACTAGGTTGTATGGTTTCAAATTGATTTGTAACCAATCTACAAAATAGCACTTGGGTTCTTAGTTTAGTAGAAGAATTAAAGAAAAGGTAGTTGTTTATATGAGCTAATATCTGCTTTTATAAGAGCATATAAATAAAAGAGCATAAGGCTGTAACACCTTAGACATAAGACACAAGCCAAGAAGTTAATTGAGGAAAACTTTTTTAAATTGTCCTTGTTCAATAGCTGCATAATGTGTCTCTTCCTCTGAAACATCCAGTAAAGCTGGTCACCAGCAGGATCAGAACATCTGCATACAGTGTTCACTGATCTCCTTTGATATGGTAGATTTTACATTTTGAAATTTGATTCTTTTACTGAATTTGTAGTCAAATTTTTCCTCCAATTACTCATGTGAAGTGTCTACTCAGCTTAATTGATGGTTGTGCAAACATGATGTTAGAATTCTGTCCCTAGCATCTTAGGTAGTGCACCTTGCTTGTTTACATATGCTTTTATTTTAGATTTCTAAAGGCTTCTCTGCACCTTTTGTATTGTGGTTATGAGTTATAAAATAATTTCATAAAAATAGTGTCTTAATGGATGCTAAATGTGGCAGTAATGATGTATTTCTCATGGTGAATATGTCTTGCCCAGTAAAACAACCCAAGATTTACAAGCTATAATAACTCACTTAAGAGGATAAAAGAAAAGCTGCTTTCTACTGAGAGCCATGAATAAACAAAACGGTCACCTTCCTTCATGCCATATTTTCATGGGGCAGAGTAAGGGAATAGAAAGAATATGGACTTATTTTTAGAAAAGACATTGAGCTTTAGTGACTGGCATGACACTGTGCTTCGATTTCCTGACTGAACAAATTTACTCTACAAGGGCCATTAAGGAAAAAAAAATTAGTATAAAACCTTACAGTGTTACTGAGCCAAATACTTCTGGTAGGATTCGATCCAAGGCCTCTTGAATCTACTGAAGTTTTTCCATTGATTTCAGTGACTTTTGGGTTAGTCTTTAAATGATCTTGATGTAAACTTGGAGTGAATATGTATACACCACTGTTGTAAATCTGGAACAGCTCCATGGAATGAGACTATATTTTGGCCTATGTTTCTAATTTTAAACATGTTTTAAGAGCACCAATAAACACCAGCCCTGGTAATGTTATTTGCATGCCTGAATGCCAATGCCTGAATGATTGATAACCTTTTATTTGGCTTCAAGACTAATGATTCAATCTCATGCTTGAGGTGTTGAGAAGACACACTGGGGTTAAAAACCCTGCTTCTGACTTACCATTTGATTGCTTCACTTTTCAGCAGGTGAAACTGAGTTGACTCGATTTTGCTGAAATTGTATCAGCGGAAAACTGGAGTAATCCAGCTAAGAACCAGCTCTGACACACTTTGAAAGACATGTTCTGTTCATTATTATTTAGACCTCTGAGATTTCTAACTTTCAAACAGTTATTTTTGGGTCCCATATAATTTCAGTTCTAAATTTAGTGGTGGGGTTTTTGAATTTGGTTTTTGTTAAACTGCATCCAAGTGGAGTTGACTTTGAAATCATGAAAGAAAAACATGTTTCATGTTGCTTCCTGACACTGTCTAGTCTATTTCAGTTTGTGTCTCCTGGGCACTATCAGGTATTGTAATATTTTAATTAGAAATATAGCAAGAAGTATTGGAGTTGAAGTGGTAGTAATAATCACAGAAGTGTTAGTTTAAAATGCCTTAAATCCTGCTTTTAATAAAATTTAATCTTTGCATCTCCTGTGAATTCATCGCTTACGAATCTTTTCACATTTGACTTTCACATCCTTTTTTATGTCCTGTTGTTTAATTATTTACTTCTTTATATATATATTAGCTTGGCAGATATGTTCCTCCTACTCACTGACTGAGTATAAATGGCACCTTTTTCGTGCTGATATCATTAGGTATCTTTCTGTGGATTTCAGCAGGCCAAGGCTCCTGTGCTCAAGGATCTCTTTCTCAGAAGCCCCGCTGCAGTGTTACCCGCTGTATCTGCCCTTCACAGATTATGTTTGAGAGCAGTGTGGTGATTCCTGACATGTTTGATGTTCCCTACTTGTAACCTTAGACCACTATGTTAGGAAGCACTTTAGGTCACAGATTCCTGATCCAGTTCAAAAAACCATGCATTTTATGCACAGTTCTCTTCCCACAATTGTTTCTGTTGCTGTGACTTCTCAAATTTTTATAGATTTTAAACCAAATTCTCACAAGAGCAAATGTCTAAATCTCTTTACTAGTGTACAATTCACAGCATGTGGAGGCACTGTCCCAGGCTCCAGGTAGCCTGACTGGAAGGAAGGCACCAAGTAGAGCATTGCTACACTGTCTTCTGGACCAGTCCTTAAGACAAAGGGACAGCTGCTAATCATGTTTAATTTAGAAAGCCTCCAAATTTGTCCAGTCCTCTGATGTCGACATGCTATAAATGATACTGGGGATGTGGACAGTGGCATGCTCACAATAGAAGACTGTTTCCATTACCAGTGCCATTGTCATCTGCTGATTCATCAAAACACAGAAGGTTTTTTTCTTAAAAATAGAGCAGCTGCCCTGTTAATATCACATGTAAAGAAATGTCCCTGTGCTCCCCTGGCCCTCCTTGCCCCATGACACTGCTTGGCAGTGCAAATAAATACAGCTCGCACTTTCCTGGGGAGGAAAAGTTCTGACAGCATTGTGTTGCTTTTATCATCTTGACTGTGTATGCATTTCCACAGAGGGACTTTCAGGTCAGCAATAGTTTAAGATCCAGCTTCTCTGCAGAGGTGGCTGGGTCAAGAGTGTGAGTTGTGTCAAGATTAATAAATACAACTGTAACCAGGCCCTTTTCTTTGACTCAAAAAGCATTTGTTCAAGGCAGAGGAGCTTCACAAGAGGTTAAAAATATATATATTTTTCAGCAGAATTCAGCAGGTGGATGATAACTCTCTTCTCCAAGTTAGACGACATCTAGGTTGCTTTAAACTTACTTGCATAAAAGTTTAAGGTTTTTTTTAAATTACATCTGTTCATAGTTTATGATTTATAATTTATTGTAATAATAATTTGTTCTATTAGTTCAGCCTTAATATAGTTAGAGATGTGGTGCGCCTTGAATTTCAACTGACTACAATGAGAAATCAGAACATTCAAGTTGCTTTTTCACTATTCATTCTTTTTGTTTCTTACCTTTTTCATTTCACATGTGTGAAGCTATTAAGTAGAATTAGGTCTGTCATACAGTGTATTGTTGATGCTGGTTTATGCCCTTTTTTTTCTTTTTTTCTCTCTCTTTTCCCTACATGCTATCTTCATGGTCCTTGTATTTTCCTTCCCAGCAGTCTTGGGGAATGATTAGCCATTAGGAGAAGGTGTGGGAATAAATGTGTGCTTTTAAAAAACTAAAATATTTCATTTTAAGTGGAGCCAAAATTTCAAAATAATTTCTTACACTACCTGAAGTTTTACATATAAAATTCCACATGAATGATTGCTTTCACAAATTCCTGAATTTTTTTAACTGGCAAATCAAGATGCTGTACTTTCCCAGGTGATACTCTTGATCTGGAAAACTTCAAATATACAAAATGTGCTTATAAAAAGAGCCCTATATATACACCACCTTTTAGGGACCAGAAAAGGACCTGGTACTATTTTGCTTCCCCTTCCTAGTATTTTGATTAACTGATGGTAACTATCTGCCTCCTGAGCCCAGCAGACATTAGTCCTCGAGTGCAGTTTGTACTTCAGGAAACCAATTCATCAGTCAGCCACGTGAATGAAATCCAACCTCAAACAATGACAGTTCCCTCCCCTCTGTCTCCCAGGGACAGTTATGTTTTTTATAACTCTTGCCGAGAAAGCCATTTCACAATGCAAAGCCAGTCTGTCTTTAGCGAGGGCATGAGGATTTGAATTCCTGGCCATACACAGGAGTGAGAAATGAAGGGCTCTTGGCTGCCTGCAGCTTTAGAAAAGGGGTTTTCCATAATCACCCTCTGTTGTAAAGGCAGGATTATTTGTATTTGTTTCATTTGGAAATGGGCCTTTTTCACTCTGAACGAAATACTGTTGAGCACCTTCCTACCATCCATTTGCTTTCCCACCACAATGGCTCAGAGGAGAAATTAAGCCATTGGAGGAATGGGAGCTTTTCAAAGAAGCATTTACGGGCCAAAGGAAAGATGACCAGATGGGCTGTCACCCAAGAAAATACAAATCAAGCCCCAAATCACACCCGAGGACTTTACTGTTCATAATGCCTGTTCAGGATTTCTGTTTATTTTTCGAAGAGGGGGATCATATATGGCTTGGCTTAAGCATTTCAATTTATGTTTCTGGCTGTCGGGGGATGCTGGCAAAAGATAAAACATCATCAGCTCATTTTCCATCAGTAGCGCTCTGTCATTCCATTAGGGCAGGAAATAGCTTGCTCTGTTACTGAGTGAATTTGACTTTAGCGTGGATCAGAGAGAGGACCCCTAGAGTTAAACACATCTCCCTGTGCCAGCTGTTCAGCATAAGACAGCAACGGCGTGCAGCCAAATGACCACCCTCAGGATCCGACGTGTTGGCATCACATGACTGGCAAAAGCCAGCAGTGGGAGCCCTTCCAAGGGAAGTGAGGTGTTGGGCTGGTGGCGAGGATGGAGAAGGTTAAAGGAGGCTCCAGTGAGAGAAAGGTTTTTCTTTGGTGCTTGCTAAACAGTAATATAAAGACTGAAATATTTTGCTGTGATTAGCCATAATTGTAGCTACTCAGATTCCACCACAGAGAGGTACAATATCAGATCCCTGATAGATGATACTAGTTTAATTGGGTTATTCATTTGAGAAGGGATTCAGAGCTGCTTTCCAGATACCACTGAGTGATATCCACAAGAAGTCCTGCCAAAAAGAGAGTCATTTATCCTCTCATTTTACAGTTTAAGTGACTAAGAAGACATAGCTATAGGCTAAGAATTTCCAGCATTAAGTCTTGACTTTTTCAAAAGACACACATGGGACTTGTGAGCCTGAATGATATATGCAAAGGGCACTGAAGAGTCTTGCTTCACATGACAAGGTTGCAGTGGTGCTGAGTGTAGATCTGGAGCCCTAATTTTCTGATATGCCACTTTTTTAATGGCTTTGTCTGACCTTGAGAACCATAATTTTTTGTGTCTATTCCACTCATTGTCTCTTACCTTAATTTACAGTGACCCACAACAATTTCAGTTCCAGTTGACTGCAAGCTCTAGTAATTACAAGCTGCATGCAGGGTGGGGGGAAATCTAGGCTTCATGTGCTTCAGTTTACTTAAAAAAAAAAAAGGGACAGGGATTTTGTGATGCTCCAGCTTTTTGCAGTACATGTTCAGTTTACTTAAAAAACAAAAGGGACAGGGATTTTGTGATGCTCCAGCTTTTTGTAGTACATGTTCCTAATTAGCAAGGGCAAAGTGTGTAGGGAACACCAGTATCTTAAAACAGGTAATATACTTTGCATGGGGAAGAAAAGTCAAGCTTGTATGTACAAAAAATGTAATTCAGGGTACTTGCAGGCTTTCTGGTCACTTGAAGAAGATTTTATGCTTTGAAACCTGACACATAAGTCTGGTTTGGTTTTTTTTTCCCCCCCACCCCAAATCCCTCCAGTCATGTCAGTCTAATAAAAGATATTGCCTCTCCCTACAAACTTTTCCTCACACATCCATAGATCACCACAGCCAATCGCTGTTCCAAATTAGGTACAGTTTTCTGCAGGCATACTGGCAACTGTGATTTTTGGGGGGTAATCTGAGAACCCGAGTTTAGCCAATGTGGCAAAGGGATATGTTGCTGCCAGTCCACATGAGCAGCCTCATCTGGATTCAGTTTTGTAGCTGAGGCACTGCTTTCCTAGTGAGAGGTCAGCAGGCACCTCTGCATGTGTTGATGGGATAGTTGTTTTTCATAATTCCTGGCCTGTCTCTTAGCTTCCACACAGCTCGGGCTTTCCTAATTGCCACCTTCTTTTTTGACCAGATGCAGACTCTGTATGCTTTCGATGAAGAAGAAACAGAAATGAAAAATAAAATAGTTGAAGACTTGAAGACAGCTCTGCGGACTCAGCCCATGAGGTAATGTTGTTCGCCTTTCATCACAATTCACTGCCTCCCTATGGTCAGATGTGACACTGCTAAGAGTGGCAAGGACAGAAACCTCATTGTCTCACTTCACACAAGCCTCTCTGATATTTCAGACAATCCTCAGAGAGCCCTACAGTCCCTGGTCTGAGCCTGCCTAGTTGGGAGGGCACACTAATGCTGAAACATGTAGTTTCAGGAAAATAAAAGACAAAGTCTACTGTGAAGAACCTGTGGCAGATATTTGCAAACACAGGTAATGACTATGAAGATCAGATTTTAGTCTTCACAGCCCCCTGAACATCCCATGTGATTTGATTCACTTTGGGCGAAGTCTCAGCATCTAATCTGAATTTAAGCTTCCCCTTATCTTTAGTAATGTGAACTGTTTAGTACAAAGCAGCTAATCCATCTGACATCACCTGGTTTGGCATTCTTCTCATTCTATGTTGTAACTGTGGCATAGAAAAATGTAAAGAGACTTTATTGTGTACTGTCTTTGAAGTCATCTTTCTTTTTCTGGGAACAAAGCTCTGAACAATAGCAAACTAACTAGCATAGAAACCTTTTCAATTTAACACTTAGAAGAGCAGTGTGGAGCAATAACTTTAGTTTATATGATTTCAGGGAACACTCAATCAAAAAAATTCTGAATGTCTTTTATATTGGCCAAATACTTTTGTACCCACACTATGCTGAAGTCATAGTTTCAGAGAGCTTCAGTAATGCCAACCAAATACGGTTCTTTTTTGGGGGGGGATCCTAACCAAACCAAAAAATGAAATAAATAAATAAAAACAATTCAGAAAATCCCTTCAAAGAATTTGCATTGCAGTTACTTTGACTTGAGGTGAAGATATTTCTGGGACTTCTTGCAGAGCTAAGTGCTGATTGTGCTTCTCCCTTTAATAATTTTTAAAAAATTGACTGCATGCAGCTTCTCTGTTTTTTACCTCCTGTTTATTTCCTGTTGTGATGGGCTTTAAGAGAGCACAAAATCATATTCTGGTGCTCCTCAGGCATAAAGATTTATCAGGCTTTGATAATTTTACATGTGGGTAGAGGGAGTGCTTTTAATGTGAAAACAGAGAAGTTGTGGCCTATACTGAGACCTAACTCAAGAAGCAAGTGACTGATCCTGACTGATCACTGTGCTAAAACAGAGCACACAATAAAATGCAGCTGGACTCTATGTTAAAATGGAAGCTAAGGCAACTCTCAAGCTCCCAACTCTCATCAGGCTTTTAAACCGAAGTCCTGTGCTGTCGAGACTTGATACAGCAAAACTATTACCTTAATGTGGAGCTGGTTTGATGCTTACTCTGTGAAGGTGACAGCTTTCATTGAATGTAGCCACAGCAGCAAGGCCTCTTTGCTTTGTCCAGCTGAAACACTTGGTGGCCACTATTGGGTGTTCTGCTCTGTCCTTTTGAACAGACAGCCCAAACTCCTTGTTGAGGACAAGGCAATAGAGAAGAGGAAAGAGAGGTGAGCATTGGAGCAAATTCTTTTGCTCAAAGCCTTGCAAGGTTTTTCTTCTCCAACCTGTATTGCATCTGCTGGATCCCCTTGACAACAGCCTGTTGCTTCATCTGTTTGTAATAACCCTGACAAGCACAAGCATCTATGGGCTGCCCTATAAAGTCTTCTCTTCTAAATCGCTGGCGATGGTTGTGGGGCTTTTTAAAAAAAAAAACCAGTTAAGCCAAGCCAAATTTTGAGTTATGTCCCATATCTCAACTAATTTCCAGCGACTCAATTAGTCAGCTGCCAAATGGGCTGCATGCCAGTGCCTGATCAACAAGCCAATTTCTTCTTGATGGAAAGGTTGCAGTAGAGAGGCCCTCAGCTCCATCAAATCCCTCTCATAAGCAGCATGATACCTAAGCCTTCAAAATACTAGTCTTTCTAGTTTAATTTGGATATCAAATCCTATTTTTTTTTTGCCACTTCTGTTCATCAGGCCTCTGAACAAAATAGAGACCTGAATTCATAGAGGATGAACAGTCTGGAATCCCTTTGTGATAGTAGGGTACACGGGGGCTCTTACAGCTTACCAGTAGTCTCCTGTGCTTGTATTCTCTGATCCAGAGGAATCAAAAGAAGAAAAATACATGCATTTGGCTCTCTGTTTTATTTTACTGTAAACTGTGTCTCTTCTAGTAGACAATGCAGGGTAATTACTAATCTCTGTCTCCATTCCAACCCACCAGTTCATACAATGAAAAGTAAAGCAGACCTATCCAACCCCAAGTTCATCTCTTTGTAGAAAATGGGATAGGAGCATCCCTGGGGAAGTTTGTGGTCCCCTTTGAGCAAGTGCACCTTGTTTGGTATTTAGGAGCTGCCCTGAAGTAATAAAGCCAGGTTATGTCCTAGCACAGAGGAACAATCCCAGCCACGGAGAACAAAAACGCCACATCTGCATCTTGTAAAGAAACACATTTTCTCTCAGGTTTGTAAAAACTTAGAACTATAAACAAGTGAGATGACAAACTGTTGGACAGAAGCAGTGAGAGAAGAGGTTTTCATTTGGTACTTTAGTGCCTCAAAATGGAGGTTCAGAAGTGCAGCAAAAGCAAAATCTTACAAGGGACTGGGAAAAAAAAATTGCTTTTTAGAGTCCTTGAAAAATACCTTCTTTAGTCTGAATAATCACTAACTCCCTTTACTGTGTGTATTTCTCCTTTTGTTTTATTCAGATTTACCTCCCGCTGTTTTTTGTTTCATTTAACAATGTTGCATCCAGGTGCATACTGAAGAGGATCATTAATGCAACCAGCGAGCAACATCCATTATGCTGAATTTTTCAGCAGTTCAGTAGTTATCAGGATTATGTGTACCCCCTGGTTCAAAAACTAATGCTGCAGGAAAGTGTAGCCTTGCCTGTTAACAGGGTGGGAACATCCTGCTCTCTGCACACCCACAGCATATGACCTTTCTGTCTTTCCTGAGTTGGATCAAGTCTTACAGGGAGGCTGTACCCCCAACACTTGGAATCCATCAGTGGGTCAGTACCTCTTAGGCCACCACATCTGTATTTGGATGAAAGGTTTATTATTAGAGCTAGCTAACTCATTCTGATCAGCACTCTCTAAAACTTGAAAGGCAAAGAGTGCCTTTTACAGTGAGCTAAACTGGTCAAGTGAGAGTCTGAGGTGAGGTTAGGCATTAATTTGCTTGTTTAGCACCTATTAAAACACACTCTGCTTTATTTACATTTGCATATTTGAATGTGTTAGCCAGAATGCATTGGCAAACATGTTTAACTTTACACCTCCCAGTCGAGAACAAGACCTTACTTTGCAGCACAGAGGCTGTGTAGGACGGGAGTTAGTTACACACGTGTTGTATGCTGTGTGCAAGAAGGTTCTTTTCTTGTATAAGTTGACTTTGCTTTTGCACATACACACAGACATCTGCTTAGAGGCAGACAGATGCACAAACATCAAACAGTGTGAGGATTGTGGCTCTCAGGCTGTCAGCTAAACTCCCACTTCTTTGTCTAGCCCCTACAGACATTTACTCACACACCTCCCCACGCCAAACAAATCCTCATACTGAGAGTATATGTTGGTCCAGAAACTGCTTTTGCCTTTTCTTTACCTCCCCCAGCATGGTTTCTGGCTTTTCCAGAGAATAAGAAACTAAGTGTTTAGAAAAAGAAAGATGAAAATCATAATTTGATTCCTGCTTCTGATTGCAGCTGAAATAGAAAGGTACTTGGCTTTGCTTGCTTATTGAGTAACGCAGCTCACTGTTTGCTCTCTG
Organism: Pachycephala philippinensis; assembly: GCA_013397055.1. Lineage (NCBI taxonomy): Eukaryota > Metazoa > Chordata > Aves > Passeriformes > Pachycephala > Pachycephala philippinensis. The sequence goes on along the minus strand of VWZT01004379.1, from coordinate 131,892 downwards.
GTCTAGGAATAGCACAGGAAAGTCCCAACATTGTTTTAAATTATGTCATTAATCAAGTTTTGTGACACACACCACTTTCCAGCGCATGCCTCCTTTTTGGAATGACCTCATCCTAACAGTCCTAGAAAAATTGCACTGCCAGTGAATTTAGCGAGAGTTTGTACTTAATTGGGACAATGTGACTTTTGTGCATTTACCATTTTTTTTCACATGGTCATCAGAGCAGGCTAAAATACATGAAGGTTGTAGTGCCTTGTTTATCTTGTCCTAAGATCGTGTGATCTATCCAAAAGTGCATTTAGGGGACCCTTTGCTCTGCTGCTTCTTAGGATGTTTCCATCAGTATTGCTCTATAACTTCAGAAACATATTTATCTTAAGTCTTCCCTCAGCCCTGGAAGTTAAAAGAACGGGGAAAAAAAATTGTCTCTTTCCCCCAGCCCCCAAAAGACAGAGGGAATAGATAAAGTATAGAATGAAACTTTGAAGGTAAGGATGAGAAGGAAAATTTAAAGTAGCCCCTCCATAGTGGAGACAACAGTAACTCCACCCTTTAGGCCCAGGGAATTGACCAGAATTCATTGGCATCATTGTTTAGTAACACGCTGAGTTTGTGCTTATTTTGTTTCCAAATAACTCCTTTGCAGCAACTCTTTTAGCTATGAATGCACTTGTTAAAGTCTTTGTCAAGCTAGCAGCTAAATGCATTACAGAAACTTAACTAAGTCTGAATCTTTCTGAAATCAGTTTGAATAACAACTGCTTAGGGTGCCTTACCAAATTCCTGGTGCACAATGTCAGTGCTGCTCTTGGGCCTGGAGAAAGAGGGGCTTTTGCTCCTGTGATTTGTTAGGGTAAACAAAATGATGCATCCAAAGAATGTGCAATCAGACCTGTGTGAAACTTGGCAGGTTGTCTTAGCAGGGTTCAGTTAAATCATGTTTTCATTTTCAGTGTGCACATGTTCCTGTGTGTGCCCTTACTCTGATAGTCACTTTGAAATTCAATTTTGAACAAAACCCAAACCTCAGACCAAAATTTTGTTGAATACACCAGGCTCTTCCATATTTTTGGTCAAATTGCTGGCCCACGTAAGCCGTAAGTTGGCAAATCTATCAGCATAGTGAGTGTAACTTTCAGGTAGACTCTGAAAATTCCTGTGTGGTGTGGAGCGTAACCACCAAAAGACCATCTATAAGTCCAAATCTATATTATCCAGAAAAATATAAGTATGGCTTGGGTTTGTCTTGCTGGTACAGGGACATGAACAGAGACCAGTGAAATCTGGTCTTTCAGTATCGTGCTTCCATTATTATTGATTATGAGTAACAGCATCTCATGGACAGGAAAAGAAAGATGGTACATTAGGGAAGAAGAGGAGCTGGGTAAAAGCACAGTGACACAGAATTTTGGTATTTTTAATCTGTTGCACACGTCGCAATTGTTAGCAACCTTTTCGATTGCTTGAAGTGTCTTTCTATATTATGCTGTTCAAAGTGTGGCCATGGACAAATCATTGCTGCTGTACATTTTTATAGGCCAAAAATTCAAGTGTGATGCACATGGTTTTGTATTCAGACGTTCCAAAAAAGTGTACCTACCTGAGCAATGTGTTAGAGGAGGCAGGAAGTAAACAATGTGATCTAGAGAAATTATTTGCAGCCCTTTTTATGTCTTTGAATCCCCATTTTCAATCCTGGGAACCTCAAACGAAACATTGCTAGAATGATTGGTTTGAACTGACTTGCTTAATTCCATCCTTTTCTACTGATATGTCTAAAGTGCTGTTTCTGTGATCTAAATTGACACATCTGGATTTTTAATCCTGGTTTTCAACAAAAGCAGAGGAGGTTTACCATTTACAGAAGAACACGCCCCTTTTAAATATAACATGTTCCTGTACATAAGTCATGGGATTGGAATGTGAAGGCTGTAGGGCTGATGGACAGAGTGGGAATGTGTTCCCCTCTGTCAGTGTGCCCAAATCCTGGAGGTGGAACCTACAAGCAGTGTTGGCTGAAAGTTAGAGCTAAGCCTAAAAATGTTTTTCAAGATAATCTGAACTCATAGCTAAAAGTGTGGTGAGAAGTCTCTGTGTTGGGTGTATTAGCACGTATGTAAGATGGAACAATTCGAAAGAATCCCTTCAGCCTTGAAAATGCAGCAGCTGTTGAGGTGAACCACAGCAGTGTTTGGTGGTAACTGCAACAAAGAACACAGAGACCAAACAGAAGTGTAAGGTGATAGTATATAATTACCCTGAAACTATGTAACACACCATTATTAGCTGGAATGTTTTCTCTCTTTGTTTGTTTGCTTTGTTTTTCTTAAAAACCTGGGAACTGTTCTGTGAACTTAGGCTAAAAACTAGCCAGCTGTTAAAGATCTAGGGTTGAATAATATGCTATCTTTTGAATAAATTGCCTTTGGTCTGCTTTCCTTGTTTTTCCTATCTGTTTTTTTTTTTGTTTTTCTCTTCTCAGGTTTGTGACCAGGTTTATTGAGCTGGATGGCCTGAGCTGTTTGCTGAACTTCCTGAAGAGCATGGACTATGAGACCTCAGAGAGCCGCATCCACACATCCGTTATAGGGTGTATCAAGGCACTGATGAACAACTCCCAAGGACGGGCTCACGTCCTGGCCCATCCAGAAAGTATCAATATCATATCCCAGAGCTTACGGACTGAGAACATTAAGACCAAGATTGCTGTGCTGGAGATCCTAGGGGCTGTCTGCTTGGTACCAGATGGTCACAAAAAAGTCTTGCAAGCCATGCTTCACTACCAAGTCTATGCTGCAGAAAGGACAAGATTCCAGGTAAAAGGAGGATACTTTGACAGAAATACCCAGAATGAGGAGTCTCTGCCAGGAGTGATTTTCACAGTGCATACATTGCAAACTTGCTAAGTAGTAAAAAGGCAATATTTATAATTTTGTTTTAAGAAGGGAAATTCCTCAAGTAGATTATCACTATACATATATATTTATACTTCAAGACGTATTGCTTATCATTAATGCCAACTTAAAATCCCTTATTTTTTGCCTGAAAATGGAGGTTTGCTGGCCTATGAAGGCTGATAATCTGCTCATACTCTAAGTTGATGGCATTTCTGAGGTGGTAATGATTTGTTCTGTCCTAGAAGCTGAAGCCACAGAATTCCAGGAGCCTCTGTCCTGATTTTAAATCTTTAATTTAGTAATAAAACAATTGTGGATTAAATAATGGAGACAGTGAATTAAATTATATATAGTGGAAGCACTTCACTTGCCACTTAGCAATCAACGTGTGAATCATCATCACTTAGCAATTGTTGGCTCAAATAACTCCCATTCAGACCATAGAAGGGAAATTCATTCTCAGAGACCTTGAAATAGGTCAGTGGCAGGCTTTTATTGTGGATACTACTGGCTGCTTCTATAACGTTCCTCTTCCCAGTGAACTGAGCACCTTTACAAAAACAGAATTACAGAATCGGTTGCTGTGTGTGAAGCTGTGGCTCCTTAGCTTTGGGATAACCTCACCCATTTACTATTCTTTCTTAGGTGAAATGATGAGAGTGGTGTTGAGCCAACAGGCACTGGATCCCAATGCCTGACAGTCATTATCTCCTACCTCCTTCTCAGCTAATGGGTTTTAGGCTACAATTAACTCATTACTGTAAAAGTGAATGGGGAAACAGTCTGTGCTGACGGACAGTAGCTGCCAATGTTTGTGGTAGAACCAAATGCACTGTGGGATTCACTCATGTGACTCAGACCTGGGACAGGGATGCAGGAGATCTTCGTTTGGCATTAACCTGTATTTGGCATCGGCAGGTCCATCCCTCTGTGTGCACTGCCCCATTTGCATTGCTTGTCTATTCAGACTTGATGCGTGTTGAATTGCAGGTGTGACACATATCATGTATGGCTCCAGAAGTGGGGGCCTTTCAGCCTCAGTTGGAAGCTCTTTCACCTATTTTAATAGAGATAATCATAATTACAGTACAACTTGGAAGGTGAAGAGATTACAGCTGTAGTCATAAGAATTTGTCACCATTCTGTAGTAGGAGCAGGATAGGAATGGGCAGTGCAGGTGCAGAAAGTAAGCCACGTACATGAGCTATGATGGGGAGGTTAATGGGTGCTGCCTATGGAAGATAAGGAAAAAAATTGAAGTCAGCCTGTTCTCTAGTAATTAGCTGAAATAAAGAATCCTTCCTGAATTAATATGACATTCTTTTATACCTGGGAGACAGGTGGGGATAACTTGAGCTGCTTAGCAAAAAGCAGTGATAACTCACAAGCCTGACTACACTTGTGGTCCCGTGTTAACTTGCCCTTACCGCATCAATTGACTCTGCTTAATAAGCCCATATGGGAGATAGGTGCTGAGTTTACCCTGGTTGGATGTTCTCTCTCTCTTTCTCTCTCTCTGTTTCTGTGTTGATTTAAAAGTTACTGACTAACTGAGGTAAGTCATTGCAGAGTAAAATGTGGTAGATTTTGAGGAATCTGGTGGAATGATTTGCAGGTGCTTACCAGTCTCTTACATTCATGAAAAGTACTTTGCATAAATGCTGCTCTTGTCAAATTACTTTTCCATTGGGGAAAAAAATGAAAGATAAATGGATACTCTCTCTCTTTTTTTTCTAAAGTGAAAAAAAAGAGAAGCCCCACCCAATCCCCAAAATGATTTAGCAGAAGGAATGTGTTCTTATTTGCAATTACTAATACTTGTGTTTAGAGACTGAAATGGGATTTTCTGCTACACTCAGCAATAGCTTCAGTTTCATTTTGAGGAGGTAAGGGTTTACCCAAAGACATTCCTCATCCATCTCCAGTTATTTTTCTAACAGAGAGACTGGGGATTTTTTAAATCCTGAAGAAACAAATGTGGTCGTGGTCTTTCTTACCTTTTAGAGGAAGTTTCTCTGATACTCTAGCACTTAAAATTAAGAGTGTTACATCTCTTTGCCTCTTGCCCTCCCATACCTCTGACTCAGAATGGTCTTGCAGCTTATTGTCAAGAAAAGCATCCACTGTAACTTGAACATGGAAAGCCATTTTAAAAGAAGGATGAGCTGACAATGCTTGTTCTATACCTTTCCAGTAAGCTTCAAAGATGTGGTGTACAATGAAAGCCTTTTTTTATCCTCTTTTAATCCTAGTCCTGAGTGTAATCTTTGTAACCCAGAGTTTGCAAGTACCTGAAGAGATCCTTTAGGCATGAAACTGAACCCTTTGGGGGCTCTGTTTCCTGCATCTTGAGGAGCTAACAGCATAATTTGGTGTATTGAAGTGTCCAAAAAGTGTGGAGCATGCAGGAAACTTTACACTTTGCAGCTTGACTTTGACCAGCCACACCTAAACACTGTTACGTTGAAAACTGTCCACCACAAGTGGAGAATTTGGCAGAACCAACAAACAAGGATTCTTTCTGTGAAAGTAATAAAACTGTGAACTAAACTGTAGGAACAGGAGAAACTATGCAGAGTAGAAATTTATTGCTTTGCCTCTATGGTCCATCATTGCAGACTGATTCTAATTGGTGGGGGGAAGGAAAGCTGGGAACGGTAAAGGCACTGCTCAGTCTTTCTCTATATCTAGCTCTGCAAATTAGAGACACAATACAAAAAAAAAATACTAAAGAGGAAAATAATCTACAATTTTGGAAATCAACTAAATTCTTGTGAAGTAAAAGTGCAGGGCTTTCTGGAAATTGTACTGAATTCACTTTTATTGGAATGTCCAACAAATAACTTACAGGTGATGCTGACCTCAGACAATAGCAGTGCCAGTGTTGCTTTTGCTTAAGTTGCCTTCTAGACAATAGTGGTTGAAAATATTTGCCATCCCATTCAGCCATCCTGCTGTCAATTTATTTCTCCTCATCTGTGAAAGCTGGCACTTTGTATACTATCTGTTTGGACTTATTTTCAACTCTTGCAGGTAGCAGTAAACCTAAGTGTCCCACTCTCCCACATGTCATTTGTAGTGACCAGCACTATATCCATTGAGGAATCAGAAGGTAAATGTAATAAACACTAATCCAGATCTACGTTTCCCCAAAACCATTTTTTTCCCTTTTGAAGAGGAATATCATTGTGATGAATAATAATTTGGGGTTCATGCTTCTGCTTCCACTCCTTTCTGTAAGAAGAAGGAGAATGATTTACTGACAACTATCTAAAGTTTGAGCTCCTGAATAACTTGGTGATGACAACTTTAGGTTGGAACACTGATTATTTCCAGTTTGCACAAGTGTGGTGGAGTGTAGAGATCATGTATTTAACACAGCAACATAAAACATGGCACGTTTTGTTGAATGTAAGAAGTTATTACTGGTCAATATTCTAAACACAACTCCTGCTACCTGGCACAGCTGCCAAAATTGTCAGAGGACTCAGCAACTGATGAATTAGTGGAGAATGGAAAGCTGTGACTTAAGATATGGTTCTTACTAAACTTACATTTACTCTGTCCTGCAATTGCTCCTATTACTTGAATAGAAAACTTACAGTTTTTTACTAGTGTATCTGAAGTCAAAATTCAAATTACAGTGAGATTCCTGAGCATTATAAATGCTTTTAGTCCCAATTAACTTAACTAAATTGCACCAAGTAATACCAACTGAAGACCATTAATCAAACTGTGCAGAAATACTTCAAAAAGGGTGTCTTTGCTTATTGATGTGTTCTTTCTTTTTTTAATTTTCTTTTTTCTGAAGTTAATGGAAAATATAGGTAGAACTTATATGAATATGAAGGACTATTTCCTTAACAAAAAATTTCATATCTTACTCTGAATTGAAACTGATGTAAAATATTATTTATTTCTAAATTGCCAGCATTTCATCTACTGACTACAATTGCCACTCCCTAACTTCAGTTAGGATTCACTTTAAAGCCCTGGGGAGATTCTGCAGAACGTACTCTATTTTGTTGAGACTCCAGTCTTCACTCAATTGCCTTTTCGTTCTGCAACTTCACCCCTCTTTGATATTCAGTGCGTTTATAAGTCTATCAGGGTCATCTTTGTCTTGGCACTTGCAGCAAGATTCTATACTTTGTGTCTCAATTTATATAGTCGCTATCCCTATTGTCTCACATTTTCCCCATCTTCTTGCCTGAGCTTATCCCTTTGCTTGCTTTAATTGTCAGCCCTTCTTTTATTATGCCCTTCTGCCTGGAATGATTCTCACTTTAATGTCCAACAGTGCAGTCTGCAGTTCATTGAAAGATGCTCCTTGAAAATTGTCCTCTTCAGAGTAATATTCTTTCTGTACTCAAATACCACAATAGCATAAAGCCATGCCTTCAATCTCCTTCCTGAGGCAATCTGGAAAACCCTGTCTTCATCCAGTTGTTTGAAACATGCTACTTTGCCTACAAATCCTACTCTGCCCCTTAATGAAGAGAGTTGAAAGAAAATACTTGAAATCCAAACAATAAATCCTCAGAGCAGAAATGTGGAATTAGGAAGATGAGCCCTTGTTGTCCTTGCTGGGATTTTTTTTCCATGTGATGTATTCAGAATTGGTACTAGTGTAATTCTGTCACTGGCTCACCGTGTGATCATAAAAACTTTATCTTGTTTTGTTGGTTTTTTTCTTGTGAAGATGGAGTTTTATAAAATGCTATGAAAACTGAGAAAGAAAGATCTCTGATTTTAAAGTCTTTCATGTCTGAATTATCCTATTTATGACTGGTTTCCCTTGTGAAAGGCGCACAATCTGTCTCTTCCCTAAGCTGTTGCCTTTCTGATTATTGTTATGCTCGCTGCTTCCCCTGCTTTTTTCTGTGTCATGACATTGTAGCACATTATACTTTTTAACATGCCATATTTTGAGACAAACTAACATTGCAAATTCATAATGGTCTATTGGCCCAAAAAGTTTATCAGGATGTCCCAGTGCTCTTCCAGCATAGCTTGCTATTTAAAACACTTGTCTAGCTGTGGATCCCTGTGGGGAGAAAGAATTTCTCTTTTAGTCTTGAGAGAACCTAGGTGTTAGATACTGTCTGAAAGAAGCTGATTTCACTTGCCAATGGAAATATTAACTGGGCTGCTTTGGGCAGAAAACTCTTGTTTTCCTCCTTAATGCAGCTAGAAATTTTGAAGCTTGAGGTGAACGAATAAAGGAAGTTGGATATTGTCCGTTAAGAAGGTGGAGGTCAGGAGCATTCCTTCCAGAGCTCCCTTGCCTGGTTTGTGTTAAACACTGTCAGTACAGACCATAATTTGTAAGGAGGAATCGGATCAATTTGGAATTGTAGTAGAGGATCTAACAAGGAACAAATTAAAAGGCTGTATTCCCCCTTGATTTCCTTCTTCCCTTTAGGGCTCAGCCAAAGCCTTTTGAGGTTTGCTGCAGATTGAATGAAACCCTACTGGTTGTCAGTGAGGAGGAATAATGGGATTAAGTGAGGAAAGTTTTGCTTAAATAGTAGGAAAAACCTTTATAACCATAAGATCAATTGGGCCACAGAACTGGCTGCCAAGAGGTGTGGTGAAATCTTTTTTCACCGGAAATGTTCAAGTGAAGATTTGAACCTCAGCCATTTGCAAAGAGTTGGAGATGTTGGAGTTTGGCCACAGTATGTGGGTGTAGACTCCGCTATTTAGGAATTGCAAGAACTTACAGTGTTTCCTTCTCAAGCTGAACAATTACAAGAAGATGTGCTGCTCTTCAATTAGATTAATGCAACACAGAGTTTTGGGTTTTCTTGCCCTGAATTTGGTTTGCCTCCCATTGCATTCTGCTCCTAGTTCAGTGTTCTAAAATGGGGGAGAGAAAACTTTTGTTGGCATCCTTCAACCTGTCTGGGTGCTGTACCTGATATGCCATTTCATAGATTCTAGCATGTTCCTAAAAGTCTGTGAGAAAATATGATAGGAATGAAGCCTCTGAAGAAAACCAGCAAAACCATCCTTGGTTTTGATGCTTCTGTAGTGAAGGCTAATTCAATTATTCCAAGAAGGCACATGTGTTTTGGATTTCAGTGTCAAATCTGGCAGTAACAGAATAAAATTCTCTCATTTATTTAACTTCTGCTTGTTTGTCAAGTTGAACAGTTGGTTTTGTTGGTGGATTTAAAGACTTCTCAAATAGTTTCTGGTTGTCACTGTTAGAGATAGGATACTGGATTCAGCTGAGCACCAGTCTGGCTCAGTAGGGCATTTCATGTGCTTTTAGATAAGACTTGTTCCCATTTCTAGCAAAATATTATTTGGTCACAACACAGTTACTGGGATGTTGGATGAGATCGAACCTCAAATGCCTGGAATAGGGAAATTTGAAAATTACAGTTGGGAAATGTAGAAGTAGTAAGAGAAGGGAGTTTATGAAATCAAGCTTGTTTGATAATGAACATACTATTCTCATATGTAAAAACAGCTGTCAGTATAGCAGTGTATGATAGGTCAAAATATTTTTGCACAAAAACAAGCACAAAGCCAGGAGGTTATTCTTTCCCCTGAAAAATGCACAGGAGGATATTCCTCCTGTTTCTTGAGACATATCTCTGTGGCTTTCTACAGGAAACAAGATAGACCTATGAAACTGATGACTAGCAGAGGAAGGGTTTTGCTATGAATGAACACTTTCAGTAACCAGGGACAAAAGACTGACTAGAGGAAAATTAGCTTCCTTATTCAGCACCATAGCTTCAAAATGTTCTTTAGATGGTCTGCTGAGCTGAACACTGAAAAGTTATTTTTGTCTTTGTTTTCCCTTTATGGTCAAAACTTCTTGGGAAGACTAAAAAGAATTCTCTCTTTTTTAGTGTGACAGCAAAACAAATATGTGAGTGTGAGGCATTTGTTATTAACGCTGGAGTGAAACTCGTACAGTTGAACTGGCAGATCTCAAGTAGAATTTGTTACTCTTTCAGTAAGGAAAATCATCCTTGGAATTATGAACTGATCAGAGAAGATCCTGAAGAGAAGATTAATGATGATCAGTACAAAGCTAAAAGTAGAGTTGCTTTCATGGCTAATCAGTTTCTGCATATAACTTCTTTGGTAAATGTTCAAGTGGAATTAAGCCTAAATAAGGCAAAGCCTACCAATGTTATTGATCTAGTCTTTTTCTCCTTTGTCTCCTGATGTTCACAAGATTATGGTAAAATATCAATATGTATGCAGAAATTAGACCAAAAGTATTCCTGTGCTGAGCACCCTCTGAGTGCTAAATACCCCTGTTGGTTAACAGGGGGACGTGCAGCCTCCGGGGAGAACTTCCAGCAGCCTTTCAATAAATAAATGGAGCTTATAAGAAAGATGGACCAAGGCATTCTGCCAGGGTCTGTAGTGGCAGGACAAGGGCTAAAGGGTTTAAACTGTAAGAGTCTAGACAGATTGGATGAAAGGAAAAGGTTTTTTTACGATGAGGGTGGAGATGCACTGGAACAGGTTGGCCAGAGATGTTGTAGATGCCTCATCCCTGGAAGTGTTCAAGGCCAGGCTGGATGGGGCTTTGAGAAACCTGATCTGGTGGAAAGATGTGCCTGCCCATGGCAGGGGGGTCAGGACTAGATGATCTTTAAAGGTCATTTTTAACCCAAACCATTCTGAGTCTGTAACATGGAAACTGGAATTTAACTGCACTTCCAGTGGAGATGTGTAATTAAACTTTGACCTTTGGAGCTGTATGCACAGGGTATATTCCTGTTATTTGAAAATCCGTCAAAGGAGCTTACCAAGAGGTAATAATTGCTTCATATTAAATGGTGGTAAGTGAAGGAACAAGGAGAACTCTTTCAAGGTTCAGGCATAGGCTTTATTACTCAAAAGACAACTTCACTTTACAGTTACCTCCCCCTGTATACAGAAGTGCAGTCTATCCTGCAAGAAACTGGATTATGTCCTCTAACCCAGTTTGCTGTTCTGTTTCAGTCATTGTTAAATGAGCTAGACCGAAGCATGGGGCGATACCGAGATGAAGTAAACCTCAAAACAGCCATCATGTCATTTATCAACGCTGTTCTGAACGCAGGCGCTGGTGAGGTGAGTCACTGCCCTGGAAATTCCTTCTAAAATGTTACGTTTAAATTAGTTTACCTTGGAAATAGTTAGTAGATTAAGTCACAAATCTTGTGGTACTGAGTGGATGTAGTTTGTGGAAAATAATGCTTAATTGTTAAGATCAGTCTTATAATGTCTTCCATATTATTTCATTTCAAGCTTCTTCAATATAACATAGACTGCTTACACTGAAGTGATTACTTTGGGTTGTTTTTTGGTTGGTTGGTTGGTTGGTTGGTTTTTTCCTGTTTTGGTTGTGGGGGTTTTTTTGTTTGTTTTAAGAACTGGAGAGCATTTACCTTTTTATTTGAGCCTGTTTCAAAAATATTTGGGTTTACCTTCAGAAATGTTTTGAAATGTTAAGTTGTTTTGACTCAAAGCCAAACTCAAAGTGTTTTAATTTTAAAATATCAAAGGGAGACATTTTAGAAAAAAGCCCCATTGTTTTACTTTTATTAACAAGGCTTTCTTTTGAGTTGGAGGATAGTTTAAACTGATTTATTTCATAAAAAGTGTTACTTTTGTGACATGGGCTTTTTTTTTCTTTTTTTGGTTAAACCACAACAGACAACAAGCTCATGAGAGCTTCCTGACAATGTATTTGTCTCTGTCTCTGGGAATCCTGTAACATCCCAGTGAATAGATGTCAGAAGATTTGTCAGAATATGTGATTTTATATATATGGTTTTATGACAAATAAACAGAAAAACTAGGAGGAAGACTGCAATACTGTTCATCTGTAACCAGGAGGGGAACCTTTAATGGACTAGCAGAAAAAAAAGCTAGTAACTTCTGTTCCTTATGGAGCGACATGGAGTGTTCTGTCCTTATGACTGCATAGGCAAAATTCATAGTACATAAATGTACTTTTAAGTGAGATGGAGGTAAAGGCATTAATTGCTTTTTTACTTACTTTACTGGAATTAATCATCCTGTGAATTTGGTGCCAGGATAGAGAATATTAAAAAGGGAAGAACTGAAGTTTTAAGTAATTTTTTTTAAAATGTGATTGACAGCTTTTGAAAACAAGTAACTTGGTTCCCCCCATTTTTTAAGGACAATTTGGAGTTCCGATTGCACCTCCGATATGAGTTTCTAATGCTGGGAATTCAACCTGTCATTGACAAGCTCAGAGGACACGAGAATGCCACACTGGACAGGTAAGACTTATTTTTGGAGAACAGCTACTGATGAACAGAAAGGCTTCTTAGAAACTCTTCTCTATTTGAGACAGCTGTCTCTGTCTCTTCCTGAAACTGACTCCCTAAAAACAAAAAAGTTATCCTTAAAATTAACATCAGCAGGTGAAGTAGGAAACATACATACCAAGTTGGCAGAGCCTGTGGCAAAAGAGTTCCTCAATTGCTTTTCTTCTCAGCTGGGGATGGCAATCAGAATGAAAAACACAAAAAATATTCTAATTGTTTTCTCTTGAAGCAAAACTGGAACAAAAGCCTGTCCTGGTTGGAGGGAGGGAAGCCAGTAGTTCATTGAATTCATTGAGACTGAGTATGTGTGGTCTAAGTGCAGAATTTCCAAGTTGTGTGTCTACAGTTTGCTTCAGAGCTGGAACCAGGAATGTTACTTTTGATCTGCAACATTATAAGCAAGAACAAGAGAATCTGTCCTATAGGTAATCTGTATTCCTTTGAACAGCAACCAGGAGTGTTTAGAAGGGGCTTAGGGCACTTTTGGGTTTTACAGGTTAGTCAAGAGAATAACAGAGGTTTGCAAGGATCTCAGATGCCTGGATTACATAGACTCTTGTGTCAGATCTATACAGGGGAATGTGCCACAGCCTTTCTCCACGTCACCTGCTGTGCTCCAGTCTCTGTGTAAGCCAAGTCCAGACATTCAAATGTGTCTCTCACTAGGTCACCCAGATCCAAACATTGTCGTGCTGCTGTGCTTATCAATAGGAATATCTAGAGACTGTTGTGAACTGGTCCACTGAATGCACCTCTGCTCCACTGTTAAAAAGAAACAACTTGTTAGTGATCTAATAAATGGCTAGCAAGTATAGTGTGGACTTTTCAGAAATGTATTATCCCTGCAGACATTGCATTAATCAAAAACAGAATATCCCTTTCCTATTTTATGGGGGTTTTTTGCATCTTACCTCAACACAGTGACTTAGCACAGTTACAGAGCATGTACACTTCTGTCAGCCTTTTCTTTTGGCCTGTCACTGAGCCCCTTGCCTTGCATACCTGTGACAGCACTTCACGTAGGAAAGCCTTGCCAAATTCCACATGTTCTAGCTGAACTGAGGTATTGCTGCTTCTCTAGTGACACACTTAGTTTCTAAGTCTGAATCATGCAATGAACATTGGCGGATGTTTTGTTTTTGTGTTTCCTCTTAGACATTTAGATTTCTTTGAGATGGTCAGAAATGAAGATGACCTGGAGCTTGCCAAGCGGTTTGACCTGGTAAGTTTTTCTTTGGAGTACCTGAACTTGACAAAGCTGAACTTGCATCTGCTTGGGATGCTTGGTGCAACTTTCCTTTGTGCTCCCTAAAACTAATGTTTGACTTTGATGCTGAGAGTGGCCGATGCTCTTGTTTTCACTGTTTCTCATTTAGCAAGTAGGAGATTTGTGGTGTGTGAACAATGAAAACAGTGATCACAGGAAGGGCTTCTGATGAGTATCTTTGATAAAAATGTGTTTCTTTTGTTTTCTTGAATGTTCAGGAGTGAAGGAAGTTCTCAACCCTGCTCTCAGCTTCTCAGTCCTGATGATCTGGATGTCTTCTAGTTTCAGACATCCCCTTTACAGGACTATGGGTGAAGTTTGGGCTATTTTCTGATACTCTTCCCAAGATTACATGAAACTCTGCTGAAGACTATTGCCTCAAAACCTGTGGATTTTAGAATATATGGATTTTAAAGATGAACATAAAACAGAGACAACCTCTGGCATCAATGAAAAGCTGTAGGGTCCCGAATGGTTTAGTGTCCTCTTTCTTTGTGTACAGCTCTTGCTGCACACTGATATGGAACAACTGTCCCTTCCTTGCTTAACTTCTACTATTTGTGCCACCAGTTCCTAGGACCCAAATGTTTTGCCTGCCCCAGAACAGCTTCTTCATGGCTTTGCATGCCTGCTGCCTTTCTCGCCCTTTGCTTTGGGGATCTTTTCCATACTGGGTAGGGATGACAATGGTGGTGTCAAAGACCCATGTGCCTGTTACTGGAACCTGCACTGGACACGGCAGGAGACTTTGCAGAGGTCCAATTGTTGAAAACTTGCCTGTCTTTGTATTGATTGCATCTTTCACAGTTAAACAGGCTTTCACTGTGGATGGTTTTTCCTCTTCTCTCACTTCAGATCCACATTGATACAAAAAGTGCCTCTCAGATGTTTGAGTTGATCAAGAAGAGATTGAAGCATACAGATGCCTATCCCTATTTGTTATCCATTCTCCAGCACTGCTTGCAGATGCCATGTGAGTACATTTACAGATTGCCAGAGCAAGGGGTATAGAACTGGGTGAAGCTTTGGCGTAGGTACAAGTTCACAGATACCAAGGCGCACGCTGCCCTTGTCTCCCATTCAGAACTTGGCTGTGGCTAATGAACTTATCTTACACTGTAAGATACACAGTATCTTACACTGACTCCATCCAGCAAAATTTTTGTCATAATACTTAGGGCAGCAGTTTGACCTCTCTGCACTTGCAAATAAAATTAAGTAGCTGAGACATTCCAGTTAGTCACTGACAGAGCTTTTAATGATTTTAAACTAGAAGTTTTAAAAAAGAGTCCTTGTGCTGTAGATCAGGGAATTCCCAGAAATAGATAGCATTTTGAATATTAAAAAAAGATACTGAGGATTTTTTCTGGTGAAACAATACAGTACTGAAAGCTGTTCTGCCACTGGGAAATTCCACAGTAAGTCTTCAGGCTGCTATCTCATGGCAATGCATCAGTGGAGAGCTCCCAAACTCAAAGTGAAAAATAATATTGGCATTTGTTTCCAAAGGAAGTGATAAGAATATTCTTGTTAACTGCAATAAAATAATTCAGTTATGCATCCAGAGTGTAAAAGCAAGATCACTAAAGAATTGCCTGCCTTGATCCTGTTAGGTGTGAGGTGCTGGTCTTCCATTACTTTCATCCATATTTGAGCAGTCAGACTGAGAAGGGAACATGAGAGAGATGTACTGTGGTGTGATTTTCAGAAAGTAGTGTGATATGTTCTCAGGCTCTCATTAGATTCAAGTACTGCTGTGTACAAATTCAAGCAATACTTTGTCTGAGTGGCCTCTTTGATATTACTCTTCAGGACAGCACTTGAGCTTTATATATTGACTGGGATTTTTGGTGGCAGAAGCACTAAATCCTGTTAGGCCAGGACAGGATTGTACTGGAGCAGTTTTAAAGAATCTAAAGATCTAGGTTATGTAACTTAGAGAGCTGAGGTGAACTTTATGTTGCTCTGGCTCTTCTGTTTTGATATCCATGGGATCAGTCCCTTTGGTTCCATTTCTGTTCTTTATCTCCACACTTTCCAGTCATGTTTGTACAAATTTTTCATGCCACTTGAGTTTCACTGACCTGCAGATAACCAAGCATGCAGATAGAACATCTCATTGTTTTTACAGTGCCGACAGCATCAAGCCCCAGAAAACACTGAGTATTAGTTATCACAAAGAAATCCTTTGTATAGACATTTAAAGTGCAAGTTATGGCTAACTTGTCAAAAGGGTTGCATAGCCTGAATGTACAAATCAGGCACAAAGTTGCCCGTGCCTGTTATGTGCTCTTCCAGGTGTTTTTAAATAATCTGCTAACAGCTGTTCAGAAATAGTCTTTGTGTTCTGTAATTCATTGCACACAGGACTGAGATGAAAGGTGGGAAGGAAAGAATGCCAATTTGTTGGCAGGTCTGTGCACTTTGGCATGGAATTGGAAGTTCTCATGGGTTGGTCTTTTTTCCATACAGATAAGAGGAATGGAGGAAACTTCCAGCAGTGGCAGCTGTTGGACAGAATACTCCAACAAATTGTTCTTCAGGATGAACGAGGAGATGATCCAGATATAGCTCCATTGGAAAATTTCAATGTCAAAAATATCATTAAAATGTAAGTTGCATTATTATTGTTTATTTCTGTTATACAGGTATAAGGATATGATCAGCATGCAGGTGCTTAGGAAATAAACTATCATATGTGAGGACTTTCTTATTTCAACTTACAGCTTCTCATTGTCTTGTTAAGTAGTTAAGTCTTCTAAGTAGTTTCCTTCTGATGACGTCTTAGCTTGGCAGTATCTTTTAGCAAAGTCCTTGTGAACTAGTGAATGTTAATCTGGTTAGAGGAGCAGAAAAAATGCTCAGATTTTATAACAAGGCTTCCTCATGTGCCTTTTTTTCATTCAGGATGCTCATGAAAATTTTCCGTGATACTAAAAAAAAAAAAATAATGTCATCATCTCTATGTAGATCCCTTTCCTCACTAACGAGCACATGGTTTAATAAGATTGCAAATAGGAGAAAGCAGTCCCCACTTGACACACAAAACCTCTTACCTCTTCATGAAATGTCTGTTTGCTCTCACCCACAGACTTGGTTGAGGGCATTACCATTATTTTTTCCCATAGGATGCATCATTTGAGAAGTCTAGCTACATGAGCTGGCTCTCATCTCAACTTCCCTGTTCTCAGTCCTTTTTTAGCCAAACTTTTGGATTCTTCATTTCATCCAACTGCCTCTGCAGGTAATTCATGGCCCATTACACTTCCGAATTATCCACTGAAAAGAACATTTATAGAACATAAGTCCTATATGAAACCAAATTCTCCTGTACTAAAAATTTTACAGTTCCTCTTGTTACAGGCGTGAGCCAGAATCGAAACTGATTTCTTGACATGGAAAAATACAGTGATGTTGGATACCAGACTTCATTGTAGATTTCATGCCTGATCTTCCCTTTCTACTTTCATAGCTACTCCTCATTCTGCATATCTAATCAATCCCCAGCATGCCCTGCATATTTTCTGTCAGTAATGGGAAATAGCTGTGCCAGTATGAGATATGAGAATTGCCTTGTTACTGATATATTACCCAATAGAGAAGTGTTCTTCCTCCTTCTAAGAAAAAAACCCAGAACCACAGAAAGCAGGAAAAACGATGGTAATCTGGTCTTATATTAAGGATGGGGTAATTTGTAACCCATAGCAGCTGTGATTATTTTAGTGATGACTTCTCTCTCAAAATAAGTAGACTTGGCACTTTGCGTGCATTACCTGAAGACAGGAATGTGTCAGGTCTTTCTTCCCCAGACATTCGTTTATGCCTTTTTATGACATAGAGTAACAAGGCATCATGTTTATATTAGCTGTAGGCTAGGGAGCAGAATCTGGATCCAGAAGGACCACTGGCATGATCCTGTATAAACTTGTACACTCACCAGGTTGCCTTTTGCTGATCACTACACATAATGGCCACTTGTCTTTCAACTTGGGTAGCTCAGAAAAAGTTTAAATTATCTCATTTCATCTTTCAGGCTGGTGAATGAAAATGAAGTCAAGCAGTGGAGGGATCAGGCAGAGAAGTTCCGGAAAGGTGAGTGCATCCTCTGTGCTTGGGTAGGCAGAAATGGAGGCAAGACTAATCCCAATTCATTCACAGACCAACGAGCAGCAGAGCTGGGCACAACTTTTCCTTTTGCATACATTTTGTTCATGGTGAACAGTTTACGTGTTTCACAGGATGGGGGTTCCCTCAGTCCTCACATGAAGTGATTTTACAGTCTGACTGAAACTTGGGCATTGCTGTCTTGATCACTGAAGGTCATTGTCAAGACAGTCAGACTCTATTTTCTTTTTCTTGCTCTCATTATACATCCCTGCTTGAGCTGACAGATTTGTCAGCTTTGTTTCAGCATAATCTACATCTCCTCGGGGACTGTTCATGAGCTTTATTTCATCAGTCCCACTTGTATGTTCCCCCTAGACCACGCTGAGCTGATGAGCAGGCTAGAGAAGAAGGAGCGGGAATGTGAAACAAAGACCCAGGAGAAGGATGAAATGATGAAGACACTGAACAAAATGAAGGACAAGCTGCAGAAGGAATCCTTGGAGCTGCGCCAGACCCGAGACCAGATGAATGATCTGGTGGCTCAACTTAATGAGTTCTCGGTATGAGACTGGGAGTGTTCCCCATCCTTGTTTAAAGCCTGCTAACTAGTGAATGATGAACAAAAGCATATTTTGAATGAAGCACATCTGTGGTCATAATAGAGAATATTTAGAAGCTGCTCAGCTTTTAGCTGAGACCAAAATCCCTGAGCTGATGGTATAGAATGGTTAATACATGGGCTGCTCCATTCCTTCTCCTCAGCCACCTTCCTTGCAGGAGCTGCTGAGGCACACGTGTCCTCCTCCAGCCATAATTTTCACTGCTGAGTGGGGTAGCCCTGGTTGTTATTTCAGTGGAATAGAGAGAAACCTCCCTGATACAAAAAGTATATTTAGGGAAGAAACAGGATTCCTATTATGCTGCAAGAGCATCTGAACTGTCTTGGAGTTCTGCAAAAGTGACATGTGCAGATGCTCCCTCCTGTTTGGTGCTTCTTCTATCCCAGAAGTGTGCCTGAGCCACAACTCAGCAGAACGCAGCCCTGAGAAGTCAGACACTGCAAAAAGCAGATTCATTCCCTCCTCCCCTCTCCCACTTTGCATTAGTGGGGCCTAATGACAGGTATTCAGTGTTTCAAACCCTTAGCTTTTAAACTCAGGAGTTCAAAAGTTCATAAGATTGAACTTTTCTCTTTTTTCATACATAAGGAGAAAATAATACATTTTGGCTTCTTTTACTAGCTTTCTGTTTTTCTGAGACATTTATGGTTCCTTTTTTCAAGCTCTTCTCCACAATTCCAAGGGCTCGAAACTTTCTCTTAAATGAAAGCTGAGATTCCTCCCTTTATTGCATGGCTTTAGTGCAGGAGGCTTTAAAGAAAACATCAAATATTTTGAGAGTCGTAATAAAATCACATCAGCTGGCAACATGGAGTTATTGTGCCTTTTAAACTGTTTGCTTTCTTTTTCTCTGTGTTTTTTATTTTCCAGCAAGGGGGCAGCATTTCCTTCCCACCCCCACCACCCCCTCCTCCAGGTGGCCCATTAGCTTTGTCCTCTTCTCACATGTCCGAGAATTTGCCACCGCTGCCACCTCCTCTGCCTTTCTCCAGCTGTCCCCCTCCTCCTGCTCCACCACCTCCTCCAGGAGGACCTCCTCCACCACCAGGAGCACCACCTTTCTTCAGCATGGGGGTGCCACCCGCTTCAACAACCACCTTCAGCACCGGTGGCCCCAGTCTGAAGAAGAAATCTATCCCGCAGCCTTCACATCCACTGAAATCCTTCAACTGGGCTAAGCTGAGTGAGGTAAGAAACTGCATTACTCAATTGATTTACTTTCTGAGTAGTCCCCAGTGTTGATTAATGCCATGAAATGCAAAGTGATAGAAGCAAGTGGCTTTCTGTGGGCTCTGGTCAGTAGGAGTCATTAATTGTCTTGAGGGAGTCTGCCCAGTTCTCCAGCAGTGCAGCACATCCCCTGTGATGAGCAAGGTGCTGGATAGATTGAGCTGCATAGATCTGGTCATGCGAATGATCTGGTTAAGCAAAGCTGTAGTGGGGCTGAATATGTAAGTCAGAGCTGGACATCTCCAGGACTGGTGTGCCAGAGCTGCCCTCACTTGTGCACCAGGGAAAAGGATGAGGAAAGCCAGTGTGGGCAAAATATGGTGAGAACCATCTGGAAAATCAGCCACCTCTACTGTGGCAGGAGCCATCACCAAGGAGAGAAAGGTGTCCTGATTCTCCTCACTGTTTGTTCATGGTCATGAGGGAAGCTGCCTTTCTCCTGGAATGGTTAGAACTCTGTCTATTGGTGATAAAACTCCAGGTTGGCAGAAAAACCCCAGAGGACTTGGATTCTTCCTGTTCCACTCATTTTCTTCTACCATGGTTGTGTCTCCTTCCCCTCCACTTCTCTCTCTTCCCTCTCTCTCTTTTTCCCTTCTTCTTTTCCCTCCCCTTCTCTTTAGGTCTTAATTTTTTTTAATGATTTAGAAAGAAAAAAAGTGTCTATGTTGAGTTTGGATTGCTGCCTAGAAACCCAGGTTCTCTTTTAGACTGAAACTCACCCAGGGCCCAACTCCGGCATTTGGAATGAGTGTCCAGGGACCTCTGGAATGCCACAAGAATTCTCTCTCCCCCTCTCCCCTTTTCTTTAAAATAAAGTGAAGTGAAATATTTGCTGTACCGTCTGTGCTTGTCTGTCAAGGCCATGTGGGGGGTGTGGGAGAGAATGTAAGGACGAGGATTTATTTTCCTTTGCAGAACATGGGACTTAGTGCGCTGAAGAAAAGAAATAACTAATATATGTATATATATGAATTTATATGAAAAAGAGAGAGTCACAGGTGTTTCTGTTTAGTGTACAGTAACTGTAGGCTTATCCTGCCCTCTGGATAAGAGTGAAGGCAGCTGTGCTAATAAAATTGAAGACCTGGGTGGTGAGATGGCTAAAAGACACTATTTTGAGGAAGGCAAAATAGTTGGAAAAAGGGGCATAAGAGGGTGGGGCCTTCGTTTTGGGGTGTCTGCCAGTGGTAGTGTTTTGAACCTGGTATGGTCTCTGCAAAATGGCAGGGGTTGTGATGTCGATACAGGTGGCTCACATTGTTACTTGGGTTGTCCTTTGCTGTGTAATTATTTAATTTCACTGACTGCTGGAGAGGCAGATATGTTTTGGTCCTCTTCCTTAGTTATCCTAGATTTCCCGCTTCAGTATCTTTCTATTTACATGGATATGAATCCTCTGAGCACAAAGTCATGAGTAGATTGGATGGGCCCCATCATGCCTTGCGTTACCTTTGCTGTACTTCTGTGGTGTTCTCCTGAACTAAGCTCTCAGAGTAGCCAGACTTGAATGAATGAGGACTCACAACAAGCACCCTGTCTGGGAGCAGCACGTCTCGAGTTTTTGAGCCTGGGAAACTGAGGCTTGGAAGCGTGCACAGTATTTTTGTGGTTTGTGGTAGGGTTTAACTTCCAGTTCACGTGAATACAATTTTTACCCACAAAAACCTTTTGAGGAACAATACATGAGACACAGCAAGGTGAGAAAACACGGTGTTGGCAACAGCTGTACATAAAGTTAGGGCTGCAAGCAGGTCAACTATTCAGCTCTTTGTTATCTCTGCATACTGTTTAGTCCACCCTTCTCTAAGAAATCAGTACAGAGCCTCTCTAAGGAGGTTTTTCAAATAAGTATGAAGATGATGCCAGGACTGAGGCAGCCAACATGAGAGCAAACTCCTCTCTGTCCATGCAGCCTGCCTCGAGGGAGTGAAGGAAAGCCAGCGAAGGCCAAGAGGAGTGTGGACAGGGCCGGCTGAGAGGGATTTGTCTGCAATATGCTTTCTCAGTAGTGGAATCAAGGCTGTTCTCCAGGGCAATTCATATGACACCTTCTTTTCCAATGCTGCTTTTGTCTTTGGAGGGAAAGAGCGGAGCTGTTGGGTGTTAGGAGAAATATCAAATATAGTCAAGCTCTTAGCAGTTGACAATAACAGATTGTCCACAGTTCCCATGGGCACCACAAAAAAAGGTTTGACTGGAAAGGATCTGTGCTTCTAACAAGGAAACTCCAACAGCCCACTAATTTCCATTGAGAATTAGAGACTTTGGGCTAGCTTTGATGTGAGCTAATGATCAGTGGCAAAGACATTTAGATGCATGGATGGACTGAGTTCTGATGAAGCCCTTCCACACCACAGCTCCATTCATACAGCACTGTAGCATTGTCTGTGAATTCCATTCATACAGCACTACAGTAGTGCTGGTGCCAAGGATCTCTGTTTTTTAAGAAAAAGATATTGCAATATAACCACTGTAATATCCTGGAAAGATTCCTTTCTTTGTTTCTGGGTAGCAATGCTCTCTCTGAGTTTTACACAACACCAAAGGTCAATCAGGGACCAAACATTTATGGTTAATCCAAGCAATGGACTGGTTTCAAGAACACTGGAAGTATGGATTAATAATTACCTATTTAATAAATATAAACATATTGATTTGAAGTTCTCAGAGTAAATCAAGTCAACCTTCGACTGCTCTGCTTGTTATCTCATGGCTGGAGAAGGAGCTTCCCATCAAGTGTCCTGGTAATGACTCTCATCAGTGATGTCAGAGAGGCTTTCTTTAGCCAGCCCTCAATAGATGTGACTGAAATAGTTTCATAAGAAAGGTATTTGTTCGACATATCATATAGGAATTTTTTAAAAAACCCAAAACACACACATAAAAACAAACCAAAACCACCAAACCCAAACCCCCAAAACAGCCAGTCACATAAACACAAAATGTTCCTTTTCACACTAATTTTTTAAAAAAATGTTTCTATAATGTTATCAATGATTCTGATTTCTGGAACTTTGTTCCTAAAAGCAGCCTGAGGTTTATGGCATAAAATGATGAAGGACTGCTGCTAGAGATTCAAAGTTAATGGGAAGAGTTCTCCAAAATCTCATTGTGAAGCTACTCATAACAGCTGTAGTGATGCCCAGGCCTACAATGGGATAAAACAGATGTCTTGATTAAAACACAGGCCAAAAATACAGCTTTTGCTTGAAGTGGATTTTTCTCACACTGAAGAAAGCGTCTAATATCAAGAGAAAAGTTTGGAAAATGTGCTTTGTTCATATCACTTTTCAGATTCATAATGGAATTCTGAATTGAAATTTTAAGTTACTTCCACTTTTCTGGTTAATATTCTACAAATATTAACCCACTAATAAGCAGGATTGCCTGCTCTAGTATTCACAGAAGACTCATTGTTTCCATGGTTTCTCTGGACCTGCAGGTCAAATGAAAGTACTGTAAGTTTTCACTCATGCTGTGAGGTTACTGAGGCATGATGGACTTTGATGCCTTCCAGAATATCATTATTTATCTCCTGGGGTAAATAAAATCATCCTTTAGATGTAGCAGAGGACAGCTGGATATGATTTTTAGTGCCATGAAACACTGTCATTTTCTAATGTCGGAAGGTCTGTCAGCAAACTGGGATTCACTGCAAAGGTGGAAGGATGCAACTGCTACAGCAAGTGAATTGTTAAATGCAACATACCAAAAACTCAGCTTGACAGAGCAAATGCCTTGTCAATACTTGTTCTTGTAATAAGGTATTTCCTGACCTGGTATCTGTCATGATTTTTTTAAAGTATGCTGGGAAGTTCACAGGATTTGCTTCTCAAAGTGGGCCAAGTCTTCCCAAAGCAGAGGAACCACAGATCTTGGAAGACTTGTAGAATGAATAAATGAATGGCTAAATAAATAAAAAATAAAGATGNTTTTCTTTTTTTCTTTCTTTTTAAGGACAGAGAAAAAAAAAGAAGGAATAAAGAATTTGTTTTTAAATTGTTATTTAGGGCCCATGAATATTTTTATGGTGCTGAGGGAATAATTTGTCATAGCAACCACATTATGCAAGTCTGTTTCTCTTAAAATGCTCTGTCTCCTCTGGCTGATGACAAGGAACTATCAGACAGTTAATCCATAACTGTGTAAACTGTATATCAAGAGTTCAGTCTACAAAATTATCTGGCAGCAACATGAAAATTTTCAAGGACAGAGCTTATAGTAGAAATAGAAGGGACAGGCCCATTGCAAGTGTTACGTGTAACAAAGATTGTTTAAACCTCTGCCTGCCTTGGTTTTTCTTTGCCTGCATTAGCTCTAGAATTGGATTGCTTTGCTCGAAGTTCTGTTTGTGCACGCCATTGCAATGGGTGCTGCTTTGGAATTTGTCTTTCTGCTACCAGTAGCACATAAACGATCCTGTACAGGACCAGGTTCAACCTGGCTCTTAAAATGAATCTGAATTGAAGTTAGAATAATTTTCACTGGGTTGTTTTCCTGGGAAAGTGGGGGGAGAACTACTCTCTGCAGTCCCTTTCTGAGTCTCAGAACTTCCTGTTTTGGCACCTTTGCAGTTCATTCAGACTAGGCTGTTCTGTAGGACATTTTCGCTGTTCTTGCCATTAGTGAGGAAACCTCACTCCTGTGAGATTTTTGCAGCTGGGCAGGTAAATGGGCAAGACTCATGAGTAGCTGTCTCTTGAGTCACATCCAGCCTCTGCCAAACACAGCCTACAGCTTTTTGGCATCCTCGGGGCTCTATCCCAGTGATGACTCTAACAACTCCTGTCAAGAAATATTCTACCATTTCAGTGTTTGATTGGAGAGTCTGAAACAGTGAGGCACTCAGAGACCTGCTCTGCTGTTCAAATACATCCCTCAGGATTTATAATTCATGGTTTACAAAGCCAGCCTGGAAATTGAATGAGAATGATCACTCTGCCTGGATGCTTCTGGCTAAGATTGGCAGCAGAGTTCAGGGCTAGGATAAAATGAAAATTAATTTTGTCTCCTATTGCTTTGGCTGAGATGAGCCTCCCAGACTTGTTTGCCATGTTACAGTCACATGTTCTTCCTACTATGGAAAGAAGAGCCACTGATTGGAAGGGATGATACAATGATATTGGTGAGCCTGCTCAGGGATGGGTGCTGCTCCCATCTGGGATATGCTCTCACTGTAAATAGCACTGCAGACACTCCTCCTTACCCTCAGGCACTCACAGGCTGCCTCTGGAGAAACGGTGTTGGTTTTCCTCCACAGTGTCTGCCCTGCCAGGAATTTCCTCCAGAACACTTCACACTTTTATTTCCCCCTTATTTTATCCTAGTCAGGTTTTTTCCTTGCTCCTTGAGCCTTGTGGCTTAGCACATTTCCCTCATTCCTTTTGATGACTCTGAATGGGAAGTAGAGCCTGTTTCTAATTAGTTCTGATAATGAAGTGTTAACACGCTTTGCTGTGTAGGTACAAGTCAGATACTTCAGAGCTGGAACCTGTGTGAGGCTTTCATTGCTATTGCTTGTGGTTCCCGGCTTTCTCTGCACCAGTGTTCTGCTGGCTCTTCATCTCCTGGGATTTCCTTAGGTCTTTTTTAACAATTCCTTTTGTCCATTTCTTTTTTCTTTTAATCAGCATTTTCATTATTTTTCCAGTTAATAAAGTACAATAAATATACACTTCAGAAACTAAATTAACTGAAGAATAGTGCGGTCAGGTGCAAAGAGCACCCAAAACTTGTCCCACAAAATATGCACCTTAAGAGTCAGTAGGAGGGAGAAGGTAGTTCAATCTTTGTGTCCTCTGCCAGAAAGGATATCTGTCTTGAGAATGTCAGCAGCACACCCAAGACCTTCACTTAGTTTAGGATGACTGCTGATTAGTTAATTCATGTTCTGGGGTTGGTGGACAGCAAGTAGGAGGAGAAGTCTGTGCCTGTCTCCCTCCATGCTGATCATCTGCCAAACAGCTAGGCTTTCTGCCATTTGGGATAATGTATCATCACAAAGGTTGTGAACATTTCCAGTCACTGTGAAGGATGCTGTTTCAGGGACCTGGTATAGTTTGTGTCTATCTGACTTGACAAAGCCCTCATGTAGACAAAGGAGTTCATGTAATAGGGAACAATTAGACTTCAAAGACTCAAAGGCTTAAAAGTAAATTAAAATTTTAAACTACTTTCACAGGCAGACACAATGAAAACCACACGCCCTTTAGGCCTTATAAAAGAACCTGGCAAAATTTGCAAAAGGGAAGATGTGTCTGGGGTTTGTCATGCATCAGTGCTTTTCCTAAGCTTTTTCCTCCTGATGGTAACACTCCTTTCAGCATGACCACAGTCGTTGTGTTAGACAGATGGCCACTCTTGAAAGGAAATATGCTGTGGGATCATGGATAATGCTTGAGATGTGGTCTGCTAGTCTTGGAATGTGCCTTTTCATTAGAGGCTAGCTGTGATGAAAAATACAAAATAGTATGTTTAAAAATGAAACAAAAGAACCCCACTATTTTTTCTCCTTTGACTCTTGAAACAAAGTGTGTCCTCTAAAATGACAGCAGTAGTACATAGGAATGTGACCAGTGAGGAGAAGAGAATGATCTGTCCAAATGGGATTGGATGTTCTTAGCGAAATACTTTTGCTATCTTGTTAAAATCTGTCCTTTTGTTTTAGGAGAGGATCCATGGCACAATCTGGAATGAGATTGATGATTTAAAGGCATTCAAGATGCTGGATCTAGAAGATTTTGAAAAGATGTTTTCCGCGTATCAGAGGCACCAGGTAGGAGTGAGCTCCTCCATAGCTTTTCTGTCTTGAATTTCTGAAAGAGAAAAGAACACACGACAGTGGTCTGAGCCCTTGCCCACCTGTAGTCAGGATGCTCTGCCACTGTTCAAAAAGTCTGAAGACCAAAAGAAGTTGGGACAGGCACACGGGGCAGGGTCTAATCTTCTGTTATGGACATACTTCATACTAATGGGCAGCTCTGAGAGACAACAGGTAATGCTCTTGTTAATGTCAGTGGCCGCTGACTTCCAAAAGCTCTGGAGCTTTATATTTGTACTTGCACATCAGTCTTTCCGTTTCTCCCATTCATCTAGAGAAAAAAGGCTGTAGTTCCCTGAGTATTGAGCAAGGTGACTGTATTAGCTGTCTTTCATTTTGTCTACTTTTTCTTAAACAGCCAACTGCCTGAACTGGCTAGGTGGCAGAAACTGTCTGAATTACAGATTATAGAACAAACAGCACACTTTAAAAGTGGCCATTTATTAGAATGTCTTTTTTTTCTCCTCTTTTTCTTGGAAAGCAAGTCACTTTCAATCTATCTATCTCCACTGAATGAGATTTAGCAGCAGATGGATTGTACTTTCACTCCTTGAACTCCCCCAGCTTTCCTTTGCTTTTGGAATATTTTCAATGTTTTGTATGTTGCAGAAGAGGATCATTACTCTGAAGTTTTAGGAAAAGACACAGACCCGACTGCCATAAATAACCTTTATGATTATTCCTTACAGTGATGATAACTACTTCATTAATTTATTCAGTACCTTAAAATTAACAATCCAGCCCCTTTCTTTGGATTTTCCATCTGCTCCCTTCTCTCTTTTATTTTTCTATCTAATCCAATAGACATAATGAATAACTCTTCTTATTTACTAGCTCACAGCCACATGGATAAGCTGTGAAGAATGCAATGTTAACTGTTGCATGATAGGGTTTCATTTCTCATTCTGTGTCTGCAAATAGCTGTTGCTGTTTCAGTGGGTCCCTCTCTCTTTCTGTAAATCCCATTCCTTGCAATAAGAGCTTAGTTCACAGAGGGGAAGAAAGGCACACGAAACTTCAGTGCTGTTAGAAGATTGAATTTAGACCCTGTCCCAAGAGCTTCCATTCCAGTGTTTCAGGTGCAAACATTTCAGCTTCTTCACTAGAGAAGACCTTGCAAAGCCTTGCTTCCTTTTGTCCCCCAAATCCAAGGCCAAAGCTGTCCTGGTCTCAGTTAGAATCATAATGTTTATGGCTGTGTAACCAATCACTGGAAAGCAGCCTAAGCTATTCAGCCATAAACTAACCTGGCCCTTACCCCTGCCTCTGTGGGTCTCTGAACAGTACTCTTCCATCCTCATTAAACACACTTTATGACAGTGGCTCCAGACACTACAGTAACACTTATGTAAGCTACTTGTATTTTTGTGCAGTTAGACATCTTGCTGCCCTTCCAGCGTTTGTTGAGGTTTTTACATTGTTGGGGGGGGCAGTTTCTCCTTAAATATTTTGTTGTTATTACTTTATGTGATACTTTCTTTTTCATCCATACTTGCTCCAGTGTGAACTGGATTTCGATCAACAAGTCCTCATCAATTTTCTTTTTTTTTTTTTCTTTAAGACCAGGCAACCAAAATTGCTTTTGAATTAAAAATTTATGAGAATTTTTTCAGTTCACACTTAGTCTTTTCTCCTCTTTTACTTTTGGAAATATTCCACTCTGACCAAGTATGTTTACCCTGGGTTTGTGACTTTTAAACTTCATCCAAATGTCTGTAAAGAAAAATGTCAATGCAAGGCCCTGCCCTTTTGCATCTGAAATGTTGAATGAGTAAAGACGTTTCTTTCTTTGCTGTTATTAACATGATCTTCATGTTTTTTCCAGTTTCATTTACCTTAAACAATTTTTCTATTTTCCTAATTTTGTTAATGATGGAGGGTCTCTTCTCCTCTCTCAAGCCCAATGTGTCCTTGTTGGTGGGTATGAGGGAAAGCAAAATTGTCCAGTGTACGGAATCCTGGACCAACTATTCTTAGGCTTGTCTTTTGACCTTGCTCCAATCTTACTGTCTAATATTGACCTTTTGATTCAGTATAGCTGGTGTTTCCCTGGAGTACTGAGTATGTCATGAAACAGTTGGAGTCTGTCATCCAGAAGTGCTGTAAGGCCTCTTTGGCGGTTACTGAGCGCTTCCAGAATACTTGGCTACAAGTTGTTAAAGGGTATAACATGCCATTGAAACAAGTTGTTGCTTGTTACTCCTGTTAATACCCACAAACTGTGCCTGTGCATCAGGAGAGGAGAACTGACCCTCAAGTTATAACCTTGGCAGTTCTTTCAGTAAGGCTCTGGACTGGATTTGTAAAGGTATTTAAGCATTATCCTAGTTAATATTTAAAGACCTAGGAGATTTATGCTTTGGAGACCAAATTTATTATTTTCAGAAAAGACCTAGGACTCTTAGTTCCCTGACATCTGATGATTTCAAATATGCAAAGAAATGCTGAAATACCTTTGAACCATCTGGGCCAGTATTACTTGCTAAGCATTTTATGCTCTTAGAAAACAGTGTGTGTCTAAATTCAGCTGCCTTGTTAAACTTGGTATCTTTCTCTGTGCTAATTTTTGGCATGTTTCCTTCTTTGTTATTTGCAACTGCTGCCTGCATAGGACCTGCTAACTAACCCCTCCTCCTGTAAGCAGGTGAGTATCATTGTCTGCTTCCCGATCCTCTTGCCATGTGTTTAAGGTGAAATCCTGGACCATGCCATTACGGGGTCACAGCTCATGCTACTCTTTCATATGCCCTTGCACTCTGCTTTCTTGATGGGGAAGGTGGTACAAAGAATTCTTGTAGCTGTATTATCTCTGTGATAGGAAGTAGTTCTTGTTCTTTCACTTGCTTATATCTCACTGCTGGTGTCTGTAGTCCCTTTTTTATGATCCTGAGGAAAAAAGACCAGGGACAAAGAAGAATGTCAGTGTGAACTCTTCCTTAACCAAAGTAATAGTCTCTCTAGTGGAGAACAAAAGGGGCTCTCAGGAGCCTTCACTCCCACTGTTCCCATCTATGGTCCATCTGCTTTGGACACTGCTGAAGTCTTCAGATGCACTTATTGGCCACAGACTTTCTGGTAAAGGAAATATTTCTTTGCATAGAACTGGACACTTTGGCAGAAGGATTTGTGCCATCTCAGGAGCAGAAGGATTTGAATGGACAACTGAAACCCTCAGAAAGCTCAGCAAAAGATTAAAATGATGTTTAGATAGAGATATTAGATTATGCACATGTCTTTAAACTGGCTACCTCTCAATTTATTTATCATCTTAAGCAAAAAGTCTTGACAACAATTTTGATAAGAGTAATGCTATCAGGAGAGGGTTGTTCCGATATGATCGTAAGTGTCTCTGGTGGCTTCAGAAGAAAGTAGTTCTCATGGTGAGTGCTCAGGGAACTGTATCTGGAAAGTCTAGTCAGGACTTTTGCCACATGGGAGAGGTTGACATGGCAGCCTACCAAAACCAGTCAATATGGTAGAAACAGTTCTCTGAAGTATTGATAAATGCCAGAAGCTAGGGTGCTGCCATGGTACGAGTCTTTAGCTAACCAAAATCAAATTGTATTTGAAGCAAGGCACCAATATGATGAACACATTCCACATGTATAGTCATTTCAGCACTGAAATTTTAGTTGAGTTTTGAATTTGCATCTAAAATATCAAATCTGAAATACTCTTTGAAGGACATAACATAGTGTTATCCCAGATGAGAAGTTGGTAAAAAATGGTGGCATAAAACTTAGTCATCTTGTCTGTCAGGTTGACACCAGCTCCAGCTGTTCTTGCTTTCAGGGCTTGGTCTCTCTCACAAAAGCTAGTCACCACTGCCCCCTTGCTCCTCCTTTTCTGTGTCTGAGAAAATGTGGATAGTCCATATGCAATCTGTTTTCCTTCAGCTAAGCTTGGAATCTGGCTTCAGTAAAACCTGAGGCTTCATCTGCTTTTGCTTACACATAAGTCCAAGTAGCTATAAATACCTCTCCCCTCAATACGAGTTGAAGAGGATGTATTTTTAGATGAGTCTAACCCTTATGACCAAGGAGTGGGCTATGTCTGAACAGTTCAGGTTATTCATCTGTGTTGAACCTTGTGGGTTGGGAAATTCGAAATGGCATGGAGGCTATTGTATCAATTCCTGCTGGATGGCTTTAAGGAAAGCTGGCTAAACCCCCACCTCACATACATAACCAAATGCTGAAACTTTCTTTTTCCCTTGGGATGGGTGCTGGTTGTCACTATCCAGGTGTCCTTGTCTGCAAATATTAGCCAGTGAGGAACAGTGAAGCTTTTAAACCAAGAGCACAGACCAGCAAGTATCTTTCTTCCTTTCAATAGCTGCCTTATTCCCCTATCGTCCTCCCCACAAACTGAGAAAACTCAGTAAAACTTTGAAATCTCTACATGCCAGATTATACTGGGGGCACTCCTCATTTTGATATTGTTAGTTATTCTATCAGTAATAATAAACTTAGTCAATGCCAATTTTGCCTTTTTTGGAAACACTATTTGATATATTGAGTAACATTGCAATTTTCTTTCTGCCAAGCTAGATGCTTTGGGCACATCTAGCAGAAATTACTGAACTTATTGTCTTCAGCTGGTTCATTGTACCTGCTTAAAAATGCCACTTGCTATTGGTGGTGGCTCACTGCAGCACTTTTGGACACAGATTTGTGATAGCTGACTGTAACAATAACTGAAACGACAACTAGCAGTATGAACCTATGATTTACATTGAACTCTCAAATACTTGGGTGTCAAAATCTCCTTAGAGATTAGTCATGCTGATTTAAGTAAACCTTGAGTTTCAGAACCTTGAGTCCTGAGAGTGAATTCTGGGAAGCACCCATTCTGTATGCTTGCCATGATCTAACATGTTTCCCTGGGTCTCTGCTATTGACCACGCCCAGGGACGGGATGCTGTGGTAGACGGACCTTTTGATCTGACTCAGCACGCTTGCTGTTATATGCTAAAAAAGAAGTCATGTTGCTTATTTGATGAGTTCATTCAAAGCTATATTATACTGGTAAATCTCAAGGCCTGACAATATGGATATCATGAAAAGGCATTTTTTAAATGGTTCCAGCAGCAGTTAGCTGGGAAAATAGGATGGTCAGACTGAGTATGAAAATATTTTATCTCTGTGTGCTGTGACAAGTGTTCTGGACTGGATTTTCTAGGTTTTTTTTTTCTGATGATGAGTATGGCAATGGGGATATACAGACAACTTGGGAAAAGAGTGATTTCTGTATGATTAAATCTATCAATTAGTTTTTAAAAGAGCAGATAGTTTAGATGTAGATTTTTACAATTTAGTAAGATATATTTACTAAGATAAATGCCATGGTGCCCTACTGTTTGCATCTCTCATATAATATGGATTGGTCAGGTCCAATGGCAGCCTTAGGACATAACAGAAGAGTTTTTATTGCTTGTGCTGCAGCCTTTCAAGAATGCTGTGTAATCCCCGGAGGAAGCATCTGCTGAAGGATATGCTGTGACACCAGTGGGCTTCATCATAATGTGCCTGATTCTCCTATCATGCCAGTTTTTCACATTAACATAACGTAATTGTTGGTAGAGTGAGCCCATAGGTCAGAATCAGGTCCAGTATTTGGAATCAAAGATGATCTTATAGGTGTTAATGAATGATTTCTGTTTGTCTAGTAACACAGGATCTACCTACGTGCTTTCTGCCTCTGTCTCCTTTTCTTATCATGTGGGTGGATTTTCCTGGGTTGGGATGGGTTTGTTCATTACACTGAGCTAAGTCTATCAGTCTTGGGTGAGAAACGTAACACTGATTGTTTTCCCTCCCTTTTGAAATACATGCAGAAAGAGATGGGCTCAACAGAAGACCTTTACCTCTCCACACGAAAGGTGAAAGAGCTCTCTGTGATTGATGGCCGGAGGGCCCAGAATTGTGTCATTCTCCTTTCCAAGTAAGTGTGCTAAGCCTTAGCTCACAGGGTGTGCCATGATCAATGCAGAGGCAGGAGGGGATGAAATTAAACAAATGGATGTGTTTCTTTTCTCAACTAGACCTGCTGTTTAATACCTGAAGAGCCTCAGATAAACCTCTCTTATGGTGTCATAAAAGCACATCTCTCATATGTGTGATCTCACTTAATAAAAATATCCACACACACACATTTGTGTGTCAAACAGGTGGGCACCAGCTTGTATCTGAAGACTCATCACCGGGTGGTGATCACTACTCATTGGTAGATGAAAGCAGCTCTTTGGCAGTGCTTGCACTTCACTCTAAGTGATGTGTCCCCCATGTTCTGTGTCTGTCATTTGCCTCTGTTCTGTTTCTTTCTAAATATTGCTCTGACCATCTCCCTGGAATACAGCAGAGCTTGGTGTGATGTTCATTTTTGACTTGTGGTGAGAACAGTGGTAAACACAGGCATTCATATTCAAGACCCTGCAATGAGCTCAGCTGGTTAGAGCATGGTGCTAATAACGTCAAGGTTGGGGTTTAAATTTCTGTATGGGCCATTTACTAAAGAGTTGGGCTCAATGATCCTTGTGGGTCCCTTCTAACTCAGAATATTCTGTGAAGAATTAAGTCTTCTATTTGTAAATTAGGTTTTTAAAGCCAGAAGTTGCCTCTGTGTATTCCTGCAATGACTAATGCATTCAAATGAAGTGACATCACGGCCCTCCATATTTTTTCATGTCTTTCTACCGACATGAGTACTGGGTTGGAGGTCTGTCACTGTCGGATTTGTGCAGACACTGATCAAACTGAGAAAGTTGCCTTTCCTATCAGAGGAGGGACAGCAAGGCTGGAAGCAGAACCTGGCAAAGCTGTGGCAGTACTGAGCAGCAAAACTGTTTCATTGGGCAGTAGAAAATAGGGGTTCATATGGATGTGATGCTTGTCTGCTCTGGCAAGCTAACAGTTAAAAGCAAGGCTGCAGCCAGACCACCAGGGCTGGAGCGAGTTCTTTCCCTTGCTTAGTGAAACCCACGGAGGCTCTCATTATGCTACGTATGTGGCGTTAGCCTGCATGTCAGCAGGACCCCCACCACCCAAACCTTCAGTGAGGGAAGGCTTGCATTTCTCTCTCTGCAGCAGTTGCCAACACATGTCTTTGCTGGTGTTGGCAGCTGACTGAGGCTGGGGCAGAGGAATGGGGAGGCATAAGGGCAACAGGATTTTCATGCTGTTTGACGGACCTGATAAATTGTGTCTGGGGTTCCGATTAACTCTGTTAGCAGGTGGAACATTTCCTAGAAGTGGTAACATTGTGCTGCAGTTGGCTGGGCTGAGGAGGATCCAGGAAGGTGGTCCATGACTTGGTATAGCACTAGACATTTATTTGTAAAAATCTTCTGTCTCCAAAACAAAAGCAATGTGGACAGCAGCAATGCATGTTTTGCAACTTTCACCTCCTCTGCTGTGCAAGTCTGGGCAATCTTATCTGAGAAGAATCCTCCCTGTACAGCAAGAGAGAAAGGACAGTTTCTGTGTTTTGTCTTTATGCTGCCTCCAGCAGCAGGGACATTGAAGCATGAACCTTGCACTTCAAGATGCATGCCATGTGTTCACTCCAGGTGTGCCATGAAGTTAGTGCACGTTGAACTGCTAGTCTGGACAGAAACCAGAGATGAAAAACTGTGTTTTGTGACTGTCAGCTCCTCCACTAGGAAATATCCTACTCTTATTGTTAGCAGTTCTAATATGGATGATAGAGATTTGGAGACTGAGGTGTCCCTATGCAGCCTGCAAGTTTGCATTGTGCCGTGTTAACTTTGCTGCTGTGCTATTGGAAACAACAACTTCTAGGGCTATCCCACTGGCTTAGATAATTTAATGTTTGTAACAGATAGTGTTACACCCAGAATATCAGAAATATCCTACAGGTTGGCCCAGGATTGGCATTCCTCCCCAGACTTCCCTTTTAAATGTAATCAGAAAAGCAAAAATCTTTGGGAACTAAACTAGCACCTTTACATTCTTGCCTCTTTTTTTGCTGTTTGTCATTATATGGTTCTAATATTAAAGACAGGAATTGGGAGGAATGGCTGCAAGACAATAATTGAAAGGGCTTTATAACCCCTTGGCAGGTTTTTTCATTACCCCACTTCTTCTTCCTTGAGGTTAGACCCTGAAGGAGAGACACTCCCAGCCAAATCATCCCTGCTTGCTGGCATGCACTTGCTGCTCCTGCAGCACACCTCACACACGTTCACAGGGGTGTGCACACACATGTGGTGAGAAGGGCTTTAAAACTGGTGACAAACAAAAGGAGTTTGTGCAACCCAGAGCTGCAGCTCCAGATTTCAAGTTGCCTCAGTATCTGCCAACAGCTGTTTCCAATTGACTCTTACTGTGCATATATCCCTGTAGTTTATTCCCCCTTTGTTTACACTAAACTGTCGTGTCCTTTAAAGTAAAATAGCTGCATGGGTTGGGTTTTCTTTCCCTCCCCTACTCAAATGTTTTTGTTTTACTAACACTGTGTTAGAAGGGGTCAGGCAGAGCTCATATTTCATATGGTCCAACAAGCCAAAACCTAGCAAGAATGAGAAATAGATGTCTCTTGCTTTCTTTTGCAGAGAGACTGCAGCATGGTAGGCTGAAAAGAGATGAAAATTGAATTGCTAGTTGATTTTTGCTGGCATTTAACAGATTCATAAACCTTCCTCCCCAATCTCATCTCTATTTCCATAAAAAAAAATCTTTCAACTACTCGATAGTAGCATCTTTCATTTTTCCTGCAGAGGAAGGATTAAATTGTCCTTGTTTAATAGAGCCTGATGGATCTAAAACAAAGCTCTGTTCCATAGGCCATCTTCAAAGGCTTGAAAAAGCATAAGATGAGTTTATCTCACTGTACTTCCAGTAGGCCATAGTTCAACCAGGACATGGAACCATCTGTTTGTGGTGAGTTCAGGCACCCACTACCTTCAAATTTTGCTTAATGGCGTTTCAAACATACAGTTATTTGTCACACTGGAAATCTGCTATCTGTCATGAATTTCCTGATGTCTTCAGTTTCCACCAGGCTGGAGTTTTATTGTCAGACTTGTGTGGTCTGGAAGAGTCATCCCAGATCCCCATGTTTCCCTGCTTTCACCTGGCAGCTGGAAATTTCCCTCACCATTATGGCTTCTCCCTGCCTCCATTATTTAAGTAATGGATACTGTTTTCGCTGTTCTGTTTTTGTAGTGCCATTTCTTTAAATGTTCTTGCAGAACATGCCCAATATATGTATTCTTTACTGTCTTGCTCTGTGAAATGCTCTGGAGAGATTCAGTTCTATGAGACATCTTGCTTGGAAGAAGGCTGAATGTATATTTATGGAACTTCTTTGTGCACATTATTTTGCATGAATTCCAGCAAAATAATTATGTCAGTGTTCTTCTGACATAATGTAGTGTGCTTGTTATTCCTGTGGCCCAGTGAGTCAGCAGTAACCTTCTCAAGAGGCTGGAAACAGTAGGAGTGCTAGCAAAATGTCATAAAACCAGTAGTAGCAGAAGGCAGAATCTGACTGCACAGATTAAATCGTTTTAAATGTGAATGTGACAAGAGACAGGTACTAGCAGGCAGCTTTACCAAATGTTTGTGGCTTTGTCAATTCAAACATCAGTAAGGGAGAAGAAAAAAGGCTTGGGCAGAATTTCCAATGAGAATACCAAAGAGATCAAGTATTTTTCTCGCATCACTGTACCTCCTCAGTGTTTTTAAACTCATTCAGTTGAGACATTAAGGGGACAAGCCATTCACCCAGTGTCAGTCTCCATGTACTGGCTTTTCATGCCCCGAGTCCCTGTGTGCCTTTCTGCCATGTGACAGTTCAGTGTTCACCCTTGTTTTAAAGTAAATTTGAAGCAGGGTGATGTTCTGGGGTACAGATCATATCTTGATACAGAAACAGCTGATTGGACTCAGCAGTTCTGTTCCTCAGTGTGCTGTACTGAAAAACACTGGGCAATAACTGGTGCCTGCTGGGTTCCTGGAGAGACGTTCTGGGTTTAAATAAAGGTCCACAATAAATGGCTTCACCTTCTATGCTGAGTATGATACTCCAAGGCAAACTGAACATGTTAGTCCATGCCATCCTGTCTGAGATCACAACTAGGAACCAGAAAGTAGGGTTGTGATAAAAGATGAACCACTGCCTCATTAATATCTCACTATAATTTGGGGATTCCCAAATTTGGCCCTGCTTTGCTCTTCTTGGCTCAGAAAGATAGTCGTCCACAGATCCTTCTTGGAAGATAATTGAGGGTATTTGAATGCAAAGTTGCTTGATTACTCATGAGTTTTGCTGAAGGAGGACAAGAAAAAAAAAGCCTGTTTCTTTCTGCACTTGCCAAAATACTTTCACAGTGAAGTACTGAACAGGCACTGGTGGATTTTTTTCCCAACATGTTGATAGAATGGTGTAAGATGTACCCGGTAAAATGTCCCAGCTGTTGTCCCACAAGCATTAGAGCACTGTTGTCTTCACTGATGAGATGAGTTGGCAACTGAGATAAGAGGATGTGGAAAGAGTTTTCTTTCTGTCTTCTGGCTGAATAAACCAGCCTGGCTCCTGAATGCTGCTTCTGAGAGGAGGCCTTTATGGGGCAGTGACAGTGAGTATTTCCAAAACGTAGATATTGAACAGTCTGCAGACTGGGAGTTGTACGGAGCCTTGGGAGAGCTCAAGAGTTAGAGAAGGTTTATGTCTCAGTCACAAAGTTTGGAAATGAATTAAGTAGTAGCCTGTGTGAAGTGGCTTGTGGAGATGGAGAATTCTGCAGTCAATAAAAGCTAAGATTTGGGTGAGCTGTACAAACTGGCCATAGGACTAAGCTAAGTGTCAATCAGTGCCTCTGACTGTCACAACTACTACTGTTGGCATCTGTTGGAAGCACTGTAGTTCAGTAGGAGGTATAAAATGTCCTTGATACATGATAATCAGTCCTCTTCTCCAAGGTAAAAGGAACAGTGGGTCTGTGATCTCTCTGGTACGGGAGCTTAACATAGCTGCAAAAAACCTCCAGTTCTCTGTTAGTGGGAAAGCATGCTTCCTTCTCAAAAGCTAAGAAAGATCCAAGGAACAAGCCCATGAAGTAACTCACTTTTTCCTTGGAGGGGGAGGTGGTTAATGAGTGACAAGCATTTTGCTTTGATTCATGGGAGGGAGAAATGCAGGGGGGAGGTTGCTGTGAGTTAAATCAATGGGTATATTTAAGGAGAAAAAATGAGCGAGCACTGGATGTCTGTAAGGGAAGTTGATGTAAAACTGCAGCATGTCTCCCAGGCATGTTCCGAGTCAGGCTGCCGGCGTTCTCCAAGAGGACGAAACAATAAACCACTTGATGTCTGCAAGTGAAGCTGGTGTTAAATCAGTCGAGGTGTCCTGGGGAGATTAGTGATGAATTACTCTGCAGAGTCAATAGAGATTATTTATGAAGCCAGAGGGGATAGAGGGAGGCAAGCTAAGTACCATATCAGAAGTTATTTGGTACTTGTTGAGCTTTAACATTGCTTGAAGATGACTCAAGCAGTTGGACTTCCATATGCTGCCACCAGATGTACGGGTGAGGGAAGAAGGAGGGAGTATTCTTGGTAAAGATCCTTTTCCTTCCTCATCTGACCAGTGTCAGGCTCCTGTTGAACGAAAACAGGCAGTATCTGTGCTATGAATGAATGTGCTGCAGCTGAGGAAAGGGGCACTGTATTTTCTTCTGGTCACATTTACTTCCTGTGTCGTGATCCCAGGATACGTGATTTAGAGAAGTGTAAGGCAGAGGGAATACAGCTTGGATTGTATGCTGTTCCAAATTGAGTTACCTCCAGCAGCTGGAGGAAGAGTGCCTGGATCTGCAAGGCTTGTAAGAAAGTCATTGCAGCTTTCCAATAGATACCAAAATGTAATTTCTGTAGTGTAAATTTTTGGGCTATAATTCCACTTTAATTTTTCTGTCTCTCTCATATGAGTTTTAGGCTCTGAGGGATGCTTCTTTTCAGTTTTAAATGGAAAGATTTTACGCATCTGCTTTAGGTTCTTCTTTAATCAGTTCACCTGTTTCTGTTTAAAAGCAGCACATCTGTTTCACGTTACTGCTGGCCATCTTTAAGATCTGCTGCATGGCTAGGCATGAGTTTTGAAAATACAAGAAGAATCACTTGATTAACAATTCTTTGGCTAGTTATTCAGACAGTTTTTAAGTGGGAAGATCTGTGTTTTGTGTCATTGTTGCTTTCGAAATGCATCTTGTCCCAGAAGAACAAGCCCATTTTTGAAGAGTAAGATTGTTCTGCTGTAAATCTTTCCATACTAGTAATTAGATTGGTAATAATCTAGGATGCACACCTGCAGGCACCATGACCCTGTTGCAGTCCTGTAAGTGACCAGGTTAAACTGCTTCTCGGCAGGGGACTGGCAAGCTTTCTGCTTTTCTCTACTGTGGGCTAAACCATTCAAACCAGATGTTTTTCTGCTGATGCCTGGCAGGGCATAGAATCATCCAAGAAATCAAAGTGTTTGTATAACTCTCTGTCCTTGGGGCTCTCAATTATTTTTGAACAGAAGATGTTTTCAAGTGTATTTAGTGCTGATGCTTGGGCTTCTGGACAGAACAGCAAGATCAGTGGTAATATATGCAACACTGTTGTGTTGATGTACCTCAAACCTGTTTATTTGGTCCTGTTTACTGCATCCCTAAACACACACAGAGGTACTTGCACTGTGTAATGGGTGGTCAGTGAGTAATTGCTCGAGTTATTTGCATGGAAAACACATGAAACTCACCCTTATTCTTTTTAACCTCTGTAAAAGTAGCAACAAAACCCCTCCACCCTGGTGTTAATGGGTTGCTTTATTTCATTCCATCTCACAGACTGTGTGCCTGTGTTACGAGATAAGTCTAATCTGCAGAATCCAGATTCTGGAAAATGCAAAGGTGCTCTCTAAAGGAAAAATAATCAACAAAATGTAGCACTTTAAAATCTTCAGGCACTGAATTTTTTGGGCATGTGTATATGTGGCTCCTAGGGACCAGGCGCACAGCCCCCAGTTTCAGCCGTTATCTGGTCACAGTGTTTGATCAGTTCAGGGTCACATAACTATGAAATTTACAATTCACTGTTTAAGCCAAAAGTAAACCTTCCATTTTCTGATTGAGACTGTAGAGCT
The DNA here is from genome assembly GCA_013397055.1 of Pachycephala philippinensis. Lineage (NCBI taxonomy): Eukaryota > Metazoa > Chordata > Aves > Passeriformes > Pachycephala > Pachycephala philippinensis. Next base: position 92,482 of record VWZT01004379.1, on the reverse strand, counting down.
TTATGCAGAACCTCATGTACGGAAGTTTGTCTTTTTGATCCACAGTCAAACTAATGGCCTGAAGTAAAAAGAGTCCAAACTTTTCATCGTAAAACTTTTACTCCTTATATCTCATCTGAGCATGGCCCAATTATGAAGCTTTTCTGGAAATTTTGTACTTTATCTTGCTTAGCCGGTATCAGTTTGCCCTCCTTGTGGAAAGACAACATGATGACCAGCTAGGAACACAGTAAGAGCAATTAGTTCAGAGATGTAATACTTAAAAGATTTCAAATGTCTGTTGATTCATATTTTAGTTTCCAGCTGTTGGTTATATTGGGCAATGTTAAAATGTTTTAAGATTCTTAGATTTAGTAATATTTCCTGTCTCTAAAAATAAAGCTTTTTCTTTTGCTTTTACCTAGTTCCAAAAATATGATTCTATCCAAATGCCAATGGCAATGTGAAATTTCAACATGAAACTTCTTAGCACTGAAGACAAAAACATTTTGTCTCATGCATCAGCCTGTTTCTTATTTATATTTCCATTTTCTCTTTCTGCTGTTAATTAATTATATTGATTGTAGAAGGTCTGTGGAGACTGTAGACCTCACTCATCAAATATTTCTTTTTATATTCTACTGTTTCTTGCAAGAAAACCCATTCTCAGTAAGGGAGTTTTCAGTCCCATTATTTTTTGTTCTGGGAGATGCTTTAATATTCACAAATCAGGGCGTTACATGAGCTCAGGGTCATAAGTCACATGGAGATTAAGGGTTTTACTATAGCAAAAGAACTGAATGAGGGAGGTATCTGGTATGGGAGAACTTGGAAGCACTTTTGATCAATGAGGACCTGATTGTTATTAATTGCCATCTGATTTTTGATGTGTGTTTGATTAGCTGAAGAGGATAAAAATATATTATCCATAAAACCCCTCTCTTTAGAACTGATTTGTTCTTTTTACTGAATATTCTAGAATAGCAGCTTCACAGTACAGCTTGCCATGGTTGTTTCATGCCTGTTTAGTGCAGCATTTCAGGCTTCCTACCTTCTGAATTGTCAGAGTCACTTAAACTTTGAACTAATGGTACAATGTCGATACTTTTGAAAGGCTGAAGCTGTCTAATGAAGAAATCAGACAAGCAATCTTGAAGATGGATGAACAAGAAGACCTAGCGAAAGATATGCTTGAGCAGGTGAGAAAGATTAAAGTCAGATATAACTTATTTTTAAGTCCTTCACTGCCTTTTCTCAAGTGGATGTATGTACTGGCACTGCTGGTTTGTCTGGAGATCAGAACTTGGCCCTGTCATGTCAGTGGAGCTGCACATAGAGCATGAGAAAAGTATTTTTCCCAATGTTGTTGGGTATACCTCTGTTATGTAACTGTATTTGTGTCAGATTGATTTCCTAAGTTTTCTCTTCTTGGTGCAAAATTTGCACGATTACAGGTGGTACGAGATTCCTTTTCATGTCCTCTCTTTTTCCATAATTTTTCCCATCTCTACTTTTTCCTGCTGATTAGTTGTTGTTGTTGTTATTGTTGTTGTTTTCCTTTTCTCTTTTCTTTATTTTCCTTTTTCTTCATCTCCCTTCTCTGCCCGCAGCTTTTCTATTGGGAAGTGCCAGGAACCAGGCCATGTAGGTCACTGGTTAGAGCTAGGACTAGAAGGGATCTCACAGGAACACTAGGAGGGGAGTCAGGGACTTCCATCCCCAGCACTTGGTTGACTGTATAACTTGTGACAGAAAAAAACCCACAATTAAATCACCATTGCCCAATTTCCATTTATAGAAGGTGGCAAATGATGCTCTGACCAAAGAGAGATGTGATAAAAGTTCCTTAGGAGTGTGCAAAACATAATAACTGTGAACGGCCTGAGAAATGTGATTTCTTCTTTCTGTGCAGATACAGTGTTTAATCACACACAAAAAGCTTTTCCATTTTGGAAATTTAAAGCCTACTTGTCGTGTTATCTGAATGACCACAGCTGCTCCAGAAGTCACTGCAAGCTTCTGATGCTCCACATCTTTGAATATCACATATTTGCAGAGTGCAATAAAGTATTGACAAGTGGTAAAAAGCAAAGTGCTTGATATGCCTTGTGAGCAGTTCTGGTGGGTGTGTGCTGAGGCTGCGTGCAGGGCAGTATTTATAACCATTCTAAAGCACAACTACCACCAGATATGTCAAAAATCTGTCAAAGTATGAGCTTTTAAGGTCAGCATATGAATAGTAGCCAGTGTCAGAAGCATATCCAGTTGCTTGGTTATTGTTTATTGTTTCAGCAGTGTAGGGCATACCCGAGAGAGATAGATGAGGCTTTGTGTGTACTCTGCGATAGGCACGATGGGTACTTCACACTGTTTGGGACACATCCTGCTCTTGTTTGCATCAATCTAAACTCCAAGGAGGGCTGTGGGAATCAAGTTCTCTCTGTACTTCCCCTTGGGTACGTTGCAGTAGCACTTGGCCTTTAGGATTTTGAAATGGGAAATTCCCCATAGAATTAAAAATTAATCTTAATGGGGTCAGTGAAGGATAAAGACAGAACAGAAAGCAAAGGTTTAGAAAAGGTCGGTTTTGTAGGCACAGCTGCACTTTTTTGAAGTCATGGTCCCACAGCTGAGTCAATGTAATGCTTCCCAGTGGTAGAAGAGAAATCTGAGGGCTCTCTCTCTCCACCAGGGTTTGTTTGTGCCCCTCTGTCCCCCTCTCATTTTCCTTGGATCTCACGTCTCAGTGTTCGGTTTGTGTCTCTCACTCTAGCTACTGAAGTTCGTTCCTGAAAAGAGCGATACTGACCTGTTGGAGGAGCACAAACACGAAATCGAGCGCATGGCCCGGGCGGATCGTTTCCTCTTTGAAATGAGCAGGTCTGTTTGATACATTATGGGAGAGTGCATGCAGGACTTCTTGGAAGCAGCTGTAATTGTTATTGAAAATGGATCATCTGGCACTGGGGGGGAATGTGCAAGACTGTGGGCCAGCATTATACCCTGTGTTTGCCAGAAGTCTGTGAATGTTACAAATATTTCCGTTCATGACACAAACTTTATTGACAAGAAGCACTCTCTGTGCATAAGGGCCTGTCCCCTGACAACAAGCAGAAATCTGCCTCCTCTGACTAAATTTGTTCACAAAAAGAAATGCAGATCCAAGTATCAGATGGAGTGTAGCCAGGGGTCAGGATTTCATATAGATCCCTTTTTCTGTTCAGCTATCTCATCTCCTCATCCTCCGACCCTGTTTCTTGTTTCAGCTTTGCTACACCCCTGGTGAGGATTAACATCTTGTTCTGCTGATTGAGGTGTAGCTGGCATCTCCCATGACTCTCACATTTTGAAAGTAGTGGGAATTCTTCCAGCTCCTTTTCAGCTGAGATCAAAACATGACTTGAGGTCCACCATTTTCATAGCAAGGTTGATTATATGGTGTTATGTGTTTGAACTGTGTCCATAATCCCTTGGATTCATGGGACTGAACATCCAACCATTAAATTATGTGGGGAGCATACTAGCCCTGGACTTCAAGAGTTGCAGTTCAGTGTTGGCTTTCCTCTGCCCTTCATGCAGGATTGACCATTACCAACAGCGGCTGCAAGCATTATTCTTTAAGAAGAAGTTTCCAGAGAGGCTGGCAGAAGCAAAACCAAAAGTGGAAGGTAAGGTTAATAAAGCTTTTGCTAAGAGTTGGGCAGAGGGGCAGGGAAGGTCAAGAGAGCCTTGTCTTCAAAGGAGATGCTGTTACATGCTATGTTTGTAGAGCCAGTGAGCCCAAGGCATGTCATATCCTAAGAAATTAATTCTATTTGACACTCTTCTTTCACCCATTGACTTAATAAAGTCAGTTTCATGATTGTTACACGGTAAATATGACCTGACAGATATGACAGCATGTTATTAGGCTGTGCTGAGCTGCCAAAAACTTTCATGGCCTTTCTGTGCAGGTCAGCTTTCCCTTTTCACCCTCAAGTCCTTGCACCTTCCCTCTTCAAAGGGCACTTAGCATAGATACCTCAGGACACTGATACTCTGGGAATGTGTGAGCTAGAAGCAGGGGAGGTGGATGGCTTCTGTAGCACATCCATGGTTATTGCAGAGAAGAGGTGAGGGTATTCTACTCTGCATTTTCAGATGAGCTCAAGCCTTCCCTCTGTTCTCACTGGCTGTGCTTTTAGAGTGTGAGATCCAGGAGAACAGCCTTGGTCCTATGTTCAGAGGAGCTTCCTGCAAGCTCGATGTAGTGTGTTTTCCCTCCAGTTGTCCTGACTCTGGGGGTGTGTGGGTGCAGGAAGGACAGTACACAGACAGTATTGCAGAATTTGTTGTGCAATAATTAGATAGGCATTTAATATTTCAAATTATGGGCCCAAGCATGTTAAAAACAGCCACTATGCAATAACCTGTTCTTCTTTTTTCTCTCTTTCCAAGCCATTCTTCTGGCATCCAAAGAACTCATCCGAAGCCAGCGTTTGAGGCAACTCCTGGAAGTAGTTCTCGCCTTCGGGAATTACATGAACAAAGGCCAAAGGGGAAGTGCTTATGGCTTCAAAGTCTCCAGCCTGAACAAAATTGCGGACACCAAATCCAGCATAGACAGGTAGGGTAAAAGGCCATAAATACATCGGTTACTGTGCTGCTGCATCTCTTGTCATAGTAATAAAAATGGGTTTTTGTTTGGTTTTAGCTCTGTAGACAATTGAAAATAATGTCTTATTTGGTACTTAAGTAGTGCTTTTCACTCTAAAAAATTTTGCAGCAATTAAGACCAGCTATTAACACAGTTAATGTGGTGTTTCTGGTGTTTCTCTGGATAATGCACGTCTGATGTTGGATTGTGTTTCTGCAACCCTATGCAAAGATGACAAAATGTAGTATTTCACAAATAACTGAAATAAGTTTGGGGAGAAGGAGGATTTCTATGGAATTTGCCCTTTATACCAAAGTTTTATGGCCATGGTTTTGCAAAAAAAGAAAACACAAAAAAAAAATCTGAGCACAATTTTATGTCTCCTGTGGAACATGGCATATGTTTCTGATGCAGGATTGTCATAAACTTTCTCTCTACGTACACCACTAATGAAACCACAAGGCATAGCTCAGAGAGACTGATCCTGATTGTATCTAGGGCAGATAAGGAAAACAGCTGGTTTGGGAATGTGGAGCTTACTGTTTATTGACGTGGACTGCCGGTCTTATAGTGTCACCCTATGTTTTGCCCCATATCCCCATACTGGTTCTGGAAATTAATCCACCTGAGACTGAGCAGAAAATATGACTTTGGGACTCCAGCAGCACTAAGGTTTTCCTTGGAGATCTGTTACACTGGTTCTTACTAACTTGCACCTTCCTTGAATTTTAAGACCTGCTGAGACCATAATTGAGGCGAAATGACTTCAGGCTGTGACAGAATGAATGATAGCAGTAAAAAATCATAGGAAATTCATCCCTACCTAATAGAGTTTGAACTAACAGAGTATTGTTTTGACTACCAAAATGTCCTTTCTGTATTCCAAGGCTAACACTTGTATAGCTAATGTTGAACTTTTTTTTTTGCCTTACTGTAGCTTGGCCTGATTTTTCCATATATTAAATATCCTGTGCAGATTCTGTTCTCTCACCAGTTCCCAGCTCCCAGGCTCCAGTCTGTGTGAAGCAGTGGCCATCTACTATCTTCCCTGTCAGCTGACCACATAACACCCACCTAAAGTAGCTGCTATGGCTGTCTGTTCTCTTTACATGCAGAACTCCTTCTTTAGTTTACAAATTTCCTTAAAGCTTCTCCTGCATCCCTCATCCATCTCATTTCTATCTGCTCCTGCTTGGGCTGCCATTGATTGTGTGTTAGTGAGCCTGACCACTACTCATAAGCTGTTTCATTACTGCAGTAGTTTTCTTTGCAGCTTCTCCAATCTCCAGGAACCTTTTTCTCTTCTTAGTTAACTCTCAGGTTTTTTTCCCCTATTGCCTCTGAGGACAGCTTGCTTCTCCCTTACAAGTTAATGTCCCTTTAGTACTAGTAGTTGTTTATTCTCTGAAGTATCTGGTGACAAATATTATACTGTGTTATGCAATTTTCTTCTCTATTACACCATCTACACAGACGGATGGAAGCATGCTGGTGTTTCCAGAATAAATTAAGGTGCAGTATATTTCTTGGGGTTTTAGGAAGGATGGTTCATAAAGGACTAATTCATTTTAGTCCCTAATACTTTTCTTTGAGTAGCAGAGCTGCTAACTGCTGATACATAGTTTATTTTGTTCAATCAAGCACATTTCCTGAATATTTTTCACTGGTTTGTCACAATCCTTTTACCATCCTTTCCTTCTCATGACCACCTTCCTTCTCATTTCTACCTTCTGTTTTTATTTTGTTTTCTTTAGGAACATTACACTCTTGCACTACTTAATTATGATCTTCGAAAAGAATTACCCAGATATCCTAGACATCCAGTCTGAGTTGCAGCATCTTCCAGAAGCAGCAAAAGTCAAGTAAGTCCAGTGCTATTGCTTCTCAGAGCTGGAGTTCCCAGTGATTTTTCTTAACTTAATTATCATAATTTTTTTCATTTCTGTCTTCTAAACCCATGGCCAGCCTTACAGTTGTAATGCCTTTGTTGTAGATAACTAAATTGATAGCTTTACTCAGATATGCCTATATGTCCTTTATTTCTGAATCAGACATTGTAACTAGGCTGGCTGTTGTTTGTAATTCACTCACCATATCCTATGGTTGTTCATCTAAGTGTGCTATTTTTTCTGGTTAATTGCAGGTTTGTTTCTAAGATAGGGTCAATTAGGCACAGAGGCTACAGTAAATCTTTTTCAGGAAGATTGTTCGAACTTGTGCACAAATCAGTCTTGCACAGAAATGTGGAAATCATCGCACTTTCGGCAAAAAATTCAGTGGTCCATTTCTGGAAGTGTTTGTGAAAAGTGAATACAGAAGCCATCCCCCAAAATACTAACTTTTTTTTCTTTCCAAAGCACTGTTCAAAAAATATTATGCTTATTATTTACCCAGACATGATTCTTTGTGTAAGGAACTAGTCCAAGTAATGAAAGAGAAGTGAAAAATAAATGTATTTTCACACTTAAAAGACATTTATTAAAGTTTTAATGGTGTTTTTGGGATGTAATCTACTACTCCCCAGATATTTGGAGGGGATGCCTGCTGACTCACAAATAGGTACTCACTAGTTATCTGGAAATTAAATACTTATTTTGCTCACAAGTCCTAGAAAAAAGAAACTCCTGTTTGTATACGATGAGCAGAAACTCAGTGTAACATTTGTGTCTAGGGAAGCACGTATGAACATTAACAGTCCATTTCTATGCTCAGTTACAGTGTGAGCTGGTCCAGACTCCCATATGGTAGAAGTGCAGATGGAAAAAACAATGTTTGGACTGTGAGGGAGAAAAAAAGTCACATGTAAATGTACTGCTAATGGCATTTAGTAGTTATATGGTGTAAGAATCATATGTAGAGATAATCTGAGACTCCAGTGATGTGTGTGCTAAAGCTGTGCTCCTTGCTCATGTGTCAGCTGATCACTGCAAGCTGGCCCTGTGGCATTCACTCCTTGTTGAAGGGTCAGGCTTGGCTCATGGGGCAGATGTTCTGAGGGCAACCCCCCCTTTTCTTCCCAGGAAAATCCCAGTCTTTAGTGTGACCACGGGCAAGCAGGGTCTGCCTCATCTTACATCTCATACAAAAAGTAACACAGAGCATTAACAGATCCCCTTCCCCTCATTTTGAGTCATCTGGCGTGGCTGGTGCCAGAGGCCGGATACCAGACTTGATGGGCCAGTGGTCTGTGCTGCTGCACAGTTCCTGTACCCCTGTGTAACACTGCTCTTTTTGTTTTATCTGCTCGGCCTCTGTCTCCTGTGCAGCCTGGTAGAGCTGGAGAAGGAAGTCAACAACATAAAGACTGGATTGAAAGCTGTTGAAACTGTAAGTATCTGAAGGTTTCCAATGTGCCATACTTAAAATATCTCTCTCAGAATCAGGGGCACTATATATTTCATGATAAGATACAGTGGGCTTTCTTTTTTCATTCCTTTCCATTCCGTTCCAGAATGCATTAACCAAGAAAAAACAAATAAAAGCTTCTCATGTGGAGCTCCTGCTGATGATCTTAGCAGAGTTAAGGCTAATGAAAAGCTTGTTTGATCTCAACCTGGAAGGTAAAAGGACAGTTTGACAAATGGCATGGACTGAAAGAAGAAATAAAATTCTTGCTCTTTCTTACTGAGGGATGGATGGCTGCTGAGCAAGTGTTTCACATGGCTCTTGGAGTAGTAGTAAGCAGGTAGTGCTCTGTTATATGCAACCCTAACCTCTATCCTAAGCACTTTTTGGGAAGGCAAAGGGAAGGATAGAAACTAGTTAAGGATGAAGCAGCTGAGCTGGCAAGCAAAGCAACAGTGGTGGCGTTTTTCCTGCTACTAATGAGAGCCAGTTGTTGGGAATTGCATGGGGTGGTTTCTGTGCAAGGATTACCTGTTTACAAGGAACTGATACAGGACCCTCCAGTCCTCATTCACCATGAGACACACAGTGATGAGTTCATTTTTCTTTCATGTGACTTGAATTTGCTTTTGCCTCTGGGAGTAGAGGAAGATATCTTTGTCCTGTCAGCAGCCCCCAGGCCGTCTGGCTGTTGCCAGCAGTTCATCATGTAATTAACCAGTAATCCTCCTGTAGGAAAAAAAAAAACAAACCAACAAACTTTCTCAACCTTATTTCTGGACTGTTGGGGTAAGGGAGACTGCAGCAATGAGAAGAAATACTGCTCCATACGTGGAGTACAGTGTTTGGGAATTAAAAGCACCTGTAAAGGGAAGGCTGACATGGAGTTCAGGCCATGAAGAGAGGCCCAGTTTTTGGCTGGGACAGACAATTCCCCTGCTTTGAAATGTGAGTAGCTAGTTCTGTTTTGCTTTCTTTCATCAGATTGTCCTTTTGCCTTTACAGCTGATTTTTCTTCACTTTTCTGTGCATGAGTTCCATGGGCAACCTCTCCTTCCCATACAGTCACCATCTTCCTGCCTCAATCTTCTCCCTGCCATGGTATTTTTCTTCTGAGGCTGCCAGCACCTCCCAGTCTGCTTGCTCAGTTTGTGGTTTTCTGGCGTGTAAAAAGCAGCACTATAGCAACAATAGAAGATCACTGTCAGGTGGAAGGGGGAGGAGGGGAAGGTGTGATTCTTGATTCTATTCCAATGTGTTCTCACCACAGCCTTGGCTCCAGTGACTGGTGTTTCTTCAAGGCCCCTTAAGAATAGAAAGCTAAAAATAGTTTCACAGTCAGATGTTCTTAAAGGTACTATGAACCATTTGCCTTCCTGGACTTGCAGCTCACTTCTTTGTAAAAATAAGATACATTCATTTTCAAGACATTCATGCAGCTGTTGCCTTTGTGTAGGATGCTCCCAGAAGAACAGATAAGTAGTGGAAGGGAATTCTGTCAGCAGAGCCCTTCTCTCACACAGCAAGGAGATCGTAACCACCGCTTGAGAAATGAGTACCATGGCTGAATCATTTCATCCCTCTAGAGAGCCAGCAGCCCAGCCCACCAGGGGCAGTTCCAGCCTCTGTTGTGCTACTATGATTAGTAGAGACCATTTCTAGAAGATACATAGGAGTTTGTTATTCTGTGGTGTCGCTCTCTGGCTGATTACATAGTCATTCTGGTTACTTGTGTGGGTTTTAATTTTTTTTGCATTTTGGGATAATTATTCTGCAGGGAAGAACTGAATTTGAAATTGAAGAGCAGACCACCTAATCTTAATTTTACTTCGAAAAACACTGCTCTCCAGTAACAGTCCCAAACGTCATAGCTTTCAACAGTGAGTAAGATGACAGAATTGTTATACTCACCTGCCAGAGGAAGGGGGAAGGAGAGAGTGGAGCAACTTTCAGCTAAAGTAAGCTTAAAAATTAGAATGGAAGAGAGTGGCTGAAAAAAATATGCATAATTCTTAGAGGCATGTGAAGTGACATTTCTTGTATTTGTAAGGTCCATTTCAAAGTGATTGTAACATCGAAACAATTCACTGCAAAGGGATGTACTGAGCAGTGCTGCTAGGACTGTCCCTTGTGATGTGTTAGGAAAACCAACGGAGAAGAGGATGTAATATAAAGCAGGAGAAGTAGCACTTCTTTAATGTGGGCTTTCTCTGGCCACCTCCTCATTGCTTTTCCTGCCCCTTTTCTGCTTTGTGGTCTTTCCTTGTGGTGGTTACATTCTCTTTCCAACTCACAGCAGACCAAAAGATATATCATGTCGGATTTTGGATTGTTGATGGCCGAAGTAATTCTTGGCATTCAGCAGCACTGTGTGGAGCAAATCCCAAGATGTTTCTCAGCATAGATGCTTATAAACCTACCCATAGATGCTTATAAACCTACCCATTTGGCCCTGTGAACTACTATTTTGACAACCAGTAACAGAGAGCACCCAATATGCATGGAGCTAGAGTTGCAGCCAGCACAAAGATATTTTTTTCCAAAGGGAACAGAGGGTCAGATCGTAACTTGACCTGCTGCTTCATGCTGCTTTCCCTACAGAGAAAATCAGGCTTTATCATTCCCACTGATTATTCAACTGAGAATAAAGATGAGGCCCAGATTACAATTTCATTGTCCCCATGAGACTGTCAGCAGCACACAAGCCAAGCACAGGCATGGGAGATTTCCAGTCTCACTATAAATTAGTCAGTTTGAGGAGCTCTGTAGCTCTCTCTGTGTTTCAAGCATGGTGATTAAAATAAGGGAAGAGATAGCTATGGGTAATCTTGGCTTAAAACTAAAACACTTGAGCCAGAAGGAAAGAATCTTAAAATCTTTTTTCTTTTTTTTTCTTGTAGGTAGCAGACAAATAGATCTTTGTTTCCTATGGTTTTATGTATTCTTTTTTCTTTTACCATAACTCTTCTCAGCACAACAGCCCCAGTTTATAACTCTGTCACTTTTATGACATCCAGGCTAATGCTTAGCAGGGTGCTAACAAATGTTACACCTGGCATCTGTCTGCTTGTCCTTCAGTGGGAGAACCAATTTTGATGTCTTTTTGCTGTTCACCTGGTGCTTTTCAGAGAAATAAAGAGGAGAGCTAGAGCACATTTCCCCAAGTATACAGCATTTTAATTCACCATGGGAAGAGAGGATGGAGCAAAACTCACTCTTAAAAATCCTAAAGTCACTTGCTACACAAAGCTCTTTATTATTCATCATTTTGGGTAGGAAAAAAAATGCAGCACTTCATGTAGTTGATGCTTAAATTATAAAGTTGCTTTAGAACCTTAGCATGTTGATGGCTTTCTTGGGAGTGGTTGTTGTTTGAGGATAAGTGAAACTGTAACCAGGACCTTCCTTCATCCTTCCTTGACCTCCCCTCTCTCACCTACAAACTTCTGACTTAGCGAGAAAGTGGTTTCTAAGTTAGAGCTCTGGATGAATGTGGGAGCAGAGCACGCTCTGCAGTGAGTGAAACAGATGGACTTTCCTGCTCCTTTCCTCATCAATGAGAAATCTTGACACTTGCCTGTCTCTATCTCTTACTTCTCTTTCAGGAACTGGATTATCAGAAGAGACGCATGAGAGAATCAGGGGACAGGTTTGTTCCTGTCATGAGCGATTTCATCACCGTGGCCAGTTTCAGCTTCTCAGAGTTAGAAGACCTTCTCAACGAGGCTAGAGACAAGGTAAGAATTCCTTTTGAAGTGTTTAGAGTTTCACCAGCTCAGTCAAAAGCCTGAATTAAAATGGAAACAGCGATTTAAGGTGATGGGACTGCAGTGAAAACTTAATAGAAACTGAAAATTGTTTAGGCTGAAATTTCTTATTTTTTCTGATGTGGTCCATATCCATTTAGAACATATTTTGTGATTAAAAGAAGGATTGGTGCTCTTACCCACTTCTTTCCAATCTTCCTTAACATTATTCTTGTGCGGCATAGAATTGCAATGGCAGTATCCATAACAGGATACCACACCTTGCCACGGTGTGGAAGGGAATGCCTTTTAAGCCATTGCTGAAAAAGGGGTTCTTTGTTAGTGATGGTGACTTCATATCTTTTTACCTTCTGCTTCTGACTGCATTCCACTCTGCTGATTCAGCTGGGGACATCTGTGCTTTGTCTCTTTCCTTTAAAAATGTACCTCTGGATAGTTTGGTGTCCTGGTTCCAGCTGGGATAGAGTTAATTTTCTTCTTAGTGGCTGGTACAGTGCTACACCAGCTATGCTTGATCTTTTCCACTTCTCTGTTACTGGGTGTCTTTCAGTACAAAGATAGAAATCCCAAACATGTGTGGTTTGTCTGAAGTTCTTGGATTCTTCTTACACACCCAGAACCACGTGCATGTTATTCTTCAGGTGCTGTTGCAATCATTTTGTCCTTTCACTGTCTGCATCTCCATTACCAGATTGGTACACCTCAGGAGGTGCTTGTTCTTTGCTGATGGCTGGAGTCTGGCACTAATCCCTCTGTCTCTCAGCTGAATGAGGAAGAATTTATATTAAAAGATCATAAGCATATGAAAATGTTTAGAGAAGAGCAAGTTTTAAAGTAAATGATATGTAATGGCAAATCTGCCCTTGTTGTCTGGCATGTTAAAAGTGCTTGGCTGTATGAAGCAAATGTGTTATTTCTTTTGGATTGAATTGTTTCCACTCTGGTGTTAGTCCTTTTAGTGTTAAAGGACCTATTGCTTTACTAATGAAAGCTGTGCTGTTGGATCAGTAGGCCTTAGATTTTAAAAACATAGGCTGAGGATCTAGACAGTAAGACTTCTCACTCATCCAGTTCCTCTGCAGTAGTGTTATTTTGTGATTCAGAAGCATTTCCTTGCTGTGGAGATAAACTTGGTAGTAGTGACTTGCAGCTGCAAACACAGGAGCCACTGGCTCTCAGCAAGGGCTGCCCTGGTAAACGCCAGTGGGGCAGGAGCTATTGTGACACTCAGAAGGCAAAGCTGGGCAGTCCAACACCACTAAGGTTGTAAAAAAATTCTGGGGAGAATAACATGACTTATTTTTTCATAGAATCATAGAATGGTTTGGATTGGAAGGGACCTTAAAGATCATCTAGTTCCAACCTCCTCCCCCCAGCCATGGGCAGGGACACCTCCCACTAGACTGGGTTGCTCAGAGCCCCCCTCCAGCCTGGCCCTGAACACTTCCATTTTTCATCATTGTCATGTTGCTTGAGAGGATTCAAACTACTTCCAGTATAATAATGTTCACACCATACTGGCTTTCTAAGCACAAAAAAATGTTTTACATTCTATGACACCGCTAAATTTACTGAGGAAAACTTGGTTTTCTATGGTTTGGGGGCTTCTGTATTATGACTGGCTCAATTTTTCAACTTCATTATAGTTGGGCATCCATTTCTGGAAAGATATTCACTCTGTCCATGGCTTAGACTGCACACTTTTGGTTTGGTGTTAAAGATGGTGGTTCCCCTTTCTTTTTGGCACACCAGGACAAAAAGCCAATGCAGATTCTTTATAAGTTCAGTTGGGGGTTAAAAACCAGCAAGTGGTACATGTCCAGCACAGCAATGTAACTTTTCTTGATCAGGCACTTGCAGGAAAAATGCCATTCTTCTGCTTTAAAAATAACCAGAGAAACTCCCTGCAGATGGACCAGTATGTCTGGAAGTTGTTGCACGCTTTTTTAGACATAGCCAACATAAAGCACTCAACATAAAGAGATGTTTTATTTTAATGACTATAACATGCTTAGGAAACGCTACTCTACCTTCTCCTCACACACCCTTGCTATGTTTGAACAAACACCATTCCAACTTTTGCTCAACCTATGGCTTTGGTTCTTCCACTGGCAAAAAGCTGCTTTTGGACTCCTGTAAGGGAACTGTCTGTCCTTACCAGTGTTGAGCTATTTCTCATGTTTGCTTCATATTATTTTGGCCCTCTCTTCTTCCTCTTTTTCCTCTTCTTTTTTCTTAAAAAAGAACAAAAAAGGAAAAAGAAAGCTGGAAATTTTCAACAAACCAGATGTGCTTTGCAAAGCTTATAACATCTTCCAACCTCAATGGGCTCTCTGTGCTTGTTGAATCACAAGCTTTTTTCTTACCATGGAAACCTAATGGAACTAGCCAATTAAAGGAAGAGAGGGACCAAGACATCTGATTATCCTGTTCTTTTTTTATTTCTCAAAGCAAAGAAAATTGAGCAAAAAAGGTAGTGGGGCAGGGAGGACTTTGAAAAATATCTGAATAAGCCTAGGAAGAACTGGCCTGATTCACAGATTTATTAATAATAATGAAGCCCTAGTTTTAACAGCTGGAGTTGGATATGCTAAATATAGATGTGGCTAATTGATTATCATGAGTTAATCAGAGCCATGTTTCCTCAGCTGGGATTTAAAACAATATAACATATCTTTTCAAACTGGGGAAGTTTTTATATTTTTTTTAAACTTTTACAGTATTAGCAAAAATAATTTATTTAGTTATGGAAACAATCCATTACTAAGGTGTGGTGCTGACCTTCTCAGGAGACAGTATTTTTCATAATACCATGCAGTACCTTTTTGGCCTTTTTGCTTAAACAGAACCATTCAAAGTCAGTGGCCATGGGGAGGAAGTGATATCCTAAATTTAAAGGGCCAGGTTGCCAGATGCAGGAATCCATGTTTGCAGAGGAAGCCTTGTAACTGTACTTATCTTCATGCAGTAAACAGATGGCTTGGTTAAGAACTGATTGAAAACTTAGACCAACTCTCTAAAACAGGCTTTCTAGCACAGCTGGTTCTTGTTCTTTTTGTGTTTTTCTCACTTTCAATACCACTTTATAAGGGAGTATATAGATTAGATCAAGGGATAATGTTTTCTGCCATTTCCCATAAACTGGAAGGTGGGGGCAGGAGAAAGTGAAACTCTGCCCTGGAATCCTTCATCAGTTTTTATGTGTTTGAACAGATGAAAAATTGATTTTTTTTTACATAAGAAAGAAGAGGTAGAATTTTATTCATGAAAATTTTTCTCTATGTTTCCTGTGGGCAAGCAATGAAAATGCCCAAGCAGAGGAAGAGTAACCTCCCATGGTATGAATTTTATTTTTTTTCTTGAGAAAGGTGACATTTGCCCTATATGAAGCTTTACTATGTACTTAAATATTGACAGGTATGACCTTAGATCACTAGACTTCCTCAGAACTGTTCTGCTTTGTGCTTGGTTTATAGCAAACCTGTTTTTAGGACACTTTGGATCTTGTTAGGAGTACAAAGTCTGCTTGGTCACATATTGCCATTCCTCTGCTGAATGTCAAAGCTGAGCCTCTCTATAGAGACACTGTGCAGACTGCTGCCTGGGCAAGGTGGGTAGGAAAAGTGTCCATTCCCAGTCTTTCTGATGACAGTTCCTCTCAAGCAAGGTATTTACCATGATGGAGAAAGGAGTTCAGAATCTGCACATACATTTAATAAGCCTAGCACCTACAATAACTGTTTTGAAGAACAGCAAGGCAGTGAAAGCCTGCTGAGTGAAATCCATTTAAGAAAACAGTTATTAATGGCAGAATGCTGTGAAGCACAAAGAAATGCTATAGTCCAAGTGCCAGTTATAGGCTGTGCACTTCAGTTGTGCATTTTGGGGACTGGTGTTTTCTGTCAGCCACTCGGGGAAATGCATAGGGAATGTATCAGGACAGAGACTGAGGAAGTCAAGATGAGGTATCCTACGAAAGGCACCACGAGCCATTTGGTAAATAAATCACACAGCTGTTGTTCAGTAACTTAGAACTTCAGATGCTGCAGTGCAGGTTGACATCTAAAGTATGAGAAATGTTTAGAGCACCTGTAACTCAATTCTGGGGCTGCCAGCATCACTATTAGACTTCTGGGAGAATCCTTTAAGAGTATTTAAGCACAAGAAGAGCTGGGCCCAGCCCTGCCTGAAATTGGCAGGATTCTTTCCATTAACTGATCTGAATTTGTCCCATAAAGAGAAAATACATTTATTTGACCTGCTTCAGTACTGAGTTGGTGTCTTCATAAGAGCAAACTCAGATTACTTGTCTGGGGAATACAGTTCATGTTCCATGGCTACATAGTATAATTCATTTGTGTATTGGCTCCTCCTGCAACAGTAGACAGCACAGACAGCAGGAAATTTTTATAATGGCTGTTTTTCCTCCTCCTCATAGAGCCCCATTCCTGCCGTTTCCAGAGGTCTTCTGCCACTGTTTAACATTTCGTTGGCAAGCACAGCAGAGTTTGCATGTGCTGCTGTCCCACTTTCCCTCTCCTTGCTAAAATGGCTTTTTAAAATAAACAACTGTCTAAACGATTTGCTTTGGCAAGAGGATAAATTCAGTGGAAAGTTTGGCAGAGGAAGCAGAACTGGCACTGAGCTCGTGGACCTGTTATATCATGGAGCTTGGAGGCCCTTATGGTGTGGAAATGAATTTTTTAATGAAAAAAAGATATACCATCCTGTGTTACAGTGGAAAACCTGCTAAAACACAGTTTTCCATTTTGCTTTTGCCCATGTCGTCTGTCCCCAAATGACTTCAGGAATAAGCAAGTTTTAGCCCTTGTTCCACAATATTACAGCACATCACAAAATTCTGGGAATCATTTTGTGTGCATGAGGACTTAGCTACAGATTTCACAACTGTCACAAGAGCTGGTGTTTTTTGGCAGGAAATTTGCCCATGGAACATTCAAGTGATTTGTACAGGGTGACACAAGTCCTGTGACAGAGAGCACCTTGGTCTGTGCCACGCTGCCTCTTAACGCCCTGAGTGAGGCAGGCAGTGTGATTTTAGCCACTGTGGGCAGGTGGAAGCCTGGGCTCCGTAACAGCATTGGGGAGGCTGTCTGCAGCAGCTCGCTGCCCCTCATCCCAGCACTGGTGCTTTGGAAAAGCACATGTGGTGGCAGAACCAGAATTACGGAGAAGTAGAAGAAGTAATAAAGCCAGAGGGGTCTGTTGCAGTTTAAACAGTGAAAAGACAGCATGTCTCTCTTTACAATAGTGCATTACATTGATGCAGGGCCCTACAGATGTGAACAACTGATTTTTTGCCATTTGCTGTATCAGATTAGTGGGGTGACACTTTCTGTTCTGTACCAAATGGAGAACACAAGGCTCAGAAAGGAAGCATGAGTTCCCAAGCCACATCATGGGCAGAGCTGGCAGCAGAAGCTGGATCTCCTGACTTGCCTTCCTCTGCTCAGTCAGCTTTTTTTCTAGAGGGGGTAGAGAAAGAAGGAGAATGTTTATTTCAGTGAACTCCAGATTTTTCCTTTTTTAGTTATTTTAGGTCATCCGGCTCACAGATTTTTTGCTTTTCGTCTTTCACTGCTTTACAGTAAGTGATTCTGACCTCCTAAGCCCTGTGTTACAGGGCACCAAAGACAGGCTGTTCTCAGCCTCCTTGCTGCTGCTTAGAGACCACAACACGTTAGACTCATGGGTGTCTCTGGAAGGCTCCCAGGCTGCTGGGTCTTTCCAGCACAGCAACACTGTTCCTCCTCTCAGTGGCAGTGGGGAGGCAGTGGCAAAAGCCCCTCTTGCCAGTGTGACACAAACTAGCTGGTGCTAGCCGGTGACAGCAAAATATTTGCAGACAACACCACCCTCTAAAGGAGACTTCCATGTACGTAGGATCCAAGAGCCCCAGGCAAGGAACCCCTGCCTTTTCCACCTCCAGCTTCCTTAAGTGACTAGGAAACCCCTGTGGACATTCATGGAGTCAACCAGCTCATTTCTGTGTGCCCCCTCACTCACCTTTGCTGAGCACAGGAGGAACATGGGATGGAGGCAGTGCATTGCAAGGTGCAGAAGCCATCTCCTGTGGGCTGCTCCTCCACTTCAGCCTTCGCAGCAGTTAGACAAGCCTTCCTTCTAGCTGGCAGCTCTAGTCACTGCTCTTAATTTGTGCCTTACTTTCAATTTTCACAGGAGTTAACGACAAATTAAGTGGGAAGAGATTCCAGGTAGCACATCCCCTGTGAGCAATGAGCTTCCAGTGCTCTGAGTGTTCAAGCAGTGGTGGCAATGCCTGTGCTGAAGTCTTTCTCTGGCACTTCCTTGCCTCCCTGGCTGATTGTCACACTGGAGCAAGCAAGACAAGAAAATAGAGCATATGGAGATGCTTTATCTCCCTCTGTGGTATTTACAGCCTGTATTCTCTCTGCCAAAGAGCTGGTGCTGGTTCAGTGTAGGTTACCGTAGACTGCTGCACTTCCCTAATATTCAAAGACCCTATGTGTACATTATATACAGATAAAATTACAGAGAGGGCTGGGGAGAGGGTGTAGGTGTGTATATTTGTGTGTGTGTCTTCAGAGGCTCCAGAGAAAAGGAGTTAAACAGAGAAGTAATCTGTTGCTGTTTCTGTGTAGTGTTTCCTTCAACTCCTGCCATGTTTGGTAGCTCAAAGCAACTTGCATTTCTTCCAACACTTTTTTCCTAAGATTCTTTGGGTTTCTTTGTTTGTTTCTGGCTGAGAACACAGCCTTTTTAAAGAAAAAAAGAATCTATTGCTTCAAACTGCTTTGTGGGCCTGGCAGGGATAGCAGAGAAGGGGAGACGCTGAATCTCTCAGGCTGTGCCAGAAGGAAGTTGCTTTCCTTGGAGATTTCTTCCCCCTGCAGTTGACTGGGAGACATTGTTTATGCTTTACCTGGTACAGGGCCAGAGGGGTTTATAAGACCTGCTTCCAAACTCATTTTGTGCTGGGATCAGAGCCTGAACTGTTCTTACTGTCTTTTCCATTCTGCAAGAGCACCCACATAAGGAAGGAAAGGGAAACTGGGCTGTGTTAGTATGAGCTGAATACATGCATGAGAGAGCTTGAAGACAAGCCTGGTTTGGTAAACGTTGAGGTCTGTAAGGACGCTCTGCTGCTCTGTGGTTGTGTGCTAAAGTTCAAGCAGGGAATGCTAGGGAAGCTGTGCGTCAGGGCACAGTACTGTCAGGAGTGTGTTTCTGGGGCTGCCTGTTGCAGCACAGAGGTGTGGGAGTGAGGGCGGCTGCCAATGGATGTGTGTCCTTACACAGCACTTACTGCACATGTTGCTGTTGACAGACTCTATGTGCTTGCATTTGAGTGCATTTTGGTGAGCAATGAGACATGCTTGCGAGTGTGAGAGTGCAAAGGAGAGAGTACAACTACTGCAGCACTGATGTCCAAGAGCCAGGGGTTGCTGTGAATTTACCATATCCCCATCAGGACTGCCCTGTGACTGAAGTCCTGCCAGTTGGCTGCCTCCATATGTGTCCTGCAGCCTCAACATTTGCCTTTT
This sequence comes from Pachycephala philippinensis, assembly GCA_013397055.1. Classification (NCBI taxonomy): domain Eukaryota; kingdom Metazoa; phylum Chordata; class Aves; order Passeriformes; genus Pachycephala; species Pachycephala philippinensis. The sequence goes on along the minus strand of VWZT01004379.1, from coordinate 73,208 downwards.
AAAATAAAAACCACTTGTGATGTATTCACTGTCTTTTAAGTCTGCCCGGGAGCCCTGGCTGCTTTCCTTGCCCCTCTCTCATGCCTTGTCTGTCTATAGTCTCCTCTCTCCCGGGCAACACCCTGACTCAGAGGACTCCAGAAAGATGGATGACATGGCAAAAGGTTTCTGAGAGGACAGACTGTAGCTTTATTGCAAAAAACTTTTACCTCCAGGCATTTGAAAAATGGATTTGAAGGGAAGATGGAAGGGGAAAGTATGGACTAAAACTACTTGTTTCCCCAGCTAGCTGACTGTCTTCCATGCCCTGGCTGTCCTGCAGCTGAGATGTGGCCACAGTGTCATCCTCTGAAATTACTCTGTTGCCCTCAGGAACTAAACATGGTTTTTTGTATCAGTGGACAGTTAGTGCTCTCCAGCACTATTGCTGCATGTTGCCCAAAGGATATCCAGGAGAGCAGACTCTTCAGGGACAGAGGCACCTGCCTTAAGGAGAAGCACTTCTGTTGCTGGGGGTACTTTCTGCTCTTGCCGCATGAATGCTCAGAGGGTATTGAATTACATGGTGTGGTTACTCATAAGCTATCCTTGCTGTCTTCACCAAATTGCCTGCCTAATTATGGCTCTTGTGTTTTCTGCCCCCTTGACAGTATGCCAAGGCACTGAAGCATTTTGGAGAGACCGAGGGCAAGATGCAGCCAGATGAATTTTTTGGCATCTTCGACACTTTCTTACAGTCATTTGCAGAGGCCAAGCAAGATCTGGAGAATATGAGGAAGAAAAAGGAAGAGGAGGAGCGCAGGGCACGCATGGAGGCCATGGTGAGGATCTAGGCACAGGAAGATGTTTCCTTCCCTCACCTTTTCATATCTTGAGAGAAATTCTAATGATCATGTCCTGTCACTGTTTTATGTTCTTCTCCCTGAATCCTCTCTTTGGCATCATTCTCCTCTCAAATGATGACATTTTTCCCACTGTCTGTCTTGTCAGCTCTCAATGATGTACTATTTGGCTCCCAAATTATCCTCTTTTGCATTCAGATACCAAATCTAGCCCAGGCGTTTTTGCCCTGGCACTTTGCAGGAGGGGGTTGCCACCGACCCATGCCAGACTATCCTGCTTTTAGGCTGCAAGCAAAGAAGCCAGATTTCCCTCAGTCCTGCCAAGCTGGTCAGCGTCCAGTCAGACTCCATTGTCATCTGCTGCATGCCTGTCATCTGACAGCGCACAGTGACACAGCAAATGCCCTGGCACCTGCTGCAGCCCACACCAGCAGTATTTCTCTCTGGCCAGCCTTAATGCCTGGATTACTGGGGCTGTGTCTGGCCTTCACGTGGCAGCAGAGCTTTCTGTGGATTTTGCTGCTGGGAGACAGATGTGTGTGTCCCCAGGGGTTCATGTGAACCAGCCTCCCCCTGTAACCTCGGCCTCTCGGCAGTCCCCTGCCTCCTTCCCCCCTGCCAGCGCCGCAGCCCTGGCTGCTGCCGTGGCCCCAGGCCGTGCTGCAGGGAGTTGCTGATTTTAGTGTTTGCTGAGCCAAAAGCACTGGTTTGTGCCTTTCAGAAGAGGAGAGAGGTAAAACACCAGGGTGCCAGCAGCCTTACTGTTAGACACAAGGATAAAACGCCAGGACATAGGCTCAAGTTTCCTTTCAGCCAGCCTGGAAAGTTAAAAGGAGCCCACTATAGGATGGTTTCATAGGCCTAATATGCCATGAGGGAGGCCTTATGGAAAGAGTCTTCCTGCAAAGTGGGGCTAGCATTTGCAGAGTGAGCAACCTGCTTCCTGATAGCCGCCACCATCCCTTGCCAGTTCTACTAATTCTGGAGCTGAGCAGTGGAAAGAGATAGCCAAGCTCCTTGGAGCTACCCTAGGGAGGCCAAGGGCATCACACTGACAGGTGGACCTATCCAATGATTTGTAAAATCAGCAGTTTTGTTTCATTGCTGTTTGTGTTTATAACCAGTTTGTCTTTCCATGGTTAAGGCAATGTGTCTTCATCCTCCCAGCACTGCAACACTGTCTCCATGCAAACATGAGCTGTTTTGTGCATAGGGATTCTACTAATGTTTTGATGTCTCACACAATTTTCATGCTTCAGTATGTTGTGGCTTTCTGGATTTTTCCTTTCTTCTTTTCCTCCTTCTACTTTAGGACTTCAGCCTTTCCGCATGTAAATTTAGCTAGCTATGCCCCAAGTGCAAAGTTGTTTGTGATTGTACTAGTGACTGTGGTTTGTACCAACACATCCAAATTCACCAGGTCGGGTGTAGTCAGCACGGTAGGTGCTGCTGCACTGAGGTCACTGCAAGCCAGCTCCCAGCAGCTGGGGAATGACCTGTGCCAGCATCACTTGTAAACTGGCATTTGGCACAGCTACTGTGCTGGCACTGTCCTGCTGTAAAATTCGTGCAAAACAGCAGCAGCATGGACAGATCCCGTGTGTCCTCTTGCTGCAGGCTGACAGTGCTTTGTGAGGCAGACGTATGCTGCTACTCATTCCTCATTTCTTCTGCTCGCCTATGCAGAAGAGAAGCCCAGCATGGCCTCTTGTTGCTCTTGGCACAGGTGATGGCCTTGTGGATAAGCTCCTACTCTTTTTTTTCCCCTAATCTGTGCTGATGCATTTTAGCTGCTTCTTGGCAGTGTACCTAGTGATCTGGCATCTTATTTAGCTAATCCTAAAACTCTGTGTCCTTTTCCACAGCTAAAAGAACAGAGGGAAAAAGAGAGGCGACAAAAGAAAGCAAAAGCTGGAAGCATCTCTGAAGAGAGTGGGGAGTTCGATGACCTGGTGTCAGCATTAAGGTCGGGTGAAGTCTTTGACAAAGACTTATCCAAGCTCAAGCGTAACCGCAAGCGTTCGGGGAACCAAGGCTTAGAGACAAGCCGTGAGCGGGTGGTGACAAAGCTGAATTATTAATTACAAGAGGAAGAAAAATAATCAACCAAAAGAAGGTGATGAAAAAGTGCAAAACAAGGAAGATGAATGTGTGTGATGGTGCCTGGCTGACAGCTGCCCCAAAGGATTCCTTTGGTCTGTAGCTAGAGACGTTACCTTTCCATGATCAGCTTTCCTCTCATCCCTCTTCTGTGCTCCTAATTTGAACCATTATAAAAGTGCCTCTGTGGATCCAGCAGGGCCTGTGACTGGGCCATGCGGAGCTGACAGATTTGCTTCTGGGAGTTTGTTGTGTCATCAAAGGCCTCATGGTGATGACAGAAAGTACTTGGGCCTTGCAGACGGCCTCACAGCTGGAGCAAGATAATTTTCTGTGTGCCAAAGTAAAAACTAGTCATGATCTCCATCTTGCTGATAACAAGGAAGACTAATTTCAGAGCAACTCTGTAAACAACTGTCACTTCTTCAGGATTTAGACTGGTCTTCAGGGGTTTGTTGAGATCTGGTTCTCAAGTTTCCAATTCCCTTCTAGAATTGGATTTTATAAGCCATTGATTAGCACCTGAAAAATGCATTTAAGCTCATGTCCTGTATAGTATTTTTGTGTGGCCTACACTGTCCAAAGCAAGTGAAGCTTAGAAAGAAGTCTTCAGTTTCTGTAATGAAATTCAAGAATCAGAATCAACATACAATAATTTGAAAAAGTCTTTTGGATTCTGCTTTGCTAGAAGGAGTTTTCTGGAATTTCTTGGTGGTTGAGTCTCAAAGCTATGAAATGCATCTTCTTGGAAAGAAACTCTGGCTTTGCCTTAGAAAACTAAGCCACTGCCAGGTTGGGATTACAAGTAGATGACTGTAGAGCCTGTTGTCATTCCTGGAGGCTGGGAGGGAATCAGTGGAAAATTTCTTATCTGTCCATGCAAGATTGGAAATTGGGAGCTCCCAAGTATCATCCGCAGGTCTCCAGCAGCAAACAGCGAACAGGTTCACTGCCTGCCAGAAGTGAGATCTCTTTTCCACTTGATGCTAGCTGTGATGGCTGTTGGCATGAACTGGTCTCTCTGTCTTACAGCCTGACCTCCACTGCAAACACCCCACTCCTGCCAAGGGGAACCACGTCACTCGGTAAAATATGAATGGTGTCAAAGGAGAGCCTTGGAGCACGCAGACTTTTTCATTTTGAAGAAATCAGTTGGGATGAACCAAGGGAGAGCCCCATAATTAAAACTGAGAGTTTTTCAAGGGGGACACAGAACTGTGTAAACCAAGCAGGCTTTGGAGTTGGGTTAATTCAGAAGAAACAAATAAATTTGTAGTTAAGCTACATGAATGAAATATAGAAGCAGAAAAGCAAACAACCCAAGAAGAAGCTTGAATTCTGTGTGTCTTCATGGTTCTAAGAAAGGCATTGGATTGTGTGGGCTGTCATGGCCTTTTGTTTTTACCTTTTTTTTTTTCAAACTTGTCGTCTTTTTTTATTATCTTCCCTGGAGAAGGAAAAGAGGAAAAGAAGGAATGGTGATGGAGTCTTCCTCCTAGACGGGAAGAGAAAACATTTGAGAAGAGGGACCCACCATCTACAAATCGCTGCATTAGTCAACAGCACAAATTGTCAAGGAATCCCAGGGAAGTGAAAAAAGCTCTATTCGTCACTTTAATCATTTGGTTTGATTTTTCTCTGAATGTCACTTAACCTCAGGCTCTGCACTGAGTCTGCAGAACAGAACTTCCTCTGCAATGCACGCTGCCTGATCAGTATTACACACTACAATATTGGAGAAGCAAACTGTGGTGGTTTTCTGAACCCTTTGAGAGTTAAATAATTTTGTAAACTACGGAGAGAAGCAAAAAAATCAGAATTGTTAAACTCTGATGTTTCATTGTTTACTGAATTTTGAGTCTCCCACCCCAGAATTTCCCTATTTAGGACATTCCAGACTGCCGCGCCTCTGTATAATACTCATCGTAAAGAGCTGGTATCTTACAAGAGCTGGGTGCATTCTCCTCCCTTACTATCCCACTCCCCTTCTGGGATTAGCTATTAACAGCAATGCCTATTGCAGTGGACACAAGCACCTTGTAGAAGAAAGACTATTTCATAAAGGTTTTTGAAAGTTTAAGAAAAAAAATCTCACTTTTTTAAGCATTTTTATTTTAAATTACAAATGGATTTTTAGAAATGTCTCTTGTAAATTATATTAACAAGCTCCTTGCTGCTCCCTGAAGTAGACTTGCTATATATCCCAGCCCTTTTGTTTGTCTTGTTTTAAAGCATGCCATGTAACCTATGCCACGTAAGCCATATGAGAGGTGGTAATATGTGCCAAATTGGTATACAGTTGAGTTTAGATTTGAATAATCCCTGAATTCCAAAGATTATGCTTTTAGGGATTAGAACATTGTAGGGGTTTTTTCCTCCCTCTTTGTTCTCCCTGGGTTTAGGACTCACCCAGAACTTCAGGTGTAGTGCCAAGGTCAGTCCTGGTGCAAGATGATGTGCAAGCACAGCTGCTTGCTTGCTCCCCAGGTACTTGTTTGATAAGGCAGACTGTCAGTGTGGCAGCTGTCAGAGAAGAAACACCTCAGGGCAAACCCTTTCAATATAAATACAGCATTTCCCCTGCCCCGGTATTTGTCAGACCCGGTTTGTGCTGTGCTTTCTGAAACTGAAGTCACTTTGCCAGGCCACAAATGTAGCAAAAGCAGAGAGAGTGATAAATCCTCTGTCCCTTTTTGTACACAGTTCAGCCCTGGTTTAAAGAGATCCTGTATGATGGTACGCGACAACACTCCAGCCACACGGAGAGTCAAAGAAAGCTGCTATAGTTTTGCCACCTCTCTGACTCATACATTAATAGTGAGAGATTGTGCAACTCCTGTAAATCAGCTGTGGGATCCTTAAGGGGATGGACAGAAGGCTCAGAGTCATGCCCTGATTCAATGCAGCTCGACTTTCTCAGCACTCCAGTGCCCCAGACTCCTCCTGTTTTGAATCAGTGATGGTGGCCAAAAGCTTTGTTCAGTGTGCTGGACAGTCCCCCTGGCTCTTGACTCTGTGGTGAAAGTTCATAAAGAAGGTTTTGGAAAAGCTCAGTTTCACACTGAGGCAAGCAGTATTTTCATACAAGTGGTGACAAGCAGAGAGGCCCATTAACTTATCTACTGTATGAGATGAAGTTACCCACGCAGGAGATACGGAAAAAGTTGGCTCTGCTGTAGGGCCTGACATCAGATTCTTGCTGAAGCCAAGTTTGTCTGTGTTTCTCATCTCTTGGGTACTATGAATGCATCTAATTCTTTCTTCTTCAGCAGTTGTGGTTGAATTTCCAGGTGCTGAAGGAGAAAGGAAAGTCTTATTCCTGAGTAGGTTTAGGAAGCAATCTGAAGTCCAACATCACTGGAGAAACTGGAGAAGAGCTAGGGTCTGCTGTTGTCCTTGCACCTGTGCCTAGCAACAGCATTTTGAGAGAAGTCACTCTGTGTTTGGAAATAAGTGGAGGAGGAGATGTGAGAAAGAAGGGCATCATTGAGTGCTTGTTCTGCTTCCTGCAGAAATACAGTAATTGCTAACTTCATGATGAAGTTTCTCACACCTCGAAGAGGTACTTTCTAACTCTCCAGAATTTGTCCCTAGAGGTCTAGTGCTCACTCACCTCTGTGTCTCTGCATTGTTGCTACATAGGTTGCATTAGGATGATCCCAGAAAAGACTGAAGAAGACTCCCTCCCCCTTCCACTTGCTTTGAACTGAGTCACTCTTCTCAGTCGATCATGTCTCTAGAAATGCTACAAGGTAAAGTGACTTCAGGGCAGCAAGATCCTTGTATGCTCTGTAGCACAGCCATTGTCCAGGCACCAGTTCCCTCTGAGAGCCTAAGCAGGACTATTGTTCAGGGCTGAGAGACTTCCTCACTATGGAAACAACCTGGATGTCCTTCAGAAGCATTTCTGTAATGTGTTCACAATGTCTGGGAAAGGAATTGCAAAGGATCCTGGTGGGAGACCATGGGGCAGGTGTTTCCATAATGATCAGCCCCACTGGCTAAATCTTTCCTCTTCTTTAGGAAAGATCACACTTCGAGCTGGGTTGCACGGGAGAAGCTTGTGTCAGGAGTTTCCGTGAGGGGAAAGGAGATCCGTTGTACAGTAGATGATGTACATGATATATGCAGTTTCGTTTCTAGGTTGGTTGTTTTGGGTTTTGTTTGTCTGTTTGTTTGGGGGTTAAATGATTTTTTTTTAAAAAAAGGGTTTTAGGAATCTCTAAGGGGAACCTGTAAATCTGACACCTCTATTTATTTTGCCTTATTTTAGTTTGCTATGTTTGTATGTATACACTGCATTACAGCAAAGACTATTGAGACCGTGCCAGGGCATTACACCGGCTGGACAGCTGGCTTGGCTCCTGTGCCAGCTGAGCCAGGCCAGGGGATGCAGGTGAGCAGTCTTGGTGTGGGAAGGGAGGGAAGAAAAAAACCCTTTTGGCTTTTGTCATAATTACTCTGCCACTGGTGATCCTGGTTCTGGGAAAGCACGCATTTTAAAGCTTGTGGTGAACTGATGGAGGTTGGTTATTTAGAACACTTTCTACAAAAGGTGTTTGTTTTTCATCATGAGTCACAGTGAGGAGTTTGAGAAGAGTTAAGGTGCACAGTTGCTTGCTCAAACTTCACCCTTCCACACAAATTCTGCCCGTAAGGCCAGAGAAGCTTGGCTAGATGGCCAAAAGAGGTTCACGCCCTGTAACTTCTCACCAGAGTTAACACACTAATGAGACAAACTGGGACAATTCTCCTTCCTCAGAGCTAATATTCCTTCCTATCTCCATGGCCAAAGGAAGATTTCATCTACTTTCCCTCATTTCTCCTCCACCCCCCCTCCCCAGATTATCCCAGGTAGGCAAAATCTTTCTACTGGTCAGTTTGTTACCCATGGAGTCTCTGGCAATCACCAGGTGTTTGGCCATGGCTCCTTGGCTTCTGTACTGGACAAAGGAGATTTCTGGTTGCCTGCCATCCAAACAGGTAGTCTCCATTGGCCACCCTAGGTTTTCTTATAAAGGTAGAAGGGGCCAATCTGGATAATACAATTTGGCCAACTAAAAATATAGAATTTATATATTTATTTACATAATGTATAAAATAAAAGCTATTTACTAATCTAAGTAGTAGTTCTGATGACCGGTATTCCCCGAAGCTGGCCAGATTTGCTCACTGTGCCTGCTGAGAAGGATGCCATGAGTCTAGCATGGTCTTTTGGCACCTCATTTCATGGAAGAGTCTGGATGGTTCCAAACCAGAGTCTTCTGTTACGGATGGTAATGTAGAATTGATCCACAGTAACCAGTTCAAGTTGCTCTGGTTTTACATTAGCATAATTCAAAGTAGGATCTGGATTAAAACTCTCCTTTAGACAGTTTTGTTTATTTACAAGATGTTCTTATACAGCTCATATAGGGCTTGGTCCTTTCAGCCTTCCCCACAAGGAGCTCTGAGCCAAGTGATCTAGAAAAGCCTCTCTGACAAGCCATTTGCCCCCTTCCTGCTCACTTTCAAACAGGCTCTTTAAAGCTCTTTGCAGTTTTTAGAATTGTGAGGGAATGTTCGGTACTTGAGCCGCTCTGTGCTCAACGCCTCCCTTCCAGGCCATCCCCACCTGCAGTCCTTCTGCTCCCCTGCAAGCTGGCTCAGCCTGAAACTCGCAGGTCACTTTGGGAGGTGGCCCTGCCTGCCAAGCTAGGAAGTACAGTGCTGCTTACTGAAGTGGGAGGTTGTGTGCTGCTGTAATGCCTTGGCCTATCCTCATTTCTTAGTCAGTTTAAGACTATAAGTGAATTAAATGTACAAATCCTGTAGTGTCCTTTTTATCTGTATCTTTTTATAAGAATATACTGTAATACTAAAAAACAAAAGCAAAAAAAATTAAAGATATATTGCCCCCACTGTGTCTCCGTACATTTCTTTGTAGTTTCGTTTTCTGTGCATTTTGCTGCAAACTCTGATGGGCGAGTCGGGGTCTGGGTGCAGTTTTTTGTTAAGATCTGGGTTTTTGGTCAAGAGTGTGCAGCTCTTTAGGCGACACAGTCACTGCAGAGCTGGTGAGAAACTCCACAGGTTGTTCTGGGGGAACAAGCAGCACCGTGGAACACAAGCACATCCTCCCCATGCCATGCAATGGTGAAGAGCTTATCATGGAGCCAGCAGGTTTCCGTATCCAAGGGTCCTCTGAAAAAGCTCTCTCTTGTTCCTCTTTCAGAACTACGTGTGGTACACAGGAGTTCACTTAAAGAAAAAGAAAAAAATAAGATGGTCCTGATATCTAGGAGTTCATAATCCCTGGCTGGACATGACTATTCCAAGTGAGGAAGGGAGTGCAGGGCAGCAGTGCCGGCCCTAAGCTCGCTTACATAACTGAGCAACATCCCAACAGCAAGAGTGTCTACTCAGAGCTGAGGAGTGGGCAGGAGAGCATTGTTGCCAAGGAATCCAGAGTTAAATAAGGCCAGCTGAAAAGAAACCAGGAAAGCCAACATCAGGAGTGAAGACTTCAGAAAAGCAGGGTGGGGAGTCTGGAGAGAAGTTAGACACAGATCAGCGGGGTGAGCAAGATGCACACAAGGGCTAGGGGGGATTTGTGACTGAATTGAAGGATGTGCTGAGGAATTCCTTGAAGCTCAGGGGCAGAACCTTGTCCTCCCTATAGGTGCAATGTGTACAGCTGTTTCATTTATACACAGATCTCCCTGTTTCTGTTAATGGAAAGAGCCCTCTGACAAAATTATCCTTAAGCCACAACATTTCATGCTCATCTTCAACCCAGCAAAAGGCAGTGCTTTAACCTTGAGCTCCTGAGAAGTTCATGCCTAACTTCCAGTGGGAGCCTTGCTGGCTGTGCAGCACATTCCTGCAGCACCGAAATTCCCAGGGACTCCAGACAAAGCCCCAGCTGTTGGCTCTGGCTCTCAGGTGGGAAGAATTGTGGAAATGAGCAAAAGTAATCAGGGTGTAATTGTTTGCACAGGCTGAGGATCAACAGGCAGCAAATGGGAGTCTGAGTTCTTGGCTTTTAGTTGCTAGAAGGGCTCTCAGTTTCTCTGTTTTGATCTATCTGGTTCACACTTTGATAGAATTCTGATTTTTAGGTTCTTGCTGTACAGATGCAAGGGCAGAGGCAAAGGGATGTTTCTGAAACATCTGCATTGTGTGAGCAGTAGAGGCAGGATGAAAATGCAGGGACCTCCCTGAATTCTCTTCCCTGGCAGCTGCCGTTTGGTAGAGGAAGTCAAACCATTGCTTTTCCTCTTGTTAGAGGTGAAACCCAGTGGCATTTGAATTGTCTGCTTTGAACATGAGAGACATCCTGCCTGGATTCAAAGAAGACTCTTCTTTAATATTTTGTTTGGGGTTGGAGTGCACAGTGAGGAGCTGGTGTTCTGCCCTGCAGCATGGGCCCATCACAGAAGCCTCCTTCCATCTTCCTGGTTGACACCTTTCCCATGAGCATGGACCTCCCTGTCCTTGTCATCGCTGCACAGAAGCAAGGTAAGTGCCTCATGGCTTCTTCTGGGTAAAGCTAGGGTTGGGGTTTAGCTGCCTTGAATGACTGGGAGTGAAGAGAAGTGTAAGGGAAGCTCTCTGTTCTTGCACTTATTGGTTTTCTCTTTTTTTAACTTTTGGCTTCTGCTTAAACAAAGGTGACTTTTATCTCTGCCATAGTGGACATGGAGCTTTCTGGGAGAAAGCTGCTTGGCCCTAGATTTCTACCACTAAGAAATAAAATAATTAAAGGTTGGGGTTTTTTTTCCCCTCTCAAAGCCCAAAAGTTTTGGTTTTTAACATTGTTGTGATAGATTTTGTTTGTTTGATGTTCCTGTAGTTAATGGGCTTCTTGCTGTTTTCTCTGAGGCATAGTTGCTATTTATCTCTACTATGCTTAGACTCACCAGGAGGTAAGGTCCTTTTTTCCCTTTTTGTCTTTTCCTCTCTTTTGCTGTTTTTTCATCCCTTTTGCCTTCTTTGCCATTTTTTCCATAATTCTTCCCACCTCAGACTCAGCAGGGTTTGCACTGAGATGGAGGCTTGCCTTGAGTGAGATGCTGCATGTTTCCTACCATGTGACAGCATTGAACCCCAGGGGTCCAGAAGGCTCTGAAATGCTGTGAATAGTTTAATGTGGGAATCCAGGAATTGTTCTTTGCCCACCTTGTTTTAGATGTGGGGCACAGTTGTATTGAGCCAATTTCTTGCAGTGCTCACGGAAGGAGATCACGTCTCTAATTACATTAACTAAAAAAACTAATCAGAAAATGGGAGGGGGGGAAGATTAGCTCAGTTGGTCAGAGCACGGTGCTGATAACACCGAGATTGTGAGTTCAATGCCTGCAAGGCCATTCACTTAAGAGCTGGACTTAATGATCCTTGTGGGTCCCTTCCAACTCAGAATATTCTGTGATGTGGGAAAAGACTTTCATAATTTATTGCTTTCATAATTTGTTCCAGCCTTTTGTTTGCTGGCAGTGTCTGTGACCAGTAGTGGTTGGGTCTGTCGTGTTATAGCAAGACCTTTGCCACACTCTGCCTTCATGGAAGGGCTATTCAGAGCAGCTCCAGCAAGGACTGAGGCAGCTGATAACCAAAGAAAGCATGACAGTCATGCAGAGGCTGCAGGGACCTGGGGATCAGGGCTGACATCAGCCCTGGACACCCCTTCCCATGGGGCAGGGAGGTGGGTGTGCTGGGCACTGTGTGATGTTGCTGCCTGCCCCTGTGGAGAGGAGGGAGGGGTGTGCCTGTCTCTCCATATTCATTGTGGAGGTTTTTAAGGACTGGTAGGGGTGAGAACTGTGATTGTCTCAAGAAATCTGACAAATACTCGTTATTAGTCTGTTTGTAAGTAAAGACTCTCCCTTACCAGTAGGTCTGCAGGGGCAAAGCTCGAGTTTTATCATCCCCTGAAATATCACGAGTGTTGTAAGAATTGGCCTGGATGCCCCATGAGAGACTACCGAGAACTTGCCTGTGGTGAATCCATGGCTCACGCTCTGATTGTCAAACTCTGCCACTGTTTTTCCAGTGGTGGTTCCTGGAAAGCCAGTGGTCTGTAAAGGTATCAGAAGGTGCTCTGTGTACAGTGGCTGAGGAGCAAAAAAAAAAGGTCAAAACCTTCTGCATGCTCTGTTGCCCACAGAAGGAAGCAAACAAAATAGGAGGAAAAGGAATGTCCATCTACTTTAGGCTTACACTATTTTTCATTTGGTTATGGCATTGTGGCAATACTGTAAAAGAACAAAGATGGATTCCCCCCCACCCCCCAGAAGGACCCCCCAAGATGGTCCCTGGATTTGAGAGGCAAGAAATGGTGTTCTGCAGCATCTCATTGCATAATCCTGTGATCAGGCTGTGCCTGGCTGAGTGCTGTCTGGGTGTGATGGCCTTTGGGGCTGATGGGAGGTGTCATCTCAGCCCCTGCATAGTCACGAGGTGTTTTCCGGGACAGAAGTACAAATCAGCCTAGTGCTTACCTACCCTTGGGTTCACAGTAAGGTGTTATGAATAGGCAAGAGTTTCCTTGGGTAACATAGACTATATTTTTGCCCCTGAACCAGTATGGATCTGCTCTTACTTTGTAGAAGAAGCTGGTTAACCCCAAAGTGCAGATTTTTCCCAGGGTTGTCCAATACAGTGTTTTCTTTCCTTTTGGGCTCCCAAGCAGTAAAATAACTCTTCAGAACCATGCCCCATTCTGCTGTAAAGTACGCCTTGCTTCTGCTCCTGATTTCCTTCAACATCTGAGCACTGTTCACCTCCTTCTTGTGCCCTTACAAGTCCTTTCTGTTGCCATGACCCTTTGCTTGCCCAACTTGGGAGGATCTGCTGCCCTTTCTCTGTGGTGTTAACAGCTGCAGGAGCTTGAGCACCTCAGGCTCCAGGTGAAGCCCCTGGCAGAGGACTGACCCTGGCACAAACGCTGTTGTTCTTCACTCAGCTTGGCTTCACATGGGGCAGGAGTGGCCAGGCAGATCGGATGCTGTGTCCTACCTTCCCATTGTCCTCCTTGTGGTGCAGCTGTCGTCCATCCAGGGACCAAATGTTACAGATGTTGCATTGCCCTTTTGGAATGGCAGTAACATCTTCCCTTGCTCTGGTGCCTGAAATGAGAGCTTCTCTGTAAGTGGAGAGGAGGCCCTTTCTGCAGCTGGAGAGCTGGAGCTGCCTCTGGAGTCGCGGGGATGGGCAGCCTTTCACCGCAGAAGAATCTCCAGCACTGAGGCAATGTGACATCGGGACCAGAGCTAGTTGTGGCCTTGGGGGTGCTGATCTTGTGCCAACTCCTGGGGTGTCAGTGCTGGGATGCATCAGCAAGCATGTCTTGGACTCGTACCAGGGTCAAAGCAAGAGATTCCAAATTGCAGCTTGTCCCATAGCCACGATCTTGTCCTTGTCAGGCAGCTGCCAGCTCTCTGTCTGTTCCTGATTAATCCTCTCTCTGGGGGATGCTGACCAGCACATCCCAAATCAAGATGGAAGGAAGAAAGGGGATAAATCAGATACTGAGGCAATCTTACTCTCTAATTTTTAACCCATGCTGGCGCCCTAATACAAACAGGAAGGCAGCAGGAGTTTGGACAGGGATCAGTAGACCTGACTTAGTGCTGTGCAGAGCAGAACCAGTATAATTATAGGAAAATGGGCATAGTCACAGAAATAGCTGAGTTTTGTGAGAGGCAGGCGCTTTCCTGAGATCTTCTCTGGTGGCCAGCTCCCTTCTCTTCTTACTCCTCCTCACCCTTTCCCTCAGCTCTGCAATGAACCCTGAAGGTCTGCACCTCTCACTCTCATTAGAACGGGATCTGGGCTGTCACCAACACATGTGAAAGTTTTCCCTTGGGAGGCAGCAAGGAGAAATCTTCCTCTAATGTTCAGAAGAAACCAAGGGACAAAAGCCCATCTGCTAAAAACAGACTTGTCAATCTGGTAGCAAACGTAATTTTCTCCAGTTGAACATCAGGCATGAGGAGCACTCAGGCTTTGAAATGTCTCCAGGTGCTCACTGCAGAGTGCACAGAGCAATGGGAATGCCAGGTTAGTGTCCACACCTGCAAACAGCAATTTGAGTGACTTACCAAGCGTGGCATGTTGGTCTGGCCCACACCCCTGTGGTCAGGTTCTCTTGGATCAGAGTCCAGGCCATGTCCTTTCTGCCTTGGTTGAAACAAGCTTCATGTGATACCAGCGACTGTCTCTTTGCTCATAGCTGGAGGAGCAGCAGCTCCTGCCTGTGCTCAGGACAGGACATGGTCCTGAGGCCCTGGGAGAGCTGGCACATGAGCCTGGTGCACAGCAGCTGCACTGACCTCGCCACTGTTTTCACCATTTTCCGTGTTGCTCAGCCATTCCCATCAGCTGTCATCCTTGTTTCTTTTCCTGTTAATTCTGGGTCTGGCTTAGACTTCTTTGCCAGCTTTTCTTGTCCTGCATTTCCGTGAACCTTCTGGTGCAGAGAAGCAAGCTCTGGGGCTGTACCCCACTTTCCTTCCCATGGTCCTTGCAGAGCCACCTCTGCCATTGCTGGAGCTTTGCTTCCCGAGAACCTCCAAGGTACTCCCAGCCCTGATGGGTGCAGGGGGCTCCACCAGTGCCCAGCTTGTCCTTTGGAGAGCTTCAGCTGTGTGTGTGAGGAGACATTTTGTCTGAGGGATGAGGCTAAATGCAGGCCAGGGTAAAGCCCCTGAGCAGCAGCTCTGGCACAGCTGCTCCGATGAGCTGATGTGCTCGTTTCTGAGCAGAACCACTTGTGGATGTAGAGGCGGCCCCTGTGCTCGTGTGGACAGGGGAACAGGTGCTGAGAGTGTGTCTGGGAGGGATTTCTCGCTGGTGCCATGTGAGGTTGGAGGAATACTTGGGTTTTCCCCTTCCCTTCTATAAATGGCTTTTGTGAGAACAGGTTTCTTAACTTAGGTTACAACAGCGAGGGCTAATTGAGCTTTACTGTGAGCAGGATGCCATCAGTGATACATAAACTAGATTAAAATGTTGGCTAGGTTAGGTAGGAGATGAGCCTCAGGAATGCAGCCTTCCTCACAAATTCTGTTAAAGGACTTCTGGCCACTCTCAAACCTGTGTCAGGCACACAGTGAGGTGTCTGCTGTCCTGCAGCAGGGTGGGGGCTTTCGCAGAGCTGCTGGGGCAGGAAGCGCCATCACTGCTCTTAAACCCTGATCCCCTGCCATGGGAAACAGTGGCACTCCTGCTGTTGAGTAAGGCACTTGGTCTGACTTCCCAGAGAGCTGCTTCCCTCATGGCTGAGGACACAGGAGGCATTCTGCCAGGCTCTCCTGCTGCTCAGCGAGGGTGGGGGAGTCCAGGACACGGGGAACCCTGTTCCTGCTGCTGGTGGGAGCACAGGAGTGCTCGCTTGCTCCCCACTCCATCCAGCTGGGTTTAATTTTAGAAACACAGTGCTATCTTGGGGCATCTTTTTCCATGGAATGCAAGTCTTTAAGTAAATAAATAACAGCTTTGTGAAGGCGGAATGACAGCCTGTAACTGCGCTGCAAAACACGCACCGAGCGAGCTGAGCCCCGTTTCACTTGCATGTGGAAATACTTTGTACAGAAACAGTGGCTGCACCGCCTCCCTCTCCTCGTCCAGCCCCCTCCGGAGCTGGCCATGTGCATTGATTAAAAAGAAATAAAAACACCTTGAAATACCAGCCTTGGAGAAGTGGAAATGAAAACCCCTCCAGCTGCTGGGGTTCAGCTGGAGTTCTCTGGCACAGCTTTGCAAAAGCTACGGTTTACTGGTGATGGGCTGTCACTGACCATGCCTCTGCTGCATCTGGGACATCCCAGAGGGATGTGCTCTGAGGCATCCTCAGCAACCCGGGAGAGAAATAGCAGGCTATAAAGATGGAGGCAAGAAACTTGTGTTTAAATACCCCTCCCAGTCTGGCTGGCCAAGAGCCTTCTGCATGCAGTTGTGTTGCTGATGGCTGAATGTCCTGGGTGTGTCCCTCAAAGCATGTTTGCTGGCTGGAAAATCCCATTAAAGCCATTTTACCAGAGCAAGAGCCCATTGTCATTGCTCAGGTCCAGCAGCTCTGACATGGCATCTGCTGCATGAGCTGCTGGTGACTCTGTTCCCCTGAGTCAGCAAGGGAAGCTCTTCTAAAGCTCCCACTCTGAGCAAGACTTGCCACGGTGGCCTTCCTCTGATGCAGGGACTTGGAGATGTGCCTAAATATGCAAGGTGGAACAAATGGTGTAAAAATAACCCAGGCTGGTGGCTACTTGCTCTGCTCTGCTCTGCTCCTGCTGCACTTTGTGCTGCTGGGACAAGACAGTGCTGAGATGACAGGACTCTGTGCTTGTAAGGAAACTGGGTCAGGAGCACCCATCTTGGGTGCATTAGGAGTTGGCAGTGTTGATTCTGGTTGCCTCCACAAAGCCAAAGGGGTGGCTAGACTGTGCCTAATCACAGAGGTATGAGTGAGCTCTGCCAGGGTCTTTGAAGCAAGTGGGCTTGAAGTCAGCAGCTGTGGCTTGGAAAAAGTGTCATGTAGCATCCTGGTGCCACGTGCAGATGGGATGCCTGAAGAGGTTTTGCTCTAGTCTTTTTCTTCTAAAATGAAAAACTTACCTTGTCCTTCTTCCTGTAGCTCTTGGCAAGAGCAGTTCTGGGCATGACTGTGATAGTTTTGTGTGTTTGTTCAGAGATGGCTACAGTATTTGAGTTCAGTGCAGGGCCTGGGGATTACTAGCTGTACCTCAGCCTTTGCTGGTGGCTTCCCTTCCCAGCAGGCTACAGGGACAGGAGGATTTTCCATGTGGTGTGGTTCTGCCTGCTCTTCCTCTGCAAACTACCCAGCTAAGCCATGTCCTCTCCTTGGCTTCAGCCTGCTGCTTCCACTGATACTCTGGAGGGAATTTTATTTTTTGTAAACCCTAGTGAAGGCCTTCTCTTGTGGGGCTGGGCAAACTCTGCCCATGTTCTCTAGGAGCCCAGGATCAGGGCGGCCCTGGCAGCAGTTTGTCTTTTCCACTGATCCCAATTAAGATTCAGTCTTGGCAGGATGGAGCCTTTTGAGCTGCCAGCTGCAATAGCAGAGATGAGGCTTCAGGGGCAGCAGAAATTATTCCCTTCCCTCAGCTCAGCTCATTTCTTGGATCTGGGCTGAGGATGGCCCCAAGGGTTGATCTGCAGAAGCCAAATGAGCCACACAGAGCTAAAACATTTCCATTCAGCGTCAGGCCCAGGGTGGGGAAGTGCAGCTCTCTGAAGCGCAGAGACTGTGGGTGGCAGCTGGGGAGAGGATGAGGGAGAGAGGGATGGATGGGTGGTATAACTCCAGGCACTGCCTCACACAACAGCAATTCCAGCCTTGCTGCAACTGTGCACATGGGGAGCCTTGAGCACTGAAATTACCCTGATCATGAAACCTAAGTTCATTAAGGCTTCAGTAGTGGCAGGTCAGAGCTGCACAGCTGAACCTCTTTCCCTGCTCCCAGCAGCAGATGCTGCCTGGAGTGACACAGCACAGCTCTGCTGGTGTTGACAGAGCTTTGCCACAACCTGCACCAGCAGGTAACTGGCCTAGGGCACTACCTGTGGAGCAGCCACGCATCTGATACCCTGTGTCATCTTCCAAGCATAATATTAACACAACTTTACAGCTGCCTGGCCCTCCTGCTATCTCCTCCTCTTCCTCCCCTATCTCCTGTCCCACTGCAGCCAAGCTGCCCTTGACTTTGCAAACACAAACTCTGCTTTTGCTGGCCTCGCATCCTTTCAGCTGCACACCCTGAAAGGATCATGGGTATAGAAGAGAGTGTTTCTGTTGAACTTGATTTTAAGGCTAGATTCATGCAGGAAGAGCTTAGTAGTACTGAGAGTTTCTGGTTTTGAGCGGGCTGTCCAGAATCTGAGATTATGCCCGCTCTGTTGATGGAGTCATTGATAAAGCAATTGTGTCTGCTGCTAATTTGGGGTTCTGGAAGCAAATCTTAAGCAATCATGAAGTGTGAATCCTTGTTCCATGGAGCAAGTGTTGCATGGATGGCACCTCAAAGAGCCGTGGGCAGTAGGCAGCTTGCCTGATGGCCACGGCCGTGCCATCGCAGTTGGGTTATGCACTTGCAACTGAGCAATGCCTGGTTTGTTGTGCTTCTCTCCTTGGAGGAAAGCTCAGCAGTGTCTCAGGGTATCTGTCCCATCCTGTCCCATGAACTTGCACTCAGCTGCACTTTACTGCTACTATTTTGGGTACCCTTTACTCCTCAAAGGAGCAAACAGGGTAAGTACAAAGATAGAGATGCTAAACTGGAAGCTTTCTAAACACGGCACTGGCAGCATGGAGGGACAGGGGAAGGCAGAGACAGCTGGATTTGTGTCTCAGCCACCCACTGTTTAAGCTTGCTGTGCCCAAAATGAGAATCTGCTTTTATGACAGAGTGCACCAAGTTCACCCAAAGCCCTTCAGGCCAAGCCTGTGACAAAGAATTCAGCTCTTCATCCTGTGCCTTTCTGGCACCATGCCAGGCATGTCAGGGTGTTACCTGCCATCATCATGACTTCGCAGTGTTCCTCACATCCGCTGGTTTTGAGACCTAAGTTGAGGCTTTTACCTGACCCCTCAAAAACCTGAAAACCTGGTCATTCCACCACAACCAGCAATTCCTCTGATTTTAGATTCCCTGAAATGCTGAGCTGCTCTTGGAGTGAGGCTCTGGTGCGTGGAGGGAAGTGAACTAACTGTGTTTCCACTTAACTAATTAGCAGCTCTGTCTTGGCCAAAGCACACACGATGCACCAGCCATTTTTCGCTGTTCCAAGCCTGCCTGACTCTGCTGAGGCAGCCAGAGGGAGCCGAGAACCAGCAAAGCGCCAAGGAAGGGGTGGGACCAAGGGCCAGATTCTGTTCAGTCAAATCCCACGTAAAGCTGAGTAATAGGGAATTTACAGGGAATCACTGCAGGTCACCAGAGGCTGAGAATAGCTAGAAAAATTCATTGCTCTTTTTACTGCTCAGCTTTTGTTGCTTTTAGAATCTGGTTTTGAGCAGTTCCCATTCAGAAAAAGAGGTCTCCCCCTGAGGTATTTCAAGTTGTGTCTTCCCCCCATGGCCCATTCTTCTTCCCCCAGCACTTCCTGAAAGCACTGCACTTTTGACATAGATTTAATCTTTTTAAGACTTCTTAATGACCAGCTTCTGCCAGCTTCTCCTTTATACGCTGCATCCAGTTTTTAACAGGACAGTGTGAGTGTGGAGTAACGAGGGTCTGCATGTGGGCATGAAGGAAAACCAGGCCGAGATGCCTCAAAGTGAAGAGACTGTAACACACAAATGGGCCATGAGCCGGGACAACTGAGTATCCAGCAGGCCAAAGCTCTACTGTGTGTGCATTGTGAAGGTTGCCATGATCTGCAGTACTTTTATTTGAGTTGTTTGACACGCACAGAAATACAACTTGTACTCTTATGGCACCCTTCAAGAGAAGGAGGTGGTGGGCTTGGTGCTTTACTCTGTTTCTGCTCCTAGGAAAATGATGTGAAGCTTTGTGCTTATTTCAGGATTGACAGCATTTGGAATCTTAGAATCATTTAGGTTGGAAAAGACTTTTAAGATCGTTGATGCCTTCTTGGTTGCAGGAGACTAGAGAACTTTCCTGGAAGCTTGGATGGATCAGAAGGGGAATTTCCCTTAAGGCTTATTCATGATACAGGAGGGATGGACTTTTATACAGGCACTTCCCCGAGCCCTGGTTTCAGTTGTGGTTATTCAGACTAGGAGGAAGAGCTCTGGAGGCCCCAGTTCTGCAACAGAATGCAGTGATGTTATATACAGCCACTGGCTCAGAACAGGCATGTGGGAGAAGCTGGGATAATGACAAAAGATGATAAATTATGATGTTAAACCCAAAGGATTACACAGTTTAAGAACAGCCAGATTAAAATGAGTTTCACTCAACAACAGCAGAAAAAATAGATTCTTTATAGTAATAAGTTATTATGACTGATCCCTTGCTAGTTGCTGAATAATCATGCAACTTGCAAACCCTGTCTTGTTGCTTGTCCCGAGGTAACTTATTCATAGAAGCTTTTGGGTTAAAACATAAAAAGGATATTCAAAGTAATGCAAACCACACTCCATTGCAACTAGTATTTATTAAAAATACAGTGGACAAAAAAAGCAAGCCTCCAAAAAGTAGTCAGTTCATCAACATATATTACACCATGGCCCACCCAGCACCACAGAGACACAGAGTGCTCTCAACCCATTTCTCTCGCAAAATGTTGACTCGTGTTTGGTTCATTACCTATAAATATGCATAGTTTAGAGACTTGATAATGTAACATGAGCATAAAATGGCACCAAAGTCAGTTTGCTCTGCACTTGCAGCCACTCTCAAACCAAGGAAGTAGTGAAATGTGCGTAAGTAGTGGGATGTGCGTGGTGATCATGCGTGCGCTCAGTAGTCCCTGGTGTGGCCCTGAGTCCTTTGTGTGAGCTTTACAGCACGACAGCAAACTTCTCAGAAGCCAAAGAAACATATGCCCAAAGCATCATTTTATTACTACTGCGTACATCGAGTTTCCTTTCCATTATCAAAATTAGCTAGCGCCTGGGAGCAGGCCAAGAGAGCATGGCGTGCTGTGCGTGGTGAGGGGAGGTAAGTGCTTGTGTCAGTCAGTTGCCTTAGCAGGTTACATGTGTGCTTCCTTTTCCTGGCACTTTGTTTCCATGCTAAGCTAAGGAAACTTCTGTGCTGTGGGCACAGCAGTTCCACAGATGAACAGTCTCGTGTATTTGCAGGACTGGGTGGGATTGTTGGTGCTCAGTATGGCAGTACTAGCTACACTCCTGGGAATGACAGGGAGTCAGGACTGTAACAATGAATGTAGATTGTCCTGGTTCTGGGTAATTTTAGCTTACCCCAGACATGGGTAATTTTTGCAGGAGCCAAGAGGGGGCATAGCTAACAGCATGAGGGGTTATTATGGGGACCAGGGAAGGGGTCTCTTCCACTAAGGGAGCGGTCACGTAGTGCCTGTTCCCTCTGTTATTGAAGCTGTTACTGCTCATTTTCTTATTCCACTGCTATTTCCAGTAAACTGTTCCTATCTGGACCTATGATCTTTACCTACTGTGCCTCCAATTCTCCTCTCCAGCCCGTCACGGGGAGGGAGGAACACTAAAGTGGGGAATACCATTCCTAAACCACAACATCGATGTACAAATGTTTATGGAGTTTGGGCACCAAGCTTTCCAGTGGATTCCTTTCCCTTTCAGCTATAGCTGCTGTCTGTCACTGTGTGTACCTTATCTCACAGTGACAACAAATAAAGAATCAAATCGATTCACCTGCAATGGAAAGAGTGCCTTTTGTTGTAGCTGGTGTATGGGATTTGTGAAGGATCTGTAGTAAAACCTATTGCCTCCTCATCTGAGACCTGTGCTTACTTTAAGTGAGCAGGATGTGCGTGGCAGTGTGGTGTGCTCACAGTAACCTCTTAGGCTTAAGATGATTTTTTTGTAGCGTCTTTGACCTTACTAGAGTTGTCTTCAATCCTGTGCGTATAGAGGGAGCACCCTGAATCGTGTGCAGCTTCGCATTAGCCATAAGCAACCAGTAACACCCTGTTTGGAGCACTTAAATTGACATTTGAAAAGCAGTCATCAATATTAACAAGAATGTTGAGTAATTTCTTATCTAGGACAGTTAATTACCAAAAAAAAGCTAATTAATGCTACAGGACTGTGGCCACTGCTACATTTATGGGGACACTTAAGTGCTCCAAGGCCAGAAGACTTCATGAAAAGCAAATCAGAGAACATGCAGGAAAACACTCTGGCAGAGGCAGCAGTAACTACCTTAATTTTCCAAGTGGCCACTAGTATTAAAGCTTGTTTTATCTGTCAGGACTATGCAGATTGCTGGTTACTAGAAGCTGCACTCTAACATTAAAAATTTGGAGTCTCTAGGGCTTAGTGTGACATCTCTTTCTAAAGAGTGCTCTTTCTAAAGTCAGGAGATCTTGATACTTACTTCCATGCATGGCAAAATTAATCCCTTAAGCATGCAAACAGGGCATCCATGTATTTCAGCGCTGAGGTCAAAATGCTGGAACATGCTTCTAACACTGTAAAACATATCTTTCAGATCAGAAAAATAATTCTTCCAAACCCAGAAATCCCATGTCTGCATGATGTTTTACAGAGCACTCAAGGCAGAAAACTGGGCAGCTGCCATTTTTTTTCATTTGAAACTGATATGTGGATTGTTTCCCACTTGCAGGTGTCTCTCTTATGAGGAAAGGCTGAGGGAGCTGGGCCTGTTCAGCATCCAAAAGAGACGATTGACATCGCAATATATCAGTGTTTAAGAGGGAGATGCCAAGAATATGGAGCCAGCCTCTTTGTGGTAGTGCTGAGCAATAGGACAAGAGGCAACGGGCAGAAACTGATGGACAGAAGTTCCATCTGAACTTCTTTACTCTGCAGGTGACTGAGCACTGGAACAGATTGCCCAGAGAAGTTGTGGAGGCTCCCTCCAGTCTGGACACAACCCTGTCCCACGTGCTCTGGGAGCCCTAGCAAGGAGGCTGGACCAGGTGACCCACTGTTGTCCTTTCCAACCTTACCCATCCTGGGATTCTTTGATTCTGTGAAGGGAAGCAGTAGCACTGCAAAGGGATGGGAGCTGCCCCTTGACCCTGACTGTTCCATGTTTATAATCTCTGCTGTATGGTGAGGTTCCCCAGCTGTGTTCTTCTCCTTGTCACCCTCTAAATTCAACGAAGGAGGTCATGGGAAAGATGAAAATCTGCAATCTTAATCCTTGACTTAAAAATAGTTGCCAAATAACAGCACCTTTAGCAGTTGCTTCATTGCCAGAGTTCACAGTTGCAAGGTATGATGACAGCAGGTGTATTTCACAGCACAAAGGCAAAAAAACCCCAAAACCCAAAAACCTCTGTGGTATAAGCAGGAATCTTTCCTCAATCTCATTGTGAGTACACTGAAATGGAGGTACTGGCAGAGTGGAGAAGTCTGTCCTCAGGAAAACACACATGGTTTTTAACAGGGTAAGTGGCTCCACTGTTCACCCAGCAGAGAGCTGACAGAGTAAGGCAATGCTGGAGGCATGGCGTTGCTGTACTGTACGCACCAGCTGAGGTCTCCAAGCCCACCTGCTGAGCAAAAGGACTTCTGTAAGAGGCTGAACAGGAGCAGTGGTCACTTGGAGGGCTGGAGGTATCTGGATATTACCTAGACCCTTGAGAAGTCTCCCCTCTGCCCCCCTGTCTTACTAAGCAACTTCAGCTCTTGGATGACGATGTCATGAGTGACTGCTTTGCACATGTCGTACACAGTCAGCGCAGCCAGGCTGGCAGCTGTGAGAGCCTCCATCTCCACACCTGTCCTTCCCCAGGTGTGACAGGAGCTGCGAATCACCACTGCATGTCTGGCCTCATCCAGGCTCAGAGACACCTCAACATGGTACAGGGGGACGTTGTGACACAATGGGATCAACTGGCTGGTCAGCTTGGCTCCCTGAATTCCTGCAATTTGGGCTACTGCCAGCACATCCCCTTTCTTCACCTGGTTTTGCCTCACCATCCTGAATGCCTTCTCACCCAGGAGGACCACGGCACCAGCAACAGCAGTTCTTCTGGAATCTGGCTTCCCTCCAACATCAACCATTGTGGCCCGTCCTTCCTCATCAGTGTGAGTCAAGTTGTCAGAGGCACGAGGTACCTTGGTGCAAGATCCCGAATCCCTGGTATGGAATTCAGATCCTGAACATGCCTCTTTGAACTGACGGTCCACAGAAACTTGGCCAACAGAAGCATCAAGGCACTTTGTATCATATGTGGAGCTTGGGTCCTTCTGGAAGACACAGTAGCCTCGGAGCTGGGTTTGTAGAATTCCTGTTGCTATATGCCACTGTTTCTCTGGGTGAGATCCTGGGAGGAAAAGTTGTCCTGTAAGTTTATTTTTCATTGATGCTTTTCCCTTTTGTTTGGGTAAACTTGCTCTCAAAGTCAGCCAATGGCTCAATGTGTGGCCCCACTGTTTTGTATTTGGGAGATTCTGTAGGGCATCTTGGCAGAGTGGGAATGACATCAATGCAGGCTCTGGGGAAAAACACAAAAAGTAACAAGAGAGGAACATCTTACTAACTGGAAAGCTAAGCTGTAGCAGCTGAGAACCCTGTCACAGCACTGCTTGGGACTTCCTGTGTTGCAAAAACCTCAATAAGCCTGCAAATATCCACTTTTTTCCTCAAGCTCTTTCTCTTCTCTCTCATCAGTTCCTTGCATTTCCTCATTTGCTATTACAAACCTCAAGACTCAGAGCACTCATTTCAAGGTCCCTGACAAAAAGAAACAACTTACTTTTAGAAAGTATCAACACCTTTTGAGAAGCAGCAGCCAAGTAAGCTTATAGGAGCATCAGTTCTGAAGAAAAGTGAGTCACAGCATCTCAGCATCCATTTGGGACCATCCCAGCACCAGCCTTCTTTCAAAAGCTTGGCAGGGTTAATAGGAAATTCTTACACTCAGATTCTCAACTCTGCCTTTCCAAACACCTCCCTCCCAGCACAGGCAGCTGCACTTCCTCCTTTCATCTCCTTCTGCAGGGAAGGGTCATGCCAGCACTTGAGGACAGCAGGGACCAGAAGCACTGCAACTGCACTGTCTACAGGCTCCGAGGGTGATGGGAACCTCTTGTATTATCGCCAGCTCTTAACACGCTAATGACAGCTGAAGTTTAAGCGCTGGAAAAACCACAGTCCCCTCACTGACAGATAGATTTTACATCTACTCAGAAGCATGTTCCAAGTCAAGCTGGCAGAGCTCCCAGCTGGCAGAGAGGTAGTAGGCCCTCCTGCCCCTTTTCACCAGTTAATCCTTTGGTTTTGGCATTTGCACTGGGCTAAATGCCAAGTGTGAAGACATTAGGAGTCTCTTTCACATAAAAGTGAATAAAATGTTTTGTACATAAAGAAAGCAGTATAGAGGTAAATGGCTAAGCCCTGGTTTAACAGCACCATTGATAAGCACGTTTCTCTTTATCTGAAGCTCCTCCTCTTTCTGCTCTGAGAAATGTGGAATTAGGTTGTGCTCAATAACCTCCTTTGGTAGCTCTAGTATTCAAGGACTCCCTTTTCAGCCTATCCATGGGTGCATCAAAGCAGCTTCCTGCCCCTCTGCACATTGCTGAGCTACCCTCTACTGCCCAGACCTACAGGAACTGCCTCAGACTGTCCACATGACAATAACAGACACACTGAGGACAAAGGTCTCGTTGTGCTCCTCCCTCTTTTTTTAAAAACAAATCCACCAAACTCTTCCTTGTTAGTCCCAGCCTCTGCTAAAACAAGACTGATGCACTTAGCATCATTTTCATCCAGAGTACCCTCCAAACATTGGTCTAAAAGTACCCATTCCTGAAGATTAAATCAACCATAGATTTCATGATTTTAATCACTGTAATAACCTAAATTCAGGCAAAGGCCTTTCTTCATCCACAGCTGATGGCCTATCCACTAAAATTAAGATTCCTGCAATTTTGAAGACATGTGTTTACCTCAGAGGAATGGGATTAAATGGTCATAAATGTACTGAGTGCAACATTGCTGTGCGTTAGAAGAGCACAGAAAATTATTTTTCTTATTCCTCTTCTCTTGCTCTCTCTTTTCGTAGTGGGGCTTAACATGAATATTCCTTTTAAAATCCAGGAACTCAAAGCACTCTGTTCTTCTGGATTCCTTGATTAGCTTTAAAGCTGAAGCTCAACCCCTGTAGAAGTGTCTTGTTTTCAGGAGAAGCCAGACTGCAAAGGCAGACGAGTACTTCCTTCCACAGGGTAAACACACGTGGGTGGGAGCAGGGAGAGAAGTTTGCTCAAGCAGAGTGGGAAGGAAACAGACAGCAAAAGACAGTCGTGAGTGCAAAGCATCTTTGCTTTTCTGAACAACCTACACTTCTTGAAGTTGCACCTAGTCATCTCTATTTGCACCCAAATTGCTCATATACCTACCAAAAAAAAAAAAGATAATGGTTTTCTACTGCACTATATATTGAAACCATCTGACAAATTCCATCTCCTTATATCCTATTACTGCACCTCAAGTTTAATTGTGTCAGCTTCCAACTAGCACAATCTCAGGGGGAGAAGAGAAGGCAGGAGATACTTAAATTAATGAGGAAATTCCCAAAACTGAAGTGAACCCAGGAGAAAAAGAACCTGCCAAAAGGAATATTTTGATTAAGAGAAATAAGATACAAACCATATAGCAAAGGATTGGACAACAGCAGTGCAGGGAAGACGCCAGGTTTGGCTTACTGGGTCTAGCAAAACCAATTAGTGATTTCCACAGCGTTCATTAAATTTCATTAAATTAATTCCATACACATACTCCCCCACTGACTGCTTGCACGCCAGCATTATTTGAAGTTTGTAAGTAATTCAAAACACAATTAGGAAATCTCCTAATGATTCCCCATGTGTCACAGTGGGATACTCTCCACTCATCTCCAGTCTCTCCATTGATGCGGTGACTGCCAGCAGTCAGTCTCAAAGGGAGATGGAACAGCTGAAGGAGGAAGACCTGGACAGGCTGCCTCTTTCACTGCATGTCAGACTATGTTAAAGCACTTTTCAAAAGGAAATTGGATTGATCTGATCTGTAGACATCCAAACATTGCTATGAATGCTGACTTTGGAGTGTGGGAATTCTTTCAGAGGCAACTTGAAAAATTATGTAGGTCCCAGTGAGCTGTCAAGAGTTTACTATAATATTTTTCATCTTAAAAAAAAAAAAACAAAACCAAGAAAACTTTCCTCATGCAGCAAGTCAAAACACACTTTAAACAAAGGGTCCTCCTTACCCTTTCTCTGGAACACAATGTAGCAGTGGCCAAATACAAGAGAGCAAAAGCAAACTCAAAAAGACAATCTTGCACCAGTCAACATGGAAAATGGTGGCCCTCTAAAGTGGGGCGCCAAGTGAAAAACATTCCCAGTGAAGACCTATGTTAAAGACCTCTGTGGATCCTATTTCCTAATAAAGGCAACAAAAAGTACAAGCCCTAGGGGCTTGGTTTAAAAATATATTAATTGCTATTACATCACCTGTTACAAAGACCTGCAAATTAATGCATGTTCCCCTCCCCAACGGTACCTGTTTCAAAACCTGTGTTTTAAGCTGCCCAGCAGCTAACCTGCTCCAAAATATAAATGGGAGGAAGAGAGTTTGGATTTGAAACATAACGTTCACGTCTTTCACCCTTGTTTTGTTTTTTTTTTTTTCCCCACACCTTGTTGATAAGGAACAACAAAACATCTTGCAATTGATCACACAAAGCTAACTCTTGTAACCATTTCTTAAGGTCTTTGGAAAGATCGCTATCTTATAGAACAGGGAAACACAGGAATGGAGGAGGTAAAATCACACTGAAGGAGATGTTAAAAATCAGTAAGAGAACCCCAGCAGTGCTACATCAGTCATGAACAGAGCTTCAGGCAGAACAGAGTTAACAAACAGCTTCAACAGACACTAGAAAGAAAGAAAAAGCTCTTGGTTCATAGGTCTTTCATGGTTACATTCTGAGACTCTGCAGCAATAAGAGGCAATTTCAAAAGAATGAAGCCCCACATCTCAGATTCTGAAGTAGTAGTGAGGTAGGAACACTTGCATTTCTTTCAGCTTGCTGGCTCTATATATATTATAAACAAAGTTGAATTTCTTAATTCATGGAAAAAACTCCATTCTGCATCCTTTATAGGGCAATATGGTCAAAATTCACCTCAAACTGTCTTATATATAACTATACTGTTCTTCTTAAGCTGATAGGAAATAAGGTAGGAAAGTTGATTATCCCTTTGGAAAATGTAATGAACTGTCGTAATTAGAGAAAACAAAACGAGGGCTGTCAGTTGGAAAACTGGATAAGGCTTGGTAGGGACATTAAACATTTCCTCCTCTTCCACTTCAGCATGATAAATATAACTGGTTAATTAAGAAGCCCATTTCTTTGCCTAAACCTAAGGCAGAACCACAAGCTAGACTTATAAGCCCAATCTACTCTGCTCCCCCAAAGACAGAAACCAAACAAAATCATTGTATGTTTTTTACGTACTCATTTGTCACCCACCAATCAGGACCATTGGCCGGTTTTTCATCTGGGAAATGTTAAACATGCCTAGAAATAAAATAAGGAACACATAAAAATCCCGGCTTTTTAGGCTTTAAGTCATGCATCTGGTTTACATATTTAGTTTTCTGCTCTTCACAGTGCAACCTGCATGCTAGGAAAAACAAAGCTCAGTAAAGACCAAGTGAACTGGAGGAGAGGGAATCCAGCGTGGTATGATTTAAAACTATAGCTGCCCGAGTCTCCAGGCATCCAGCTGCTATGGATGTATCACACTGCAGAACCCTTTCCCAGAAAGCTTGCCATAATGTGAATTACAGTCTACCTACTACAGAATTCAATCAGTTTGAGACTATCTTCTCTCTAACAATGATATTTGACTGTTCTACTTCTATAGACAAGCTGTTAATAAGTGTTCCAGTTCGAAGAAGCTAAATCACAGAAAGCCCCGGGGACAATACTGAGATTAACACAAACTGGGAGAAGACAGACAATGTCTGGTAAATGCTGCTGATGGCAAAATGCCTTTAGTAGGCTCTTCCCCATCCATCCCCTGCTTTCCCAAACCAGAATTCATAAATAAATGGTCTACAAATAAAGGAACCAATCTGTCCACCCCTTCCCTTAGGTTTACAAGGCACTGTTTTATCTGGGTCAGACCAATAGTCTGCAAATTAGTCTATGCTTAGATTTAAAAGCTTAGTAAAAGCTACCTTTAAATTTATTTCACACATTAGGAAAAACCCTACTGGTATTAATCTGTCAGAATCTGCAAGAAAACAAAAGGGCCAAAGTGTGTTTTTAGTGTATAGGGGACTAATCCATGACCATAAAAGCCAGTTCATGGACAAGAACTCAGCACTCCCAGCTGGAGCCAGATTACAAAAATACAGTTAGGTTCAGATGTGAATGTTTATATCAATATAAATTCAGAAAAGATGAGTACACCCTGAGGATGTGACTGCATCATCATGGCCTTGTGTCATGACCCTATGCAGAGCACTAGATGAGTACCCACAAATTCCTGCATAGTGAAAAAGAGATTTGTCACTTCTAGAAACATGTTAATGCAGTACTTGGACTGACAGCTCCATTTAGTCTTAGTACTTCTTTTACAGCAAACTAATTAAAAAAAAAAATAAAAGGATCCAGTGCAACTACTTAGCTTTACACTTTGCTGTTCTTGTGGGCAGTGGTATTCCCATCTATTTGAGAACAAAAGTCAGTCTGAAAGTCTTTCAGACAGTCTGGATTCTAACTCTCCTGGAAGGTTACAAGTACCAGGACATTGTTTTCCCTATCACTGCTGTTATTTCTAAAGTACAACGAACATACCAGCATGCTGTTTCTTTTTTCTGCCCACTGCTGCTCCAATGATTTGAATCAACTGTTCCTCTGAGGCACCCGACCGCAGGTGATCCCTCAAGGACACTTCTGAATTCCCAAAAAGGCACACCTGCAGCCAAGCCAGGGAAGCAGATGAGAAGAAATGAGAAAGAATAAAATTAATTACTTTTACAAATATTTTGTACTAACCACAGAGTGAAGAGCTTTGAAGAGGCCTACTCTATTGAAGGGAACATTTATGGAGATTGTTTTCTTTATCTCTCCTTATGTACACGCAGACAGCCTGGGATGTTTATGCAGCCTAAGCTCATTGGGCCTTCAGGCTGCCTTGGTCATCTGACATTAGGCAGCAGCACAGCTGTTGTCAATATCAGGTGACAATGCATAAGTGCCAATTTTTAATTGAAAACTTTAATTTTCCCCCAGAAACCGCCAGTTTCAACGTGGCAGGAAATGGTTATCCCTCCTTGTTCTACAGCCATTGAGCAAATGTACCGGCTGCTCTTGAAGGAGAAGAGTTACAAGTTGTTTGGGAAACAAGACGGGATCCTTGTGGAATGCAAAAGCCAAGCCCTCACAGCTGCTTGGACCCTTTTTTAATGGGAAATCATCTGCTTGTCACATGTTTAAGATGATTTTGAATCAAAGATTAGAATAAATATTTATATTTACTGGCCTTGCAACCATGTTTTACAACTGAAGTTAACTATGGTAGCAAAACAGAGAAACCAAAAAAAGGTGAGGTAACATCTCCCTAACAGCCTGACAAGATGGAACAAGAATACATACAGCATAAATAAACAGGAGCTAGCTGGTAATAATTATGCATCTTTACATCCCAGCTACTTTTAGGGGATGAATTTCAACACTATTTTCACTGCATGAAATCAAAGAGAATCCTGTTTCACTACCAACCTTTAGATTCCCATCTGCTGTTATCCTCAGCCGATTGCAGGATCCACAGAAGTGCTCTGACATGGAGGTGATAAAGCTGATTTGTCCCTGGAAATGTGGCACCTTATAACTCTAAAGAAATGCAGAGGAGAAGAAAAAAAAGAGTCAAATACAGACTCCTAACTTTTATAGCTCCACTTGCCTTAAGACCAGAAAATCTATTTTAACAGAGATTTTCTTCAGCCCTAAGATCATATAAAAAAAAAAAAAAAAAGCAAAATCAGTTTTTCCAGGTGTTCCAGTCTATCCTGCCCTGTTTCTGGAAATTCCCAAACTTGTTAAATGCTTGCTCCTTTAGTTATCAACTAACAGGTGATGCCTGTAGGGAGCAGGAGCTAGAAATTCCCCATTTGACACTGTACACTCTAAAGCAATAGTTTTTGCACTGAACAACTGTTCCATCAGCAGTGTCAATGTGCAAACATAGACTGACAAAGTTTCAAAAGCTGTAAATACAGTATACAGGCCTGGCATTCTTTATATCTGACTGAAAATACATCTAGAAAACATGTTGTATTTATAAATGTAAAGACTATGACTAGCACTTAATAAGCATCAGGTCTCATGCAGGCAGCTTGACCAAAACCCAAGAGCTACTACACTGAGTATTTATTACTTTGGTTGTCAAATATCGATGCTGAACTTGTAAGAATTTGGGGATTTGGGGCAGGGAAGGAATGGGGGCATGTGTCACATGTTCTCTGTCCAACCCCACCTTGGCTGTGCTGGACGTCTCACAAGGTAATTTCTCCAATTCCGGCCATCGCTGTTTGATTGTATCAAGCATTTCTTTGTAGCTCACCATCTTCTTGAAGTTCCATTTATTGCCTAGAATTAACAAAACCAGCCTAACTTTAGACTGTGGATTTTATTTTCTTAATTAGCAGAGAACCACCTTCAAATTCTCCATGTCTCACTTTAGCTGTAGGTGTCCCAGCCCCAACTAGTCCTTCTACAGCTTATCGAGGGAAGAAGATAAGCTGCAAAAGATACAACATAAAACTTCAGGCAATTCTTAACTCCCTAAAAGAGCTTACCAAAACCTCCAGAGACATGGAGGTCAATATGGGGTCAATATTCACCAACCAGCCCACTTCTGTCCAAGAAGAATCTCAAGGCAGCAGTACTTACCATCAAAGGGCATGTATTCTATGAACCGCACATCAAGGGGCAGATCCTTCGTGAAATCCACAAAGTCCAGCACTTCATCATCATTGAAGCCTCGCATCACCACACAGTTCACCTGCAGGTAAAGCAGACACCTGAAATTAGGGAGCAGAGTATGACTTTCTTTCCACTTACACAAGGTTTCATAGTCCTTGCAGAAGGCAACGTAGCTAGAAATAACTTTTTTTTTGGAAGAAAAAATGATGAGAGAAGTTGGCAGGATTGCAGTGGTATGGATGATCATTTCTGCCTAACTCATCTAAGTTTTTACATCCAACCTAACTAAAGTTGTTCAAGATGTCTTGCTACATGGAAAACTAATATAAAAGCTAGGTAACACAAATACTGTCTTACCCATCTAAGGTATGGCTGCTTTTACTGTTTAAAATGACAGCTCCACTCCCCAGTTCTACGCTGTGTGTCTTCTGTAAAAGTACTGCAAGTTACCTTCCACAGCACTCTCTATGGCAGATCATAGGCAAATTCCCTGGACCAGGAAGTTCACAACATACTCCATAACCATAGGCTACAGGATAACTAGCTCTGCCTTCCTCCAAAAGAGAGTTTAACACTGAGTTTTCCACACATTCCTCATAAACAATATTTACATTGGAGCCTTAGGTCCACTGTGTTATATCGAAGAACAACTGAGAGCTGTGGAGTTGCTAAAATACTTCAGTTAGAGCAAGGCAGCCTTGTATGTCCAAGCATCACTTATCAGAGTTCTTAAGAGTTTTCATGAAAGCCTAAAACCTAGTTTAATTTCAAATGTTTTTCACAGCTGTATAGCCTAAACCACTTACACATAATAGAGCTTCCAAAGCACTGGTGAAACTGAAAGGAACCACAGCTGCAGAACTGCAAACAGCTGAGTTAGGATGAAGTTTCATGTTGCAGTGCATGAGGGTCTATCTGCACCCTCAAACTTGCTTTCCCTCTCACATTGGCACTCAAAATAGTCTGCTATAAGAAGCTTAAGGAGGAAAAAAACAGGAGAAAATGAATGTCTTTTTGCAGGGTAGTTCCTGCCAGTTAACTGCCTTGGCCAGATTCAGATCTGGGTCAGACAAATGCCTATTCAAGAAAGAAGGCGGGAGGAGGCAAGTACAGAGCAGGGCCATCCTGTGGTCACACAATCAGTAAGCTGAGGCAGTATGAACCTGCACCCCCAGCTGCACAAGGAGGTGATATGAATTCTCCTTGTTACTTCTTGATGTGATCTTCAAGTTTTTGTCCAGTTTCACTAAAAGTTATTCATGGGGTGGGAAGTAAGATGGAATATAACAAATTCCTTATCAGGTGAACTGTACATATGGTAAAACACAACAGTTTCAGAGTAAATAAACACTGTATTTACCTTAACAGGATGGTAGCCAAGTTCAGTGGCTTTGTGGATTCCTTCCATTACCTTGTGAAAGCCTAAGATACAAAAAGAGTTGAAAAATATTTTTTATTGTTTCAAAGCCGAATGCAAAAGGAGGTTATTAACTACAAGACAAATAAAAACCAATCTGATTCAGTAGGCAGGGCTGCAAGTAAGAAGAGATCCAAATAAAGAGACTAATTATACCCCCCCTCACAACCCCCAAAGACTACCAGTGTTACTGTGTTCAAGTCATTGAGATCAATATTTAACTGGTATTTGAGTAATCAACAATACTGGTAGTATGGTTTTTCACATCTTTGGATATCCACACATTATTAGCATATGATTCTCCACTTTCCTGTAAGTCAGCTTTCCTTGTATTACATTCTTCTTAAAGGGAGTGGAAAGAATTTATGAACTGCCTCCAGATGCAATGAAGAAAGAATAATAAATTAATGTTTATTTTATAGTAATGGCTTGTGTCTTTTCTACAATGGCAGAATTTCACTTTCGGAATCAGACAGCAATTTTGCTAAGTGAATTTTAAAAGGATCTTTCTAAAGTACATTTGGGGTGGAGTAGGTTTAGGAACAAACAAAAGCCCCTTGATTCCCCTTGTTCAACCCTGGCTACAGATGTAATTGGCTTCCCAAAGCTACTGACTATCCATTAGTCAGAAGATCAGAGGCAGCATTTTTCAGGATCATCATTTTTATGACTAAACATGGGAAATCAGTGAACAAAATGCAGCAGGGATTAGATCATTTAGGAAAGCAATTCAGCTAGCTTTAGACCCCTGAAAACAAATGAAAGATGTCAAAAACTACAGTAACTTCAAGGAATGAAGTGCCCAGTTTCATCCTACCATTTAGTGAGGCCTAAACCTGCCAGCTGCTCTCAAACACAAAGATATAGTTAATTTACGGCAAGTGTCTTTGCCCCTACACATACCTCTTAAAGCTGGAAGAAAAATAAAGCAACAATGCAGTTTTAGAATTCCAAAGTCATTTAGGAAAGCCTCTTAATGATCTCATCCAAACCACCCCTTCCCTCAACTTTTTTTAAAGTTAAGACCTTTCATCAAGACATCAATTTCATACTTGGCATGTTATTCCCTCCCTGCCACACTCAGCAGCTGGCAGAGAACAGAGGTGAGCAAGAACGAGACAGCAAACTCCCGAGGTCTGGGCACACATTTCTGGTGAGTGCTCAGATGCTCGTCCCGTGTTTGTGAATGCCTCTTCTACCCTGGCAGGTTCTAGACTAAGTTCCATTCCCGTTCTGCACATGAAACTCAGGTATGTGAGACCAAACACTGCATGACACTGAGCTCCTTTTCCAAAGCTGTACTCTTCAACAGCAAATACTTTACACATGCTAGTAAAGGGGCAGTATGTCTCAGAAGTTTGTGCTGACAATCTCCATGCTGCTTCCAGTCATATGTGTTTCTGCATAGGTCCATCACCCTCCTTTCCCTATCTATTATCTACTGGAAACTCAGATTCTCTAGTGAACAGATCATACCTTCATTACCCTGTACGTGCTTTAGCAGAAAAAAGCAGTAACTCAGTGGTATTCTGTGCATGCTTAATATTGGATGCATTCAAAATCAGAAAAAAAGAAAAGGAAAGAGACAAAAACTTCGCTTCACTGTTCTCTGGCTAGTAAAGGCATCATAAAGCATGGACACAGGAAAGCAGAAGATACAATTATTTAATAAGCCAGTTCTAATGCTAATCCTGGCTGCAAAAAGAGTGGTGAAGAGCAAAGTTAAGGTATTTCACTCTTCACACAGTGAAATAACTCTTGCAAGCAACTGTCTGAAGTTATGGCTTGTCACCCTTCTGAATCACCACCTACTTGTGCATGTGCCCAGGAAGTTTCCAGCACCTGTGGTAGATCTCATTCCAACTAAGCAAGATTGCAGGCAGATTTTGGCAACAGAGATAATGATACACTGCTGTAAGCACAACCCAGAGCCATGAATGGGCTCAAAAATCTCTGCAACTGCTCAGAAAATCTTATGTGTGACCTCAGGATTACAGAAAGGAGGAACTCGATGTAACTAAAAAGGCCAGGAAGCAACCACTTCTCCTCTTTCACCCAATGAAAAATTTTCATCATATTTGATCTCTTCTGAAGTCAGAACTTTAGCCAGCTTTATAGTACAGAGAACCTTAGAGCCATCCAGAAAAACCCTATGTGGGACAAAACCTCCCAGCATTTAATCCTTACAGGAAAAAAAGTCTTCAGGCCTATGTTTAATGATACAATTACAGTACATCATTACCTCATTTTTCCTTGTATGAAACACACACACACACAAAAAAAAAAAGGGACAGGGTATGAAACAGGTTAGACTGGCTACGTGCATGAAAGCATTTTTCATTTGTTCATCCCTTAGAATGTGGTAGACTGGGAAAAGTAGAAATATTGCAGTACTCTGAAGTGCTTTCACGCATCAATGAAATCTCTGATGATCTCACAGTCATTTTGTCTATCCCAACCATTTGCAAGTAGGAGCAGATGTGACGCACGGCACCTGCACCGAAGATACACATTTTCTGTGTCTTCTTAAAACCCTAGATGGACTTTCCAGCAAAACAGAAAAATTATTCCAAGTTTCTCAACTTCCTGGTAAGCTCCATAATCAAGTGTCACCTTTACTTTCCAGAAAAGTTACCAGCCTGTAGGAGTCCAAGACCAGGAATCCCTCTCACCTTAACAGGGCTATATCGTGTTGCCTCTGGAACTGCCACAGGAGACAGGGTAGCTCAGTAGGGCAGGCACACTAATCTCTGCTCATTCCATACTTGGAAATCTCCTATTAAATAAAAACCCTCAAAAAAA
>VWZT01004379.1:22028-37319 GCA_013397055.1 Pachycephala philippinensis | reverse complement strand
AAAAAAAAGTAAAAAGTATTTTACATAATTTCAGCCTTTAACCTTAACAAAAGAAAAAAAAACCAAAAAACCCTGTATCAACAGAACTCAATGTTACTATTTTTACTTGTTCTCTGCTTAGAAAAAAAAAATTCTATGATTTGGAGACATCTTTCCTCCTCTTTAAAAATATTGAGTAATAGAAATTTCCCTGATCATTGTCTATGCTGTTTAGCTGGGCAATTTCTCTCTTTTTTGTTAAAAGATCATTTTTTCTTTAAAGGGGGAAGAGAACATTTATATAAATAAAAATTACCCTCATCCCCTAATAACTTTTAGTTTACTTTATAAGCAGCACATTCCTAACAGCTTCTAATCACATATGAAGATCTCTGGCCTTACAATTCAGGAAGCTGGAGGCTCACATTTGCCCCATCAGTGGCAAAAGAAGGGCTTGTTCCTAATGAATGTCACAAACCAGGTAATACTCAAACACACAGTGCAGAAGGAAAGAGCACAGTCAACACCTGTTTGTGATTAGATACTCCCAGATACCACTCTGGGAGCCAACTGTGCCAAGACACAACCAGACCAATGCAATAGCCTACCCTGGAAGGATAATGCTCCAGTCAGATTTATGACAGGAACTGATTTCTGCACCATGACACAGAAATCTGAAATAGTGCTCCCACAGACACTGTTGACAAGGACACCTTTCTGCACCTGCCAGCAGAACTTCGGTTTGATAGCAGTGATTCAAACGCTGACATTACTTCTCACAGCATTCCAGATTTCTACAATCCTTTCCCTACATCTATCTGAGGCTGCTGCACCATCTGGTGGCTACTTAGAGGTTTTGTCAGAATTAGATGTTCACAGACTGCTGAAGTTACATTGCTAGACAGAAGGAGAATGATACAACATCAAATCAATTTTCGTTTGGAAGGAAGCCCAGCCATGAAGCTGAGCTCTATGATCAGCTTTAGGATTCATTTAAACAAGAATCTGTAACACTGGGCATATCCAAGCATTTTTGAAATATTATTTTGAATTACTTGCTCAGTAGGAGAGAAGTTACAAAGCCAAAAGCCCTGCTCAAATTACCTCAGGCAAATTACAGCCCTCCTCAAATTGCCTCCTATTAAAAAGTAGTGGATATGGAACATCACTA
The DNA here is from genome assembly GCA_013397055.1 of Pachycephala philippinensis. Taxonomy (NCBI): domain Eukaryota; kingdom Metazoa; phylum Chordata; class Aves; order Passeriformes; genus Pachycephala; species Pachycephala philippinensis. The sequence continues at coordinate 36,169 of VWZT01004379.1, read as the reverse complement.
ACCACAAGTGAGACCACTGCTAGCACACCCCAAATACAACTTCCAGAAACTGCCACTATTCATGACAAGAAGTTCAGTTCTTGTGGCATCTTTGTCCCCAGATGGTACAGCAGAAACAACTGGTTTTTTTGAACAGCATTAAAGAAGAGCAGCACACAAGACCAACACAAGATTTGGAGAGTCCTCTTAAAATCTATGACTAACCAGTTATAGATTATATGACTAACCACATGACTGAATGTGATGAGTTGAGCATCTTCTACTTCACCAGCTCCAACAAAAGGGGCTCTACCTGCCTAAGCATTACAGAAAGTAGGAAAAAGAGTCACTGCTGAATAAGATAGTATAGACTACTTCTCCTAGCCTCAGAAGGACAGCAATTCACTTCCCTCCCAAAGTAACTGACTGTGAAAGATACAGTATGCAACGAACAACATTCCTGCAAGTATTAACACAGTTGCCTTAGAAGACAAGTTTGTACCTTTTCTTCGGACAATGAACTCAAATTTAGCTGGCACCAAAGTATCCAGGCTAATGTTAATGGCATTCAGTCCTGCCTCCTTCAGCCGGGGCAGCAGTCTGGTTAAGGTGATCCCATTCGTTGTGACAGCAATGGTTTTCAGCCCTTCCAGCTTGTACAGTTGACCTAGGAAATAAAAAGTAAAAAAAAACACTTTAAAGAAGTAGTTGAACTGTAAGTTACACGGAAAACCCAAAAAATTGGGAAACAAATGAAAAAGTATCACTGAAGGTGTGAAGAAAACGTAGACATTTCAGGGCTTTGGCCTTCTTACAGCTATATTGGTTTAAGAGACCAATTTTAGCACAAATCCATTTCAAAAGATATGAGAGACAGCAGTTTATTGCAAGCGAAACTGGTGATACAGTTCTGTTTTATTAAAATGCACACTAATTTTGTTCTCAATTTCTTAGAGTAAATACTACTTTATCATTGGAAGGCAGCCCCTGATTTTGTGTACTTTCTTTTCCTCATCCACCTTTGCAAATTGAATTTATGTTCTGCAATAATAATAAGCAGCAAGCCATCCCGTTCACAAATGACACGTGATCTAACTGTTTATTTAGCAACATTTATCCTACAATGCTTTACCAAAAACCAGTTCTAACCCAGAGGTAGCTGCCAGCAGTACTGACTTGAAACTTCTGAAAAAAACACCACATGCAGTCCCAACTAAACAGAAAAAGGTCAACATACTAGACTATTACAGAGAATCCAAGGCAACAACATCCAAAGGGACAAAACATTTGCACTTGACAACTGAAATATTTCCATTACCAGCGGTAGCCCGGCCGACTGGAGAGGGCTTACGCAAGACACTAAAAAATGGCTAACAAAAGAAAACAGCGTAAGAAACAGTTACTATCATGAGATTAAGATTTAGAAAAGAGCTGCCTCCTCATAAGCCAAATGCAGAAATCCTCAGCATACCAGAACTCCAGAGATCAAGCTTTCAAACTTCCAGTTATCTGTACAATAACAAATAAGAAAACAACCCTCATAAACAACTTGCAGAAGCAGAGCCACAGCAAAGTAATTTACTTTGGTTTTTCCTCCCTCCCTTATAGCCTCCACCCTACCTCCACCCTAATTATTTAAGAAATATTTGAAGAACCCTTGCTCTTGAGGCAGCTGTAATTATAGCACAAATATTTCATAGTCCCTTCTTCCCTCACTATTTTACCTCTATTTGTTCACGTTGATAAGGGCTTTATTTCTGCTTTATCTCATTTCCCAGCTCTTTTCAAAATATTCACCCTAAGCTGAGTCTGAAACGCTGGAATGGGTCAAGCTAGGTCACAGCAAAGACGCTGAAGTTTACAGCAGCAGCATTTTGGAACATGATTAAGAGCTCCATAAAGACATGAGGTTGTAGGGAAAGAGCAATCTTTACTAAGAGAGATTTTTTCCTGGCCTTCACCTCTCAAAATCCTCCCAAATGATGAAGAAAAACCTCTTCCTAGAGGGTAAGTGCTACTGGCTCAATTTTGCCAAAGACTATTTAACACTAAGTATCACTAGCAGCCTAATCTTTGCAAGAGTAAAGGATACACGCTGCAGCCAGAGGACAGTTTAGGAACATCACTACGTTTATTTATAGACTCAGAACGCACAAAATGCTCAGCCTCAGAGAACAACTGAGAAAAAAAGTCTAGGTGCCATACAGGCTTCATTGCTAGAAATGTAAAATGTATAAAGGTATTGAATAAAACTAATGTCATTCTGCAGCCTAGAATGGAAAAATTTTTAAAAAGTAGCACCAGCTGATTAGGTCAGCACAGGCAGCAGATGATGTCCATGCATCTTTTTCATCATCAGACAGGGCAAGATACAGGATGAGAACACTGGAAATACACTAATACATGGAATCACTTGTAGTAACAAATTGGACAGTAGACAACTGAGAAGTTAGAGATGGAGGCTTAACACTAACATCAACAAGCTAAAAAGGACCAGTCAGAACACTCTACCAAATGTAGAGTGTTCACAGTGTGTTGGTTTCTTGGCTTGTTGACCTTTAAATTCAAAAGGGATTAAAGAGACTTTGTAACTTTGTAACTCTCCTTGTTCCTGTATTAAATCTGTTTGCCGACCTTTGGTCACTGCTTTAGCACCAATCAGCACACGCAAAGGCAACTGACAAAAACTACCAAGTAGAAAAGGAAACAGAACAGATGCTCTAAGTCCACATCATGAAGCTAAAACTTGTATGTCAACCTTGAGCCATGAAGTAAACAATTTTACATGCACTTTTTCCTTTAGGATCAGGAGCATCTTCTTAAATAGACAATTTTCTTATACATTCTCCTCCACTCATTTCCTTAACTGTACTTCTCCCAACTGAGTCCAGAAAAGGTGTGTATATTTCCTAACACATCAACTAACAAGTCTACCCTACACCACTTCACTCTTGAAATGGGTATGTTGCTATAAAAAGTCATCCAATAGTCCATCCTCCACCCCTTGGAAAATGATTTTGTCAGTGCAGATGTGTACTCCTCAGACTACTAATAATAAACAGCTATCACAGAGTTTATATCCGGTGCTTATTTAAACTTTGAGTATTTCAAAGGAGATGGATTCTATATTCCACTATCAGCTGCTTCAGAAAAGTCTCCAACATATGTTTTCAGCAGTCCCCAGGACATAATTTAGCTTTCAGCAAGTGTTAGATGCTGACTCACAGTTTATGTATGTGCATCTGTTAAAAGATTTAAAATAATCTAAAGAACTATAGAAGGTCTCTGAATAGCATGGTCTCCCCTACAGTAGCTTCAAATTACACTTGTTCATTAAAACAACTAAAAAACTTGAATTTGAGTATTCAAAAGTTTGGTAACAGAAATCCAGTATTAACATTTTTGAGCTTTACCGGTATTTCACAGATCATTTATAGTTTGGAGAAAGGCTTGCTGAAAATAAACCTAGCTTAAACCTCAACCCAATTCAGCACCTGAGATATTGTAGCCAGCTTCTTTAAAACCATCTAGAAAACCAGACTAACTCTATCCCAGACCAAACCAGTACATTGTGCTAAGATGGCTTCAATAAAGATGCTTTACTCCAATTCTGCAGAAGGTATTTTTGGGCTTGATCTTCCTTCAGTGAGTTTTCCCATAGTTATTACATTGATCTATTTAGTTTCAAGTCTCTTACCTTGATCCCAGACTGGGGCACCATAGAGTAACACCAAAGTCTGAGAAAACAGGAAGTGTCTGTAGACCTAATTTAACAATTTTCAACAGGCCTTAAAAAAACCCAGCCAGACTAATACAAATCCACAACAGAATGAACTAATACAACAGGGCAAACATCTTAACATCCCTGACCTTCACCCCAAGATCACTATTATTATCCATTAATATGATCACTATGAATCTGTCAAAGTTCAGCTGTGAACAGGAACATGGGAAGAATAATGAAAACCCAGTGGTGCAAAAAGATCCATTTCTCTCTTTCAGGCACAAAAATAAACCTTTGAGAATTCTATCATCGTAGTAAAGCAAAACAAAAAGATGTCTATCCCTCCAGTACCAAGACATCTGGATTGCAGCAATATAATAATGATTTTGCAGTGACCTGACTACTCCACTTAGACTATCTACATCAGAACAGCTGTGTTGAGTGTAAGTCATCAGCTATTACCCACTGATAAATATAAAAGGTGTCTACAATACACTAGGAAAGAAAGTTCTGCACTGAACTGATGACATGGTTGATTTCAACTCGTTTTCATGCCAATACTACATGCTGAACTGCAAAGCTTTATTGTATTTTAAATTGCAACCTAATTTATAAATCTAGTTTCCCTTTATAGGAGCCAATAATTATACCTATTACCATTGGAAAGAATCTAATATCTTGAAAGAAACGTGTCTCTTGAAAGGTATATGGCTCCCTCAATACTAAAACAACCCCAAACCCATCATGCACAGGCAAAATGTTCTAGACTTTGACATTTCAGAGTTCCAAAAAGTTAGTGCAATTTCAGAACTCCTCACAATCAAAGTTCAAGGTGACACACCCCAGCTCACTCCAGTCACACCTTTTCCAGCTATGAACAGGTCAGTTCTACAAAATACAACAGCTCTGCTGCTTCAAGGTCTTCCAAATCCTGAACAAAACAGAGCAGACACAGAGACCAACTGTTTTCTGCACAAAAACTCACTGCATTGGTACGCAATCTCCATTCTTTCAAGACCTTCATCTTCCACATAAACCCTTTTTTATCTTCACTACTTAGAAGAGTGTATGTCCAGAAACAGACAAGTTCAATTGTCTACAATACACCAAAGTGCACCCACCTACACAGCCTTAATCTAAGAAATTGCCACTACACAGATCTAATGCAATTTTCTTACCATATGAGACTTTGGACAGAGGAAAAAAGCACCCAACTCAAGAGAAAAGATCCAGGAAGTCATTTAACACAACACCAATCAAAGCAGATAGACTTCTAAAATTCACCCAGTAATTTACTTTCCATTGAAGTAATAGTCTTCATCAGTAACTGTAAAAACATAGGTTTTTTCACCATTCCTTATAAAACACAAGCAAGTGACATCTGTTATCTAGGCAGCAAAACAAAACCACAAAAAAAATCACACTCCTAAAAAATCAAAGAGAAAGCTTGTTTTGTTTGCAAGCACATATCACTTGTTCCTCTTCAGTGAGGACCTGGTCATATAAGGTCTTGATTTTTCACCCTCAGGCTGCATTACTGCAAGCTACTGCAGTAGATGTTGAATATGAAACCAATGCTAAATTCAGCTGGTATATATAAAGACATGTAAGTTCCATCCAAGCAACAGAGTAGAACTGGAAATCTTCTGAAAGGTATATTGCATTTCACAATGTTGGGAAAAAACACCACGATTAAATGTGTAATTATTCTTCTGATTGCCAGACTGTGTCAGTAGATAGCTGTAAGTGCAATTCTTGGATTGACATGTACCAAGTCACTCTGAAACACTCTGTACTGATTTGGAACTCACCCACAATATCCACCACATCGGGACGGATAAGTGGCTCTCCCCCTGTCAGTCGGATTTTCTCCACACCTTCTTTCACAAACAGTCTGGCTAGGGTGATTATCTCCTGGGTAGTCAGTAGCTCTGATTTCGGAGTCAGCTGAACACCTTCCTCAGGCATACAGTACTGACCTGAAACAAAGATTACAGAAATACACGGGGCAAAAAATAACCAGCAGCAATTAACCTAATATTGATGGGTAAAATGCACCAAGGGCAGCTGTCTTTAAAGGATGTCAAATGACACCAATTGTGCAAAAATTTTACAATATCCTAACAATATCCTGGTTTACTTCAGAGGAAAACCCAGGACTAATTTGATGTGCCTCAAAATTACAATGGATCCACTTTGAAGAAAAAGATGACCTTATTTCTATTTAACCTGCATTCAAAGAGAGACACCAAGTTCAACCAGCAAGCACAGGGACATTGCCATGGACTTTGCAGACGTACCTGTGGGAATGCCTAGGCATGAGCTCTCCTGCTTACGGAGACTTTGGGCACACAAGCATCATTATCCAAACCACACCAAGTCTGATAAAAGATCTGTCACTTCCACCTGTCTCTGGCAGATCCCTAGGCTTGCTCCTGGTTTGCCATCCACCCAGTAGCTCAGCCCTAATTAGTGTCTATCTGTCCTTTTTTTGTTACTTTGTGAAGACAAGAAACAGCACAGAGCCAACAGAGCAATAATATCCTATCCCAAACCTTGGCCTTTGAACAATATGTGCAGAGGAGTTTTGTGCAAGGAACCAGCAGACACTTACACCTGAGGTTGCATTTCTCAGTCAATGAAATTCGCAAGTAATTGTGCTGCCGCCCAAAGTTGTCCGTCAAAAAAGCAGAGAAAGGAGCAGCATGTTCCAGTACAAAGCGTCCTCTTCCTGAGCTCTGTAATTCCTGTAACAAAAACAAGCAAGTGTTAAATATTTGAATAGTTACCCTGTCAACTTGCTGTATAAATATCAACTTTGAACTCAACTGATAATTATTATTCCATTCTTCCCTGCATAGACAGCTGCCCAAGAAAAAACATTGTCAAAACTGGCCATTTATTGATTAAGTTTCCCACCCTACTTAATTCCATTTCTACAATTTTCCCTGTGCATTTTAAGACACCTGTCTTTGCCACAAGTGCTTCAGGCTTTTTGTGCAGAATAGAAGGTGTTTTTGTTCAACTGCCTGTCTCTTCCCAGAATCAACAATCCAGGATCACCTAGGCTCACTACAGCCCTTGGGTAAATGAAATTATGGAGAAGGAGCCCTTCCTGCACTTCAGCACAAGAAACCCAGAAGTTGATGAAACACTGCATCTCTGCTTGTGTTCCTACCATATTTCATGTGCAATATTAACATCTTGTTAATAGCAAAATTGAATTACTGCTATGTACAATTATGTTTCATGACGTCTGTTTTAAAAAGATTTCCAACAAAGTCTTCCTGCCTAAACCTATTAACAGAATACTTCCAAAAGGCTTGTCTCAGTTAAAAGATGACAAATAATGCAGGGCATGGTGGAACTGGAAGATAAATGTGTGATTCTGAACACCTGTTCAAACTGAATAAAAAAGAACAGAATTTTAAAAATTTCTGTATTAACTGTCACGAAGTGAATATTACAAGTGATTTCTACTTACAATTTTGGGGTTTTTTTAAAGCACAATGTAATATATTCTAGAGCAACACAATTTTTAGGAAGTATGAGTATTTGCCCTCTAGAATGAGGACATAAGAAGGATGAGGACCTGCTGGAGCAAGACCAGATGAAGACACAAAGCTACTCAGACGGCTGGAGCACCTCTCCTAAAAAAACAGGCTGAGAGAAGTGGATTTGTTCAGCCTGGGGAGGCTTTGGGGAGGCATTATAACACTTTCCAGTACCTAATGGGGAGTACAGGAGAGCTGGAAAGGGATTTCTTACAAGGGGCTGTAGTGATAGGACAAAGGGGAATGGTTTTAAACCGAAAAGGAGTAGATTTAGATATTAGGGACAAATTCTCTACTGTGAGGGTAGTGAGGCACTGGAACAGGCTTTCCAGAGAAGCTGTGGTTGCCCCATACCTGGAAGTGTTGGATGGGCTTTGAGCAACCTGGTCTAGTGGTAGGTGTCCCTGGCCATGGCAGGGGGTTGGAACTAGATGATCTTTAAGGCCCCTTCCAACCCAAACCATTCTAGGCTTCTATGATCACATTAGGTACCAAAATAAATATCCCAAATAGTAGCTACAAATGAATATAGTTCAAGTTTAAACCAAGTAACTTAAAAATATCAGTACAATCAATGCCAGAACTGTTGATTATAGCAAGGTCTAAATGCAGGGAGTCCCACTGCCTTTAGCCCACGACTTTCAAATTATGATGTTACAGCTCTATTTTTCTACACCTGTAAAGCACAACTGAAATCTCTCTGCTACTTTCGGAAAATATTTTGATACCTCAAGTGAAACTTACAGTAACTGAATCAACTCTTATCACTGTACTGCAGAAAAGCAAGAGTTTACCAACATACTTTTATCAGCTGGTGGATACTTGGTTCAAGTGCTACGTACAAACATCCACAAACAACATAATTCAAACTCTGCTAAGTATTTTCATCTACTATATGAGAGTTAAGTTAACATTTTATAGGAGGTCAATTTGGTAACTCAGGAACGAGGCCAGCTGCCTAGCATCTCAAAATAAACCAGAGAAAACAAAACAATTAAGGAAACCACCTTCACTGGGTCCTTGTTAGTTAAGCACATACAGACATTTAACAGTCAGCCATGGAAACCAGAAGAAAAATATAGGATTCCTGGACATACAGTGAATTTTGTATCTAATGAAAAGTAAAAACCATTCCTGTACACATGGTGTTCACAAAGTTCAAGTGTATGCGTGTGAATCAGCTGCAGAATTGTGCCTCAAGTTGAAATTGTGCTGACTAGTCTTGATAGGCCGCAGCAGGCAAAGGATTGAATAAAGTTTTGACATAAATTTAAGATGTAGAATGAGGAACCAGACAAAATGACACATTAGTGGGTATTTAAACTGCTTACCTAAGCAAAAGTCATGACTCACATCTAGTAAAAAACAGATCTGTGAAATCTCCGGACATACTAAAATCAGCATGGAGTGGGACAATTCCAAGGGACTGGGCAGGAACACACATAGCCACTGCCATCAGCTCCCTGGCTCTGGTCATCATTAGTAACCAAGGGAGCTAACCCTGCACAGGATTTCCACACAGCCCTTCCAAGAAATCTAGACATGGTCAGCTAAAATGCTGAACCACCTACATATGCTTCCTCAAAACATATTAAGCTGAAAACATTTGTAAGAAACATTTGTGGGTGGGTGGAAGCCACAGAAGACCCCCAGTGATCAAATCAGCCAGAGAGCAAACTTTATCTGGGGAGAGACCAAACTTCAGCCACCAGCAGCCGCAGCAATTTTGTTTCCAGCTGTGCTAACACTACGCAGCTGCTACACTTACAAGCAGGAGCAGTCGCTCTTGGCAGCACAATCCTTTCACTAACCTTTAAACAATCCACTACACTTGATCCAAACAGCTTTGTGGTAAGATAAGAAGATCTCTAAGAACATCCATAGCAGTGAGGAGCTAGAGAAGATAAAGGAGATACAAAATGGCTGTTTCAAAGCTCACAAAACATCTGTTTACCCCTGATAAAACTGCAGTAGTAGTTTCCACATAATTGTTTTTCTGCCTGAAGAAAGCAATCACTTTCAGTTTCAGAGGCCGCAACAGCAGAGGAGTACGGGGTGCAAGGCCAGCCCTCCCGAGACCTGGCCTTCCCTCCCTGCAGCACCAAAAGTGTCACCGGCAAGGACTCTGCAGCCACAGCCGCTGCTCACACACATTCGTTTATCTCCCCTTTCTCCAGCACGCAAAACAAGTCATCTGGTTTTTAAATACCCCGGGAAAATGCTCCAGCCTAGGGCTATGTGGGCTGCTGTTGAGCTCTGCCCAGCTTTAGTTTCCCAAAAAAATCCCAAGTTGGGAACACTTTGCTTTGATAGTAGTGCTGGCTCTGTTCCATTATTGTAAGTGTTTCTCCAAATACAAGCCGGGTTAACTCAAAGAGCCCAGGTAAATATCCAGACTTCATTTCTGCTTCTTCCACAGTTAGAAAACTCACCCCTGAACAGGCTAAATCTACGGATATTTTAAATCTGGCAAACTCAGAAAGAACACAATAAAAAAAACCCATAGTTTTTTACTTGAAAACTATGCTGCCTTCTGGCCTGGTTGGATATCTGACATTCTCCTTCCTATTACTTTGGAAAGATGTTCACATGAGAGGGAAAGCACTCCCAGGTTCATTAAAATTATCTGAGCCTCTCTTGTGGGAGCCCTCCTCTCCTGTTTCTTTCTCAGTAACTATTTTTTGCATCTTTTTCAGGATCAGGCTTCCTTACCACTCCACTTAAAGACAGAACAGTACAAACCTCCTGCCTCTCAGTTTACTAGAGTGTGCATTACAAAGAGAAAAAGAAGTGAAAAATTATCCTCCCTGGAAGAAAGGTGAGGGCAGGTGAGGGAGACTTTAATGCTTTTATGCAATGAAAGACAAAACTGCATACTTTCAAAGACAGTAATATGCTTAAAATAATCTCCTGTTTTCAGGAAGGAGCCACCACTGGAGTGGGACACAGGAGACCAGTTCTGTTGCTGGTCTCTCATCCATCTGCATGGCTGCTACAGGTAAGGTAGCTAAAGTAAGGGGGAAATAACACAGCCCTTCATTAATTACTCTTCATTAATTACTCTTAAGTGAACTGTCAAGAAGCAGCATTAAAAGATCAGGCACTCAGCAAGAAGCTGGTGTCAGTAAACTTTAAAGTTTCTGTTGGAAATAACTAACTCTTGCTGAAAAGTAGTGGGTTTTAGAACGGGGAAAAGAAAAACATTTTACACAGCTACCAGGACTTCCTTCCATCATTTTCTTGTTGTGTACAGAAATAGATTTGGCTAGGAGGGAAGAATGACGGGAGATGGACTTTTTAAGCTATTCAATTTCTGACCAATTAGATTTCAGCACAGAGGAATTAGGAGATACCCATAAGCCAGTACCACCAGCTTGAACTCCAGCAGAGGTGGATCCTGTACTACCAAAACTGCCACTGCACCCAGCACTGACTCACATTTTTATCAATACCACAGGAAAGGCCAATTATCAGAGATGAAAACTCAGCTTCCTTCCTGGAAACTCAGGGCAAGCATGAAGCATTTTCTCAGGTTGTTGTGTAAATAGGATTCTCTGAAGGGGAAGAACAGGTTGAGGGTGAACCTCAGCACTTGCAGCCTTTGTGAGAGCTATTGTAACAGGAAGAAAGCAAAAGCTGCCTGCTATAGTACCCAGGTTACAGAGAAAGTTATTCAGTTCCCTGAAGTAGGAAAAGGTGGATGCTTGCTGGTATTTTAACATATCAATGCCCAATCACGTAACTTTTTCACTCAAAAGGAATGGCTATAACCCACAAGTCCCCACTCCCCTGTCTCCATAGTCGACAGGAGACACTTCTGCACATTGGAGGAGTATGCCCTGTCACATAGTGTGCTTTACCTGATCCATGAAAAAAACAGGTTCATTCTCTGGGCTGTCAATCACATGTTCTATACTAGTACTGAAAGAATGAGAGCTTAGATGACTGCACCTAGCAGCTATATTTTGACAAGCTGTCAACCCTTCAGACCTGACAATTCACCTGTGATTTCCAGGAGAACTCTTCTAACAATGCAGCAAAATTGGAAGCTGTCAGCAGAGGTATCAATAACCACCAGGAACACCACAGACTGACAGATACTAGAAAGGCTCAGTTAAACGCAAGGGGGCAGACGACAGAACTCTTATCTACTAATCAAGCTGAAGATCAAGTACTATCCTTGCTCTACTCTTCCCCCTTCACCTCATCCCCAGTGATATTTGTGCACTTCGAAACAGTAAAGCTTGCAAAGACTTCTGCACAGGCCTCAGGGACGACCACAACCTGTGTACCCATGACACTGTTAGCGTTGCTCCTGCACCCACTGGCTCTTCAGGCCCCTGCAGTCCTGCTGGGTTTGTGCACAGCACTGCTGTCTCAGTGCTAACCTAACACTGCTGCAGCGTCACAGACACAACTCAGCAAAAGCTCTTCTCTTTCATGCCTCACCTTTAGTATCTCAGTCTGTAGGGAAGCGGTGACATAATGTCCTTGGTTCAACCTGGAAATCAGACAACCGCAGAGGCTGAAATGGGTCTAAGTAGGCCAAGTGCCAGAATGAGGTCTGAGCTGAGAAGTCCAAGACAAATGTTTTTGTGAGGCCTCAGCAGCTGCTGCCCAACAGCTGACCCCAAACAGCAGGCTACACTTGTGGGTACTGGCACAGGGAGCACCAGCCAGGAACTGCCACCGGCCACCCACAGAACAGAGCAGCAGCACACAGAGAGCTTCAGACACAACTGGCCGAGAATTAGGGCCACGTGAGGTCTTTCTGGGCAAGCTGGGCTCTCCATTCTATCCCAGCACTGAAGGCTTCATTGTGGCCACAGAAATTTTCAGGTGGTTGTGTTTGGATTACAGGATCTACTAGAGCGGATGAAGAAAGATGAAGTGAAACCTTGTATCAAGACCCTTACTGGACATGATACATCTAGAGCAGAATTTTAACAAAATATGCCGATTTCCAGTTTTGTGGTAGAAATAGGTCATCCTACATGATCATTTTAATTCAAGAATACAATATGGACATATATTATCATGGGTACAAAATGGGAGGATGGCATCAAACTTTGTTAACTGTGAATTAGTCAAAAAAAATCCAAAGAAACACTTGCAAACAACCATGAAAATGCTGCTTTCAGAGTGTCTGTTGCTACCTGCCCTGTTCTAGCCTTAGAAAAAAGAACTCCACTCTATGCACATCTCCAAGACTGACAACTGTATCTTAAAAACCAAGATTCAAACAAGTAAACTGTTCACCACACAGTGCCAGTACAGCAGCGGTACTGACCCCACTGTTCGTAACCTAACCTAGAGATTTACAATGGATGGCCTTGGACACAGCCTCCCACTTGTCTCTTGAAGCTCCTGAGTTACACAGTTCTTCCTTCCATAGCTATAAAGATCACTTTTAAAGGGGACTGAAATACAGTCTAGTGCTCTCCTCTCCCCATTGCACACACCCCCTCCCCAAAATCTCAGGAAACTAATTAGAACCCATGATTACTTGCAGCTCCAGCACAGAAGACAGTCAAGCAGTATTCACAACTGTTTTGAATGCTTGAATGTTCTCTCATTTGAAAGCACATTTCACTGTCCCCTATGGCTGCAATGCTAATTGCTCCCCTCTACAGATGAATCCCAGGAGACTGAGAACAGAAAGGAGCAATGAGTATATTATCACTGTATAGTTGCTAAGTTTGCAGTGCCTTTGTTTTTACACTACCTTGCTTCTCAAGCCCCACAGGATATGAGCCAGTGCCCTGGCACACTTCTCATATTTACTATGCCACAAATGTGTATCTCCCACCCCATTCTCCCAGCTACCGTGACTTTTTGCCCCTAAGGGAGCTAGGCCTTTCAGATGGATGTTGTAATCAAGCGCTCTCAAAAGTATTCCTGAATGTTTGTTAAAGCTACCCGATGGACAGAAAGTAGTGAAAAGTAATTCTGATCAAAATTTATACAAACGTTCATGGACTAGGAAAACAAACGAAACAAATTAAACAACCCTTCTAGTTCTCTGAGTCAAGCAAGCATTCAATAAAGCAACGCACGAATCCATTTGGTTTCCAGTAAATAAGTGGCAGTGGACGCATTCAATTCTGGCGACACGGAGTCTGTCACTAGTAGCTTTAGCTTATTTTCTGTTTGTTAGAGCCAGCCATGCAATTGCAAGTAACTCAATAAATCGTGCCCCAGCTGGGATTGCTCTGTGTGCCATGCCCTATTTCTGCCAGACAGTTACAGAACCTTTGCCTTTCCGCGCAGCTTTTTCTCCTGCATTTGGACACCAAGAGACAGAATCCACCCGAGGGACCCAAAGTTAAACCGGGAGAAGCCGTATCAGGGCAACACCTGTGTTGACTTCGCGCCAGCAGCACCAGCACCACCAGCACAAACAGGTTCAGTGCGAAGCTCGCATGACCATCGGAGCACAACCACCGAAAGCTGCCAAACCACTCGGGTTTTGACCCAGGCTGATCAAAGAATGTTGTGTAATCTCTCTTTTGGCTGGGCAGGAGCACAGGACCGGATCGGTCCCTGAGACCGGGCGTCCCACGTACTTCCAAAGTAAGGGTGACATTTCAACAAAGGAAGGACATAGAATTATGTATTACTACATGTTTTGTTGACTCTTCCCTCCCCCCTATCTATAACCAGGTCATGTTCACCGCACAAAGCACCGGTCGGTCCGGAACAGGTTGCAAAATTCTACGGACAGGTTGCATTTCTGTGGAACGCACTGGCAGCCCCCGCCCGCGGTGCCCAAGCCCCCTGCTCACCCCGCCAGGCGCTACCACGGCTACCAAAGCGCCCCTCCACAAAACACATCTCCTTAAGGACGGGGCACCGGCCCGGCACTCCAACACCCAAACGCGACC
>VWZT01004379.1:0-21559 GCA_013397055.1 Pachycephala philippinensis | reverse complement strand
ACTGTCCAAATGCTTCTTGAATTCAGACAGGCTTGGTGCCATGACCACTTCCATGGGGAGTCTGTCCCAGTGCCCAGCCACCCTCTGGGTGAAGAACCTTTCTCTGATATCCAGCCTAAACCTGGCCTGACACAGCTTAATGACATTCCCTCAAGGTCCGTCACTGGTCACCAGAGAAGAGATCAGTGTCTGCCCCACTGCTTCCCTGCTTTTCCGCATGAGGAAGGTGTAGACCATGATGAGGTCTCCCCTCAGTCTCCTCCAGGCTGATCAGACCAAGCGACCTCAGCCGCTCCTCATACAGCTTCCACTCAGGCCTTTCGCCATCTTCATTGGTGACACGAGCCCCACAAGCCTCAGCAGCAAGGGCAAAACCTGTGCTGACAACCTTTGCTCTCTGCCTTTCCCCCACAGCCCTCTAAAAGCTGGGTGTAGAGCCTGAGCTCTCACTGCCAGTTGCCTTCGAGGGAAACTTGGGCGTTGAAGGTCTCACACGCAGGGTACATATCCCAGCAAGGCTGCCAGACGACTGGGAATCATGAATATCATTAGTTGGGAAGCATTTCTGGTGGAAACAACAACTCTAGTCCAGCACCAGTCTCAAGTAAAATCTGTACAACCTTGTCAGAAGATAGGCACAGGGACTATCTCCTAATGAGGTGTAGTGGATCTTATGAGGCATAAGAGAGCAACATTTCAGTTTTCCTGCCTAATATAGTTTCCCCCATGCTCTCAGTGTTTCACAGATAAGGGGCTTATGATGAAAAGTCCAGTATCCTGCTGTCCACCTCCAGGTGAGGGTCTGCAGAGTGTGGTCGCCCATTGCCAAACTGAACTGGAGGCACTTGTTCTGAACATGCTCTACATGTGAAAGGAGTGCTTGGCTGGGTGCCCAGATTTTCCCTGGATCTCCTTCCTGGAATCATGTCAGCTGGTCTTCCAAAAGACATGTTGTTCCCTAAATGACTTTTATTGCTCTTCGACTTAGAACTGTACAGCTGCTAAGAATAAAACTCACAGTTTTATACACCATGGTACTCTATGATCACACTTCCATTCTAAAAGAATTTTGTTTTCCATTACAAAATTGCTGTGTCAGGGGTATTTAATTTTCAACTACTGATCGAAAACACATTAGCAATTCTTTGCACAGTCTTAATCTTTTAATGTTTGACCTGTGCATTACTTGTTGATGTTTGAGTAACTGGGCCTTACTATTGCTTGTGTCAGCCATTATTTCCAGACAAAGTTATGTGTGCTGGTACAGATTCAATTGTTTAGTCAGGTTATACTTAAATCTTTGCTCTGTAGCAAAACCCCTTCTCCTGTCCAATTCACTCTAGACTTTAGACTTTATTCAGTCTTTAGACTGGTTACAGACTAACAGGAAAACTGAATGCCATATTGCGATTTCCCCCCGCCTCAAAGCTTAAGCCATTTGAAAAGAAATACAGACTCGAGTGACCAACAATGTGGCTAAATATCCAGTCTGAAGCCATGTCCACCAGTGTGATGTCAAGGTAACATATACACGGACCAAAACAGTAGACAAAATGCTGGTTTAAATTACAATTTTCAAAAGTTGCAGAAGCAAATTTACTGTTGACATTTACCATAGCTTTATGAAGCGTCGCTTCTCCCTGTACAACTGGAATAACTGTAATTAAAGGATTTTCTGGATTTATTTCAAGAGCAAGTGATAATGACAGTTGAAATACAGAAGGCACTTTAGCTTCATATTAAATGTAATAATTGTTCAATTCAGTGAACTTCTCAGTTGCAAGAGGTTTAATTAGATGTGCAATGAATAAAGATGAAAATTTGTTATAAACTCATCAAGAGAAAAAAAACTTAATCCTTGCTTCATCAGCACCTGCAGTCTAGTTGAATATGGTGGTGCTCAGCATATCTGGAAAAGTAAGAAATTAATTGTCTTTGCATACTTGAAGCCTTATATTTTTTAGTTTTCAGATTGTACGAATATAGGCCCGTTTCATTAAACCAGCATAGAATCAGCTTTTACACCTCCAAAGGCAACGTTTTACTCTCAGAAATATCTACTGCTGGTTTTCAGAAGCACTTGCCCAGCATTAAATGAAGCTGTGAAATAAATGTAGTGAAATAAGAGTATCTGCATAAGAGATGATTCCGAACTTCACTGGGATACTGCCATATTATGTCGTGTCACGACGTGTCACAGGTTATGAAGTGTAAGCACCTGAGACAGCAGCTGGAGGTTTTATTTCTTTGCTTTTTTCAGCAGCTATTCGAAGGACTGGTACTGAGAAAATAATTAAGTGTTTGAGGTTTGTGTATGTACTCCAAGATGCTGTGCAGTGTAACACCTTTGCATTGTAACCAAAGTTGGGCGTGACATTCTACCCTGACAAAATAACACCTATCTCAAAACTCAAAGCAATTTTAGGATACACAGAAACTCTTGCCATTGGTATTTCAATTGTTTTCTAGACATTATGAAAACATTCACTTGTCTTTGGCACAGGGTAATTATTTAATCCAAATTCCAAAGAAAGGCATTTCCCGCCCTTCCTGCCGCTGCCTTCCTGTCTGACTTCCAGGGACCCTAGATTAGCCCTGTCTTATTTACCTGTTTATTTGTTTCAAGATTTTGCTGAATTCACACTTAATGCCGTAGGGGTGGGTCTCTCTCAGCATTTGCACACATCCAGGGATTAGCTAACTTCCCCCAAAAGACTGCACTGTGCCGTTTGTAAAGGTCTGTGTGCCTGCCAAGGGGTGTTAAACCCACACGGGCAATTGAAGGGCAGAGTCCAGTCCATATCCTCTGGGAGCATATGCCAAAACAATATAAAAATGCGAAGTATTGGACTACTTCCAGTGTTATTCATGCTTCAAGTAAGCACTGAACAAAGTTTTAGAGATATGTTACTAATAAAATAATAATGACTTAAAAGTCTCAAGGGAGAGTTCAGGCTGTGAGCTGGATGCATCTGCCACACTGAATCGCAATTGCCTCATTGTCTGAACTAGGCATCCATCAAGAGTTACTCAACACCTTTCTGAAACTTTGGGCTACATGCCTGAACAGAAACCAGGGCAAAGTGGAAGACCTGATCCTGGCCTCACGCGGAGCTGGAACACAGTCAGGACTCGTGCTCGGACTGCTGTTGGGAAAGACTGCATGAGTGCAAGCCAAGGGAAAGCCTCCATGTCCAGCTTCCTGCAAACCGAGCATGAAATAAAAAACTTGCAAGACATACTCACTGTCTATCTCTTGTAGGAGCAGAACAACAGAACATATCCCTCTCCACATTTGTTACTTGTGAACAATATAGGCCCTTCTTAAAAGAAACTACTACAAAGGGCTTTACTGTCAAACTTCAGGGTGCATGTGAGGTACGAGTGACTACCTTAGAGTGTCTCACAGTTGCTCAGGGGCATCATGGCATTTTTCAGTTCAAAGCACACCCCTGCATAATGATTCTTGTCTACACTTGAGAAATCCTAGGGAGCTGATACAGCAGAGGCTTCTGTTACAGTTTGCTTTCCTCATTACAAAGAGGCATGAGAGCCTTCCTGGTGTTTCCTCCTGGTAGCTGACACAAAATAACATCTGCAGTTCTCTAGAGCATACTGCTTCCATGGAATTAAAAAGCATGTGTCACAAACCACACAGACTTACAAACAGGGATTTGGTGAATACCCGTGCCAAGGCTGCCACAAAAACAGATGCACTCTCACAGATGCAGAAGAAATCAGAACAAATTGGTCTGAAAATAATTGGTATGGAACCAGTCATGCTGGTTAGAAAATATGTGTCAATGCTGGTTAGAAAATATGTGCCAATGCTTTCTTCTCCTTTCCCTCCTTACCTTCAGTGTGTTGATGAAACCCTCTCCTCTCTCATCTTATTACCCTCCTCCTTTGCTGCATTTCCTTTGGTGTCATCATCTTTTCTGCTCACAACCATGAGAAAAGAAAAACTGGTAATTTAATATTACTAAACATAGTGTTGAAATTGTTTGCATTCTCTGTTTGAGCAGTATCTAGCAGTATCCAGAGTAAAGGGCCATATAATACTGAGAAATCCAACTAATCCTACACATTAAAGCAAAGAATATGTTTACTCTTCCATGCTTCTGCAAAGCTGCACAACGAGGGGATTAAGGGAATTAAGAAATGCATAAACAGCAGAGGTTGATATAATTAGAAAAGGGGAGAAAAGGAAGGAAGAAAAGAAGGGGAGAAAGGAAGAAAAGGAAAGAGGAAGAGACAGAGGAAGGGAGGTAGGGAGGGAAGGAGGGAGAGAGGGAGGGAGAGAGGAAGGGAGGGAAAGATTTTTGATGGTGGGGAGAAAGGGAGGGAGGGAAAGATTTTTGAGAGAGAGAATGTGAGAGAAGGAGGAAGGGAGGGAGGAAGGAAAGGATTTTTGATGTGAGTTTGACCTTATCATTTATTCGTGACCATACCCTTCTCTCTTGGCTTCCTTCCTTTACGCGAAATATCATCATCCCACCTTCAGTATTACACAATCTAGCACTTTGTGTGCTTTTTTTTTTTTTTTAATCCAGGAGTTCTGTGCAGGCCAGCTGCAAAACTTCTGTTTATCTGGAGCAGGATTGCACAGTTCCACCCTTACACAACATTCCCTGCAAACAGGCTGTTCATGGGCTGATAACACTTTTGCTGGTCTAACTGTGTGCTTATTGCATTTAATGCCTGAGAACTGTGAGAAGAATTAATGTAGTGTCATATAACACCCCAATCTTATCAGATGGACATAGACATGACCAAAGGAAAGTTTAGATAAAGTCATACATTGTCTTAGTCTAACTCCATGTGGACTTTTTCTGCAGCTCCAGGTATAGGATTGGGGTTAATCTGTTAGCATGCCTACATTTTTTTTGTATTTGACTGAATTTAAGGGCATGGTAAAAGGAGGTACCTAAGTGTTAGAAATCACCAGGAGGCTTCTTTTTCCTCTCCTATGCGTGACTTTTATTCCTGATGCTCTCATCACACGAGTAACTCTCATTGCTCCCTTCCACTTTAAAGAAATCCAGCTTAACTTTAGGGACTGAAGTTAACTCTACTGGTTTGATGGGATGGTCCCTCATGTAGCAGCACAACTGACACTCCAGGAGTCAGGCACAGGGTCAGAGAGATGATTCCCAGTATTGAGAATTCTGCTGTATTTTGGACAAAACAAATCATGGTCCTCCATTTTCCTTGAAGTGCAGATCCAGCTTTTGGTCTTCATCTACTCTAAGAGAAGGAATTATGCCTTCACTGCTCCAAGAGAAACATACTGGTCCTTAAGCGTTATGGAAAAAAAATAAAAAAAATCTTTTCCAATACTGGTACTGTCTTGCTTTCTTGCTCCCTGTATTTGGAACAGCAATTAATTTAGTTAAACAGCTGGACATATGATCTGATGAAATGTGATTAGCATTTCTCATGTAATTTGCATCGAAGCAAGAAGATTTATCAATAACAACAAAAAACCTTCTCCACATCCCAGTAAAACAATAAGCAAGATCACAGACCTTCAAGACCTTTTGGTACTGGAAGAGTTTTATGTGACTTGGAAATCAATTAAGTTCCATTAAGGCTCTGAAGTATACCTGCCTTGTATTCTGCCTTCCAAAACTAGGTGGTAGTGTTCATAGCCAGGTCTTTAATTTACCTGTGAGAGGACTTTTTTTCTGCTTATTTCTTGGTTTATATTGCTGGAAAAAAGCCAGTTTCCAGTCTGCTAAGCATCTGATCAAGGTAAGTGAATCTGTAACAAAAATCACTCTGAGAAAGTTAATTTTTATCCAAAGAGATTTACCATGTTAAAAAACCAAAATGCAGAAAACTGGAACAAAACAAAATTAAACAAAACAAAACAAAACAAAGCAAAACAAACCACCAACAAAACAAAAAATACCAGGGCATCTCTGTGGGCTGTTGGCACTTTTTTCCAGATGCTTATATCAAAGACTTTAGTTTTCTAGATACTGTTAAGTCACTTCCAAATTTAGCATTGCACTGTTACTTCTCTTTGTCATTTCAGATTCCTTAAGCACTTCGGTTCTTTTGAGTTCTTGCAAATCACAGTAAAAAACTGTGATTCCATAAACCAAATCTCACTGAATATTTCCATCTTTTACATCTTTGGCTACGTTATTGTAAAAGAAAGATAAAAGGTGCTGTTTGCATATTCACTCTGTTCTCTCATCTCCTCTTCCCAGTGTTTTAAGTATTGCCAGATTCTAAGCAGTGTTTCCAAAAAAAAAAGGTAAAAACGTGATGATGCCTTAGAAAAATTTAATTTGAGTTTTTGGAGAAAGGATTGTTACTTTGTTATGCACGTTTAGTCACTTAGGTGGTGGCAAAGTGGGCCTAGTGAAGCAGAGAATTCTGCTCTCCTGACTCCTGCCACTCACTTTCACATCAGTGATTACACGTAACCTCTAAGGTAGCAGAAAATCAAGCCCTTGAAAGGTAGCTGTAGCTGTCGGAATAATGGCACTCAAACTAACCTCAGAGAAGCCATGAGACAGGAGGTTTCAAAGGTTATGACAGCTATGCCCACTGCACTGGCGAGAGGTAGGCTTTATTTTCTGTAGTAGTTGTTCTTCTCAAGCCTTTCTCTCACTACAGTGCTAATTGCTCAGCCCTTGTGGCTGGCTGACTGCTGGGCCTCTGAAGTACTCTGTTGTGGGGAAATGAGAATGGGTTGTTTATTTCACGGGAAAAAGGTACGTAGGACACTCTACTGGCCTTATATTTCCTCATGGATAGTGAAGTATTCATTTGAATCCCAGCCTTGGAAATCTGGTCTCCTGACCCAGTTATTTCAGCTTCAAATGCTGTATGTGTAAAGAAAATTAATTATAAAACAAGGCACAAAACTGGAACAGGCTGACTTGATGCTGACCTGAATGGGCTCTTTTTTGCTGAAAAGTTTTTCCATCTTAGCCAGTGGAATGACTTTACTTTTTTTTTTGAGCTTGACACTTAGAGTCAAGGGGCTTTATGTTGTTGTTCTTTCAAGTTTGTTTCTTCCTCTAAAAGAAGAAAATAGCTTTATCATGATGAAATCTTCCTGTTCCAAAAAGCATCCAACAACGTTTGGCTATACTGACGTGACAGTCTGCATCTTGCTGCTGTGCAAGTCCTTCATCTCCACATGCAGAACTCATGTGACACCCATGAGGAAAGCTGCGCACCCTGATTAAACACAGAATGGCAGAAAATGAAGAGAAAATGGAGAAAACAAGGCCAAGACAGAGAAGTGGGATTGAGATATCTGATTTTCATATTTACTTTAAATTTCAGATATAGCTGAAAAAGACTACAATCAAGAAGCCTGGACCCAAACACTCCTAAACATTACCTTTAAGTTTCTAAAATGATTTTGCACCTTCTCCATTAATTTTAATTGTTCTGTTAAACTTCCAGTGTGCTTTAACAAGAGATTGATTTCTCCACATAACTTCAGCTGTCTGTGTAGTGCAACATAGTACCTTCTGAAAAACAGTGCCAGTACTTACAGCAGGAAGGCAATGGGTGCAAGAAATACTGTCAGTCCCAAGGTATAGAGGGAATTAGCTGAAATTCCCAACACTGGACATCCAAATCTACCCTCTTGGATAATAGTATTCCCTTTATTTTATTTTTAATAACAGAGTTATAGGGTATTCCCTTCAACTGCCAATCCCTCTGTTAAAGTTGCAAAATCAAGTACTTAGAGACAAAACAAATAGCACTAGTTTTGGCACCCATCTCTGCACACTTTTAAATCATTCCCTTACATACCTGTCTTTCTCAATGTTTATGTGTCTTCTTATCTTTTCCATTTTATTAAATTCTTCTCAGGACTTCTTACCCACCTGTCCTGCTGTCCATCTCCTTTTCTAGCCTCCTTACTTCTAATTTTCTATTTCCCTCCCTTTAAATTCCTTCCCTCACATCTACTTGCTTTGCATCTGAGATGGGGGAATGAGAGAAACGTGTTATGTGAGGATCTATTAGTGAGCAGAAACAGATAGTCATAGTAATGGAAAAAAATTAAAACCCACTGCAAATATCTGCAGGACAGCCTTGCTGTCTGAAAGATTCATGCATTTCACTGGTTAGGAGCTCTGATTGCAATCCTGTGATGTTCCATTACTGTCACCTGAAAAAGTGATGTTTCTTCTAACTGGATTTTTCCCTTGTGTGCAACCTTGCCTCTTGTAAAAGGGATTGTTCATAATCTCATTACCTGTAACTTCAGAAGACCACACTTGGAACATTAATTCCAGTCTGGAAATTTGACTCTCCCTGTCATATCTTTTGTTAGAATATGTACACCCGTCCCAATGACAGTTGATAACAGCAACAAGGACTGTTACTAAACAAAATATCTTCCTTACTGGTTCATTTCTTTACCCTAAGTTTTCTAAGGTATCATGGTTTAAACAGTCTGATCAAATTCTCACATTTCCTTATAGTAACCTAATTTCTTTTACATTCACTCACTTGTATGAGTTTCACTATATTTTTTTGACATTTGACAGTTATGAAGAATATGAAACCTACTTAGTTCAGATTACTCCTCCAGTACTGAGTTTTGAACAATGCATGTCTTTGAGACAAATATAAAAGCAGCTCTATGTATCATTTCTCAGCAGTCCAGAGAAACTCCTTTTTCAGTTTACACATCTTAAGAAAGATAACTGGCTTGAAAAGCAGCTTGTGGTGTCAGCAGGGTTTCCAAGGAGTAACTCTACTCTTTACAAGCTAGAGAACTATCTATACTGCACAACACAGCAGGGCCAGGACCCTGCTAAGCTGAAGCTAATGGGGCAGATACAATCACAGGGTACACTGCCTGGATCTGCAGAACTACCAGATCAGATCAGATCAAGAGAAGCACAGACATAATGCCACAGCACCTGCAGCTAACAAAGACAAGACCTTTGTGTGCATGCAGCAAAACACTGATTAAATTGTTCTGCTTCTGGAGCTACCACTTGACTGCTAGCCCGGGAATCTTTGAATTGTGCTTATGTGCTGCTATCATAGTTTTGGAAGGAGTGACAAGATAGCTGTAACATAGACCAAACAGTCCTCATTAAGGACGTGAACTAAGAATACTTGCTTAATTTTACTGCCTGTGCTTGCCGCTGCCTTCTCTCATCATTATGACCCGGCATGTGGGATCCTCCAGTCCCTGGCCCACTTGTTAAGTGTGCCATTCATTTATTTAGCTCCTAGGGGTGATGAATAAGTAATGTTGAAGAGAAACTGCCAAAGCACTGTCACAGAGCCAAGGCGTATCCTAATGCTTCACTGCTCCAACAGCTAGATGTGCGAGAGTCCAGGGTAGGGAACAGAATCCTTCACTTCCTGCATTAGGAAAGTGATCTGATGACTTTGCAGTCTAGACCAGCTCTGGCACATCAGCCTACAGGACCTTAGTCTGTGGGCTTGGACTTAAAGTAGCTATCTGGACATATTCTGGGGAAGCAGAAAGAGACTGACCTCCTTGGTTGGTGGTAGCAGCACACAGAACTCCCACAGAGCAGAAGGATCCAAGCAAGAGCAGAACAAGTCCTGCTAAAATCCTGTCACAGGGAAAGGCATACTGAAGTCCTTGTGCTATAGCACTCTATGCCCATATCAGAGGACTCAGTACCTATCCTGAAGAACATAATTGTGATTTAGCAAGATGTGTGATGAGAGAAGGGCAAGAGAGGTGGGGGAGAGACATAAATGGAAAAAGAAAAAGGAAGAAAAGGAGTGACCTCCAAACCTGCAGGATCTGGTGATAATGCCTGTATTTCCACCCAACTGGAGTGGCACTACCTTCTGTAATCACTAACTAATAGTGAGTCATGACTATTACTTCCATGTAGTGTGTTTGTGCTATCAAACCACCTGACTGGCATAGAAAATTATAATCGAGAACATATCCTTAATAAAGCACTCCCTTTAAGGTAATTAACAGGCAAGTAAAACCAAAACCAAATGAAGCCTCTGTTACTTTAACAGGATAAAACAGAGCTGTAGGATTGAATGAAACATTCTGATCTTTTTCTCATTTTAATATATTATCTTTGGTCTGTAAACTTGGGTGCCTTGAGAGAGTATTCGGTCTCTTCGTTGTAGTGACACTTTCAATGTTGTGAGTGTTTGCAGTTTTTCCTGCCACATAGTTGCTCCTTTTTTTTTTTTTTTTCCCCATAGGGTTGACAGTGATTCCTGGAGGCTCAGCTGCAGAGCAGGGCTATAAGCTCCCAATGCCATTAGGTGTGGCACATATTTTGATCAACTTTCTACATGACCCAGTAATTTCCTTGCACATTTTCCAGTATTAAGAAAGAAGAAAATCCTCTTATTCACCTCGGTAACTGGTTGGAGATACTTTCTAAGATACCTCCTTCCAAAAACTTAAGTCCAAACTTTGCCTTATATATTAAAAATCATTCTTTCTCAATATATTGGCTGCTGGAAACATCTTTTCTGATATGATCCCAAAAGGTATTTTTCCTTTTGAAGACCATATCATGTTGCTAGTATTAGACAGGCTATGACTAACTAGTTAACACAGGATCTTCTGTCATCCCTAAAGAACGTGTGATGATGTATGATATAAAAGTATGACCTGCTGTTTTCTGTGATTTATTTTAATCTAATTTCTAGTACTTAGGGCCCTTGCTAATCCAGTTTTTCCTCTTTCTTAGCTATTATTCAATATCTCCTATGATTTGTTAATTACTGCAAAGTGTATGCAACAAATTTCATCAGAGCACCAGATTACAGAGCCAATATTATTGGTGAAAATATTTAACCAGAGAAGTCAGAAAACAGATTGAGGAAAATTCCACTAGCCATCTCTTTCTATGCCTTTTCTTTCAGCAAAATGTTCTTTGTTGTTTTTACATAGTGCTTAATGAGCTGAGATCAAACTAATAGATCAGCTGTCTGAATCACACCACTACTCCCTTTTTATATAGAAAATATAATAACCTATTCTCAAGTCTCATGGAACCATTTTAGACTAGAAGGGATAGCTTTTTAAATAACTTTGCCACCAGCCTGGGGTCACCTATTTCCCTGTTGAATATGCAGTTTTTATATCTATGCACTCTTTCATATTAATAGTCTTGCCCTTACTGCACTTTCTGTAAGAATATGTTTGTAGAACAGAGAGCAACATATTACTTACTGTTTGCTCATATGTCAGTTATCTTTAGTCCATACCGTCCTTATACATAGCAGCACCACCTGTTTCATGTATTAGTTTTTATTTTTACAAATAGTCAACATTTTACCATTTATTTTTGTAAACACTGCATGTTAATGTTTTCCAACTAATTTTGTACTTCCGTTTTTGGATTTCCAAAGCATAAATTTCTTTTCTGGCCAAAGCTTTTCTCTTCACAAAATTCTCATTCCCAATATGCTTGCAATTCTTATCTTCAAAGGTCATCCTTACAGGTTTTTTCCCTTCACTGGGATGTAAATGACCCAGCTTGGGTAAGGGCTATCCAACCTCATCAGAAGCAACTGTGTCATGTAAGGTACTGCAGAAGTAGGTACAGAAGGGAAATAACAGTTATCTTACTTCCATGAGTAAATCACATTTCATTTTTTAAATTAGGAAAAAATTCTTTCTATTCAATATCTTATATGCATGTGCTTCAGCAAAATTATCTCTCAAAATTTTCCTATTAAATAATTAAGGACTTTAATTTTAAATAATTCCACTAATGATCAGTATAAACAGTTATTTGATTCTTTTATAATATCCATACCAAAACAAAGTCCAACTAGAAGCAATTGTTATTTGTTTAGGGACTTGTGGTAAAAAAGAAAAAAAAAATCTCTTGTTCATCAGATTAAGAATTCTAGACAAAACTAATATTTAGGTCCCATTGCTCTTTTCCATGGGGAGTTTACTCTGACATTTTGGGCGGTGTCTGCCTCTAACCAAGATTCAAGATTACAGAATCTCATCTCAACTCTCATGGCCAAGTATCTATTTTGTAAGTTTTTCCTTTGGTTTTTTTGGGGTTGTTTCTGTTTCTTTGGATTTATTTTTTTTTAATTAAATGAGATTCTGATAAAGCAGTGTGAAAGAGATGAAATATCAAAGTACTTTCTGACAACAGAGTACAAGAAAAAGGAGGGAGGGACATGGCATGCTTCCCCTTACCCTTTTCTCGGACTATACTATTTTTTAGGGTACTCTGGCACATTGCTTCTCCTGCCTGAGGAGACAGGACTCCACCTCTCTGGCCATGCTGCCCAGAGCTGCCAGGATGCAATCCTGCATTGAGAAGGATGCAATAACTACACTAAGCTTTGGAAAAGCCTTTTTGTGCAGTGCAGTTAAGGGAAATCAGCACCTAAGTTTCCGATTCATTGTAAACAATGAAATGCAGAGTAGTGTTACCCCTCTGGTTCAAACAGCTCACCTTGCTATACTGCAAAAACATCAGTGTGCTTGATAAAAATTTTATAACACTCTGGTTAATTGCTAATATAAAACTTTCTGAGGGAGAAAGTTTGCATCTTGTTCATGTCTGTGATAGCATTCTTTGAGGCCTGGAGATGAGATTGAAGTGTGAGATTGAAGGTGCCAGTACTATGATCCTCTTTTCACCTGCTTTTCCTTCCTTCAGCTTCTAAAATAAATCTTCTGAAGTACAGACCAGAGGACATGTGAAGGAGATAGCTGCATGCTGAGAAAGCATGGCTGACTGTGCTATATCTGTCATTTTGACTTTTCTACAAGACTTTTGATAATGGTACAGAAAGAAGCATCTATACAGTTTATAAGGCTAAGTAATTCTGTGCAATGGCATAAGCAAATCTTCTGTGCATATTGCAAAGAGACAAGGAAGCTGACATGTCTAAAATGCCATCTCTAAGGGAAAAAAACAACCAAGCTATTCTCTGTTCTCTAAAGCATGTACTGCATTTTCCTCAAAGGCATTTTTCTGAACTCTGCCTGAGATGAACATCAGCAAACAAAAACTTCAGCCTGCTGTTCTCACCAAATACAACTATTAATGGTATAATGATCACTCGGTCATGAAGACCTTTCCACTACAACTCAAGCATCTTTTCTGAATGTAAGTGTATCAAAGGCCACCAAGTTCATAAAAGACCCATTTTATAAATGTCAAATTCTACTTCTTTTATGCCAGGATTTCTGGAAAAGAAATGAAGATATTAATATATTTAATGTGTTTCCAGCCTGCTCTGTGGAGCTGACCAAATTACAGAGTATTTGATTTTGTTCAATGGCTGTAAGAAACATCCTAGGAAACAAAATGAAGATATATTGGCTTAGATTAACATAGAAATGTCTATATTTTTAAGGAAAATAGACAAAATACCTTTCTGTATAGAGTAAGACTGTTCCTTTTGACACCTATGCTGAGGATATTGTGTAATTTTTGTGTTTAATTTTTCATATAAACTTGAAAAAAAGGCTGTTTGTTTGTATTGAAAAACATATTCTTCATGTTTTTGAGAAGCTGCAAAGAAGAGACAGTTTGTTACACTAATTTGTCAACTTTTTTTTTTCCAAAGTGCATCTGAAGTTCCTATTGTAATTCTTGTAAATTACTGTGAATTCTGTGATATCTGTAAAATTAGTATCTTTTTTTTGATAGTTAGTTTTAGATTCCTATTTTTTTTTTTTTTTCTGTTTAGGGTGATAACACAATTTTGCGATTTAACAGACAAATAGCGTCAGGAAGTGTTGTGGTTCAGAAGGAGGAAATATCAGTCAGCATCTTACTTCAGACTTGTACTTAGACATGAGCCTGAAACACCTGAGTTCTTTCCACTGAGTCAGTGCCTGTAGAAAAGCACTAAGGCACCATCCTATAACAAACCAGTGAGATAATCCAGAACATGCAGAAGACTTGGAACACGTCTGGGGAACCATATATCAGATGATAAGTACATTTGTAGTAAATACTTACCCTACTTCTTAATTAAGTGCTAGTGAAATTAAAATGGTGGGTTTGAAATGAAAAAATAATAAACCCCAAGTGTTTGCAGCTAGGTGGTGCCATAGGCTTATGCAATCCGAGTCAAATTAGGGATGCTTTATAAGAGGCCTTCCATTCTACACATGATGGTGTATGGAAGCAGGCTGTGATCGAGGAGTCAGAAACTGCTTCAGAGAATGGCTTTTGCTGTCGCTAGTACTGCAGGAAAAATAGTCACTTCAGAATTGTTTCCTGTCCCCTGACACCACTAAGTGAAATAAAAATTACAAGACCCTTTTTGGAGCACCAGAATTTAGGTAGTAATGTGTTCCTGACATATACTGAAATTCTATATGAGCTTTTCATCAAACTCATGCATACAGGTGCTAAATATGAAATAATGAAAATATACCAATATACCAAAACCACATGGCACTTTGACTGGAGTTGAACAATGCAAAATTCTAGGAGAAGTTACAGACACTGATAATTCAATTTACTGCTTGATGTCTTCAGCTAGTAGTGCACATGGAAGTACATGCTCTAGTGATCCCTTCCTGAATACTATGTTCAAATTTTATTACTTACCCTTAAATAGTAATCCAGTTGTTTCCTTTACTTTTCCTTGACTCCCCCGAACACCTCAAAAATAGCAAGTATTTTGTTACAAAACTCCCACAGAAATCTTACACAGCTGGAGGAAATTGCAAGCTAAGTATATTTATAAGACTTATTTTCCAGATGACATACTTTTAGACCACTCTTGAGCTTCACAGAACTAATTTAGATGAATCCTTCCTGTGCTTCCTAACTATGTAGATTTTGAGGTCAACTTCTAATTTTTACATTACTATGTGACACAGTATAAATAATACAGATTACAAATGCATTATCACTACATGAATGCTTTTAACAGAGCATCAGAACTGTGCGCTCACTAGCTTGAACCCAACAGCACACAATTACTGCAATGTAGCCTTCAGTTGAAGTAGGCGATGTGGTTTTCTTGAATCCCTTCCCATAACACATGCACCTGTCTCAAAGTCTGGTTCATTTTTCCCATTGCTCCAGTGCTTACTGCAGTTCACACGGTCACAGTGCCTTTGGAAGTTGTGCATTAACAGACTAGGAAAGGGGACTCCATGTGAATTGAGACTTGTCTGCAATTTAGGTGCCAAAAGGTTCAGTGAGCTATTGACACCATCTGACTTTGATGCCTTAGGTGGTTTTAACTTCTGTATTTTTCAGATTCTGTGTTCCCAGTGTGTAACTCTGCAGTGTCCTGTAGCCTGTGAGCTGCTGTTCTCTCTTGCTAAGATGGACGTAACAAAGCCTCTCCAGGCTGCTCTCCAAGGACACCCAGCCCGTCCTAGGCCCAAAATGTCTAAACTAGCATCTTGAGAAGGGGGACAAGCTGAGGGGAAATTACATCGTCAGCTAAAGTTTAATTGGTGAAATTGGGTTGATATGCAAATGGACCAAACCTATAAAAGTGTGAAGAACTCGTGACTCATCGTCCATTCTGGGTGTAGCCTTTGGCTGGCCCAGGGTGTACCTCTGAAGGCCTTTCAAATAAATATCCACCTTTATTCCCTTACTCCTGTCTAGTGTCTGTTTCTAGGTTGGCTTCTTTAGGCATCAATTTCAAGTGCTATCTGAAAATTATGCCCCTGTTTTGTGCGACAAGAAGGACCTTTATAGTGTCTAACCTTGAAATCACTGAATGGATTAAAATCTTTGAGCTCCCCCTGCACTTGAAGTGGGAAACCATCACTCACAACTGAATTTCTTAGAGATGCCTTTCCTCTAGTTTATGCATTTCTTTCTCTTCTTATGATGCAGAGCTGTGGTCTTTCCTCCTCTTTCTACTTCTTTAATCATCTTCTTTCCCCTTGAATCACCACACCGTGTGGAACTGTATCATCAGCAGAAAAACAATTTAGCTTACTGCAGGTGATCCGTTGTTTAGTGTTCAGTACACTCTTTACAGTTCAGTAAGTACAAGTCAAATAAGTTACAGTAAGAGGGCTGTTCTATTTATTCTGTGCTCTTTGCTTATTTGTGCCTTGATTATATAGTTCTTACAGTCACATTTTCAGCGAAAATATGTACAGAGGAATTGTGTGGAAAATTGTTACCTACTGCTTATCTTATTGTGTCTTGTTTATTTTTATGCCTTTACCAGTCAAAACTCACCAAACGTAAAGAAATTAGTAATGCCATTAGAAACTCCATTATTATTATTATCATCACAGGGGACCTTAGCCAGACAGGTTAGCAGTAGGAATGAGGAAGGTTTCCATTAATACTTCTCCTAATCACATTTGCAAGCTAATGTGTGACAATCAGGTACTCTGATGCCTTACTCTGTGAAGGCTCAATCCAGTGGCTTTTACCTCTGGAGATGTGGTGCATACAGACCTCGGAATGCAGCCCTTCATGTGTCTCAGTAGGATGGGATAAGCATCTGTGGGCTGTGACAGGCTGCCCTGCCCCTCTATTCTGTAGCGACTCTGCAAAAATTATCTCAGCCACAGCCAGAACATGCAGTTCAGAGCTGTGCTAGCATCCTGCTGGGCACTCTTATACAAACATCCATCTTTGAGGTGGCGGGCTGATGAAGCGTCAAGCAGAGCATATATTGAGCCCTTCTTGGAGCCTCTTTGTCACTGTGTAGCCATCACAGGATGATGCTCTTTTTCTCGGCAGGAGTATTTTACACTGTCATCACACAGCCAGGCTGGTCAGATGGCTGGGTCATTGGTTATGCCAGGTCTTTCACAAGGCAGTGCTTTCCATGAGCTTTTGCCAGCTGATTTGAAGGAGTTAATTGTACATGTAAGGCTGTCAGTACAGAGTAAGTCAGTTCAAGGTGCTCAAGAACAAATGGACAACAAGGGCTATGTTATTTTGTTTCTTCCTGCGATGAAGAGAAAGGAAAAAGAAGAAAAACCTCCAGAGAAGTCTGCTGGAATTATGCCCTGTAAATGACCTTCCTTGCTTCTCTAGTATGATATTAGATTAATTTTAACTCATCTTAATGGACCTGGCCAAATGCATTGAGCCATTTCAGCATAAAAGTAGGCATTTTCTCTACTGTAGTGCAAATATCTGGGATATCTTTAAATATTAGTAAGCCTTCAGAGCCAGCTTGCAGATACCTAACAGTACATACACTGTTGCTATAAGTAATAATCCAAAGACTGGTAGGAAAGTACATCCCTTAAATAAATCAAAAGCAGTCCATATATCTGAATGCCAGATACTGTTTTTCTCTAGCATTAAAACTTCAAGGTATGAGAAACCTAGCTTGCCTCACTCTACCCAGCATTTGGGAGTATCACACTCTGCACAGCATGAGCAGAATTCAGACTCAAGAGTTCCTTTGTATCACATCTTGCCCATAACACAGAAGCATCTGTCAATATGACCAAGGCACTTTTATGAAAAGGTAAACTAACTGAAGGCAGAGCTCCACAGACTGTAGCCTGGACTGCAGGAACACAGTAATAGGCAGCAACAAGATGCTGCACATGATGTCATACCTGTTGTGTCCTCTTTGGCACACAAGAACGAATATTTGAAGTCAGCAGTGATGGAGTCATTGAAAGACTTTCAGGGAATCGCTGCTAAGAAGGTAAAATTAATTTCACATCTCTAGCTCTTCAGAAGACCAACAAAACTCTGCAAAAGGCAGTTCTTGCATGAAGGAGGGTATGCAAACACACAAAAAAACGCCAGAAAAACTACCCCAAAGAAACAGGTATGGAAAAACTAACAGTTGCTTACATGAAAGGATTCATTGAAAAAGTGACAACTGTTTAATTTGTACAGAGAGACAGTTTTTCTGCCTCCTCTAAAATATTTCTGGAGCAGCAGCAAACGTCCTTTTGCTTTTCTGGCACACCTATTGAGAGGCTATGAAGTAATTTCTCTTTAAAAATCTTTTTTATTTCCCTCCTACTAATGCTCTGGGTTTCCAATGGACTGTACAAAAACTTCAGGGAATTTTAAACACACATTTTATAAACACATTTGGAAGTTCCCTCCATATATGTTTTATTAATTTTGACTTTCTCTCTGCTACCTCAGTGCAAGAATTTTCTCTACCATCATGTGAGAGCTGAAAATTGTTTTTTATCTTTCCATCTCATCAGGTGAAAAACAATTCTCCTAATTTCCTTGTCTTCCTGGCTTTCAATTTCTGCATCCTTCTACCCAGTTTAAATTCCACGAAGCACTTGAAATCACATTTACATCAAATACACTCCACAGGATACCTCTGTATTGTGTTCATGTTCTGTTCATTCATCAAATACTCGCCCACTCCATTTGGAACATACACTATTGAGTTACTCCTTCCTTTCAAAACATTAGGAGTTAAAGAAAGAGAACCTGTCTTTAAAGTCCAAATGTTTGTGTGTTTTCAACAAGACACTTCACATTACTTGGATGGTTTCTCCTGTTTACCAGGAAGGTTTACATCAACTGGAAATTAAAAGAACATCATGCTCTAATGGATTGAGATGGTGACAAAAATTGAAAGAGATATAGAAGCTTTTCAAAGACAGTAATAAATGGACTCTTCTACCTCTATAATTTGAATGACTCTGTAAGAAGGCTAACGTATTTTCTATGCCCAAGCCCTGATTAGAATTTTATTTCAAAGGGTGAAGCAATAATCAGGGTTTGAATGGTCCTTGCTCTTTTTTTTTCCCTTTCCTCCCCCTTTACAGACTCCATGAAAGTAATTTTCAGCATCACATATTTGTATATGGCCTTCCCTTCTGCCCCCACATTTACATCATGCTATGTTAAATTCCCTGGGATCTGTACACCCTAGAAGTGCAGTAATAAGTCAATGTTTTATTTATAAGCGTGGCAAATGCGTATACCATTCTATTATCTCAGCTGGGCTAGTTCATTTCATTTTACCTCATTTCCTATGTAACTCTGAAGTTTTGTTTCCATCTACCCTCCAATTTTAGCAGCTGCCTCTAATCACATTCTCTTTTGCTTTAAATTTCCTGTGGATACATAGGAGTCCATAAGAAGCTTATCAGAAGCAGTTGTTTGTGCTCCTATTAACATTCATGTTTTGATTGCATTTTACTTTAAAAAAAAGAGGACTGGTCAGTGTGGCTTCAGCTTTGTACTGCATGGAAGTTTGCAAGTTACCTCATAGTGCATCTTCCATCCTTGTCTTGCAGTACTTTATTATTCAAGTCCAGGGATTTCTCTGTGCCTCAGATGTGATTTGCATTTTTCTGTTACTTATGCAGTACTTTTATAACTCCTGTCATCTGACTGAAACAGTTCATAAACTGTTTTAACCTTCCCCTCCTGTGGACTACAAGTTTCATCTCCATTTTAGAAGTGGAGAATTTCAGCAGAGTGGAGAGCAGAGGATTGTCCCTATAAACCCCCGGGAGGAGGCTCATGTGACCAAATGCACTGATCCTGATCCTGTTTTCTTCATAACGGAAACAGGGACCATCAAGAAGACAATACATAGAATTTGCTGACTTTTTAAGAAAATATTTTTAGTGAGCTGCTGTCAGTAATGAGATGATCAACAAAAGAAGCAGCAGAAATGAAAACTGCAAGTAAGGGAAAGGGAAAGCCTGCTAATAGCCAGGCTTATTTCAGTTTAATAGAAGAATGGCACAAGAAATGACTAGCTGGCGTGACAGAATAGGATGAGAGTATTCCAGATTTAGACAGAAAACAAGAAGTGCCCAAGTACAATACTTTAAATATATATAAAAGCAATCTGTAAGTTAATAATCAGAAGGAAGAGAAAATACGCATCTTTGATGGTCAGAAATGGGATATGTGATACCATCATACATAAATTTGTAAATTCAGAGTATTTCCTTATTTCTATATTAATACACCTGACCTTTTCCTTATCATTTGTCTCAAGATAAATGGCTGAGACTTACAAAGACATACAACAGAGAATGTATTTCACTTGTCAAGTAATCTAGGACTCACCATTATCTGACTTAAAATTCCCCTGTCAAAGCAGATCCTCACCCAACACGACTTAAAATGAGTCTCTGTAGAGTCACTAGTTGCATATTAAACTTACACTGTTATCTGTTACCACAATATTCAGGCTGGAACTGTATGATGAAATATATCAGTCTGGTGTCCCTAATCCATGTAATTCAAAGTGAAAAATAAATTGAAAAAATGGAGCAGGGAAAAATATTTTTAGCTGAGTACCATTTATTCTGTTCTATACTAATCACTCCCTGCCTTTGTTAAGTGACTCATTTTTAACACTGTGCTGTTACAGTCATGCTGCTTAATGCTGTATGTGGCCAGGATCTCGCCTGTGTTAGTCATGGAATCCCACAGAGTGGAAGTGAGTGAAATCCAACAATGTTCTCCCACTGAAATAAACATTTATTAATGTATCCAAATATGCGATAAGAAGGGGAACAAGTTTGATTCTGATGCATATTCAATGAAGTCAAGAAATGACTCCTGTGCAAAACCAGCATGCATCCAGAACAGGACCTCAGAGTACGAACTGATTATTTCCTCATCAGATCAAAGTCCCAGAGTGCACTGCACTGCTATTTGGTGGCCTCTTGGGTCAGATTCCACTTCAGGGTAAGTTTAGGGATGTCAGTAGGATTCCCCACGAGTTGTAATGATAGGAATGTAGATTTACTGACTAATACACATCCTACATCAGGTTGTACTGCTTATTCATGTTGAAAAGAATCCATAGGACTCTTTGTAATCTACCACGTGAGTGCGTGGGTCTGTGTGTAACAAACCAAAAACATTCCAACCACCAACTCTCATACAAGTCCAACTAGCTGGAAACCATCCTAAGATTGTTTGGCTTCTCCTTCAAACTACTGATGAAGCAGATTTCACATTTCTAGATTGCCCCATGCGGCATGTTATTAGTCTGTATCATAGTTTGCAACTCCTTATATTCAATCTAAATCTTCGCTAAAATTAAAGAAACCTTTTCTCATTTTCCCATGGTATATAGGGAGAATCTTTTATTCATTAGAAAGCTAATATCTCTATATTTTTCTAAAGGATGAAAACAAATGCAAATTTTTAAAGATTTCCTAATAGTTGTTATTTTCTCAGCCTGAAATAGTTTTATTTTGCCTCCTTTATTCTCTTCATCACAACAATCTTATTTAAGATTATCGGTGTTTTTGTGATTGCATGTAACATGTTGGATGAATATTATATTTGTTATGAACAACAAAAAAAGGACTTGATTCACTTCCTCTGCCTGTGATTGGCAGGATTACAAACAGAATGGTGCAATTTTTGTAAGAATGGAAGAAGGCAGCAGAAGAATTAGAACAGGGATGAAAACACTTTCCTATACTTAAAAGCTATGTTCCAGAATTGTCTATTATGAAGAGTCACAAGACACATGTAAAGAATAACCTGGTTTTAATCTCAGTGGCTTTCACTTCCCTCAAAGTATGGGGAATGCATAAATTGGTATGGTCTGACAATGCGGTCTCCACCTCTTTTTGCAGTTCTGTGATCTGATGTGTGCTGAAGACCTTGGCTGTGCTATGTAGCATGTTCTGGATTGGTTA
>VWZT01004376.1:103588-116802 GCA_013397055.1 Pachycephala philippinensis | reverse complement strand
TCTTTTAAACCAAGACACAAGGCCATGTCTGTTCAGAGAACAGTCTCCCCAGGGCCTGTTAGGTCAAGCTGTCTCGTGTAGGGTGGTGACTTATCTGGTGGAGGTTTGGCTGTATGAAGCAGTAAATCACATTTTTGTTGTGTGACTATCCAAGGAAGCTGCCATTCATTGTTGAGGAAGCCTTGTCAGGAAAAGGAAGAGAGCTCTCTTGGCATGGATAGCAATTTGTCATTGCGACTTTCCTTCCCCCCACTGCCAAGGGTAAACAGGTCAAAACATCACAGAGTAACTCTCCGGGATCAGTGTTCAGCTAAACAGAAAATTGTGTCAGGCAGTCTCCTGCTGTGGCTTCCAGTCCAGGTGACTTCATTGTAAACACCTTCTTCATTTAGTCAGCATCTAAAACACAGAGATCTGTTTATTTCTTCTGAAAGATAAAGTTGTTTTTTGATGTTGGCTTGGTATTTTGCACTTACGGTTTTTTTCAGGAACCTTCAAGTTCTACTACCAACAAAATATGCAAAGTGACTTTTCAATAGGTATCTGTTTCAGTTTACATTTGTTTTCCAAGATTAAAGTTCTTCTGGAAGGATAAACTCCAGAAAATAAGTGGCCATGCTTGGTCTCCCTGTGCTGGTGCTGCCTGTAGTTCCAGGGAAGGCAGAGACACCCTGGCTGCGTCTGTGTGTGCTGGCTTGTGGGACATACCAGAGCAGCACCATTCACTGTCAGCAAGCTACTTTTACTATGTGACACTATGACTGCAAATAGCAGAGCCATCTTAAAATGTGTAAATTCCTATGTGTATGGATGTAGACTCACTTAGATGTTGACTTCATCAAGATATGAATACACACTTTTCCAAGTGACAACTGGGAGAAGTTATCCTATTAGCTGTTGCAGAAAAAGCAAGCAAGAGATCATGCCTTTGTACTGGCTGTAATTGAATAGAGTATAAACAGTTCTTGAAAACTGCAAAATATGTTTGTGTGTCTTTATTAGTCTCTTTGGAGTTTACCTTTGCATTCCCTTTTATATGGATTGGTATCTTTAAACAGATGTAAATATTGTGATTTCCTTTTCACATGAATTCAGCATGTGATGTACAACTAAAAAGCAAACGAGGTGCTGAATTTCAGGAAATTTCCATGAAGCCATTATGCTGTTTTGTTTCTTTCACTGGGGTTTTGATTTTTCAGTTTTAGGCCATTTGTAGGACTCTTTAAAACTTTTTTTTTTTTTTTTAGGAAATGGAGAGCTGGCTATGTTATCCTGATATTTTAGGACCAACTCACAGTTTATGAAACGGAAAGTTACAGACCACTATCCCTGATGTAGCCATAACACAGTGGTGTGAGCAAAGGTTAACATGAAGCAAACGCAGCGTCCAGAGTTCTACTGATGCAGGCTCTGGCTGCTGCTGTCTCTTTTTAAAATAAGGTTGCACTTAAAATGAAGTCCCAGTGTGCAGTGCTTCAGGGAATTGCATGCTGTGATCAGTAGTCTCTGAAGACTGTAAGACTGAGACTCAAGGAAAAGAGAGTCTTCTTCCATTTACTGGATTTTAGGAATTTCAAGTATGCTTTTGCACTCTTGAAAGTAATTCATAGAGCAGGAAAACGGTAGGATGTCCCTTACCTTAGACCTTTCTGGAACTTTTAAGCAGTTGTTTTTGTTCTTACTCACTGAATCATGTGTATTTTTCTTTTATGTCAAGCTTTTGCAGTTTAATCCTGCGGAGCGTCTTGGTGCTGGCGTTGCTGGTGTTGAAGACATCAAATCTCATCCGTTTTTTGCCCTTATAGAATGGGCAGATCTGCAGAGATGAGAGACACGTGCCCTCTGAACAAACTCAGGTCAACTGGACAGGTTTCTCTGGCACAGGAGCACCCTGACTCGCTTCCTTTGGATGTCTCAAACCACTTGGACGTAATGGCTAAAGGATGCTGGAGCAACAGAGCTGAAAGTGAACACTTTTAACAGGAATCACTGGTTGTACAGGGTGCTGGCTTATTTTTACCACAACTGGTTGTTACATGTGTGTGTGTGAGTCCTTTCATCAAAGGAAGGTTTGTGAGGCAACTCCTGGGCAGCATGTTTGGCACTGCCAGCTTGTCAGCTAAGCAAGAGCAGGAATGTCCTCCTGGTGCTTTGTCTGGTGATGGAAGTGTCTGTAGACGGTGCCAGTTGAAAGTATTTTTTTATTGTGTCAATAGACCATTTCCCTATGCTAAGTGCAGCTCTTAGGGGGGTGGGGAAGGAAAAAAGCAAATAATTTATTAATGGTATATGCTAAAGAAAATACTAAATAAAATACTAAAATGCTTTATGCAAAAGTTGACACATTAAAAATAATATATCCATTAAAAATTAAGAAAGCTGTTGCATAATACTGTGGAATGTGTCTTGAAAATAGCATATCATTTCCCATTCTTGAAAGAGCATATAAAAGGCAAATAATGCTGTCAAATGTTGTACTTTGTTGGCTGGCAATGTCTGTTTAAAACTCTTGACTCTGTTGTATTTGATGAGCTACATGTTAAAGTCACTACAGAAAGGGAAATCTTCTTTTCCTCAGCTGGATAAACATGGCTTTAGCACTAATAAGGAGCAAGAACACATAACACTAAATAAATATATAGATAAAAAAGGAAAAACTCTTCTCTCATCGCTGCAGCCACTGCTTTATCACTTAATGAACTTTACTTCCTCTAAGTGTCCTATTTTCAGCTGCTACTTCAGGAAAAAAACCTTTCTGCTCGTGTTCTTCTGCTTGAGGAAGCTTCTGAACTCCCCTGTTTGTTTGTTAATAGTCTTAATAAATCAAAGAAAGCCTTCACCCACTCTGCTGCTTGAACAGGAAGAAGCCTGGGATTTGCTCATGCCAAATGACTAAGTGACATCTCTGAGCAAACCCTAGTGGGTAAGACTTGGGCAGGAGCCAATTAGCTGACCTGTTTGTTTGCTAGAAACGTCTGGAGAATAGGAGAAGAATATAAGACATACAGAATATTTTGCTGAGTGCTGCTATTGCTGCTAAGCAGCCCTGCCTGTATGGGTTCCTGATGTACAAACGCTGTACACTGCAATGTACAGATTATGGATCCATGGGTTTTTTCCTAAATGTTCCCTTGGCTTGCATTCTTTTTTTTTTCCCTTTTCTTCTTCTCTCCAGCTTTATCCGGAGAACAAAGGGCAAATTCCTTTGGGAAAGTGAGGTGACAGCAACGATTATTGAATTTACAACTCAGAAAAAAAAAAAGTATCCTTCTATTTGTATTTTAGCAGTGTATTTTATGGGCACTCCCAAAAGTGCATCTGCACAGTCTCCATCTGTTAGACACCAGGTCGGTGTATTCAAATAAAGTGGAAAAGGAAAATGCTTCACTTAAACAAAGGAAATCTGGAAACTTTTTTTTTTCCTTTTTAAATTATTCCCCCCCCCTCTTTTTTTTTTTTTTTCTTCCCTTTCTTGTGATCACCAGGCCAGCAGAGGGGCTGTCACAACACCGCAGGCTGTAACCAGGTCACTAGTATCACTGCCTACCCAGTGCCATCCAAGATTACATCACTTTCAGAAACTGTGTGTCAACCCACCGCCCTCTGGCTTCATAACAGGAACTCCCTCAGGTGAGCCACAGGAACAACTTCCTGTGCCGAGCGGGTCGGAAATCTCTAATGCAGAGACCAAGCTGATCCCGAGCTTCCTTCCAGCACTGCCCTGGCTGTGACTCTGGAGAGGGCTCATTGCTCAAGGAAAGCCTCCCTCCCCTCGGCCACCTGACTCCCTCCCTGGGGCTCTCTAGCCCAGCCACCAGATAATGCCACTGCCTGTGTTGTTCTGTCCCATTGCAGTTGCCTGGTGATAACTGTACAAAAAGGTATTTTCCATGTTACTTTGAAATGCTGTCTTGTTCAGGTTGTGCCCGTGTGCTGGCTGCAAGCAAAGACAGGATAAGATAGCATGGGAGCACAGGCTGGTCTCTGTGAGAAGCAGAAAGAAAACCCAGTTCTGGCAGAAAAGAGATGATCAAAGCATTCAGTTTAGTTAATGACACCAAAATATTGTTTTTTTCAGGTATGTTAGTAGTGAGGAAATCTAGATCATGGAGAGTAGAAGGAATGGCAATATGACTTGCCAGAAATGAGCCTTTGAGATGCTACAAGTTTTTGTAACATTACCACTGACTCAGATAATTGTTTTGTCAATGGAAGCACAGTTTGGAGTTAATTGCACAAAACCAATCCTGCTTCTATCTTTATTTTTTTTCCTTGAATATGTATTGTGTTGTATTGGTGTTTACATGTATTCCTTTAATAAACAAAACCTTTCAAACCTAATTCAGACCTTGCCTTTCTGAACTTTACATTTAGTTCTTGAAGACTGACCTTACCTGATCAGTGCTTTTTGTCCTTGGCTTTAATGACTTGAAATGCCTAGATATCTTCTTTTTGGTGCCCCTTACAAAGCCCTGTGATGCACATCTCCATTTTGATGACTGTTCATTCCCACTTCCCTCTGTTACACCTAATGGCTAATAGCAAAACAAATCAGTGCCCTTTTTCCACAGGAATTAGCAACAGTATGTGTAAAACACACTAAAATAAACCTATAGATTTTCCTATTCTCCTGTGTGTGTTCAGGTAAAGATTACACACGTGGGGCATTTCAACGTGGTAATTCATTGCACCCTGTTGAACCACCCTGTAATGTTCTTTGTGTCCTACTAAGAAAAACTGGGATACAAAATGTTTGAAGGCTTTCCCTGGGTAGAATTGCCGTGAGGTGAGCCTGGGCCCCTGCCCAGACCTACAGGAGAAACTGCATCTCATGAAATACAAGGGGCATAACTTTGAATGGCTGTATTCACAGCTTCCGTTCTTGTAGCACAGCTCCTGTGTCTCCTGTGAAAATCACCTCGCAGACAGCAGTCACTGTCACGCTGACTCTCGGCGCACCTTTGGGATGCTGAGTTGGCAGGGTTACCTGCGCTGGAACATCCAGCCGGCTCCTTTCTCCAGTGCTAACCTATTCCTTGCTGTGTCCCTGCAGCGAAGGGCACTGGGATGAAGAAGGCTGGGGAGGTCAGCCCTCTCTAAATGAAGCACTCAGCATAACAAGGTACAGAGAAGTGCGAAGTAAACGACTACGGGATTTTTTTTTTTTTTTTTTTTGAGTGCAGTGTCATTTGTTTTCTCAAGGACACTGAATAGGAAGCTGGAGAAACAGAAACTTCCTCTGTGGTGAGATTTATGGTAGGGATTTTAGCAGTAAAATGAAAAAGTACATTTGTTAGTTTCTCTGGGTTTGTGCTTTCTGTGAGGGCTGTGCTGTGAGCTGAGTGCTGTGGCTCCTGGCTGCTGCCTGGTCCTGTGCTCCATGTAAGGGGCCATTTCCCAGGCCCTGGCATGTGCCATCCTGTGGCTGAGCACCCCAATGTCCTCCTCCAGCCAGAAGCACTCTGGCCCTCAGCTCCATGCGTCTCCTGAGCCATCCATGGCTTTCAAATCAGGGCCCCACAGCTTTTTGCAGGCCCCAAGAAGTTTGGTGTGTGGGATTTGCTTGCCTGCAGCAGCGCCCTGTTGAGTATTGCCCATTCCCTCACCTCAGGGGCTCGTTCCCTCAGGACTGCTGCCCTCACGGCACGGTGTCCTTGGGGGACTATTGGAAATGCTCCTGGAGAGGCCCCTTGTGGCCAAGGCCTGGTGTTTCCCTCAGCCACCCTCCTGCCCAGCAGCCCCCTGTGCACTGTGGCGGCCCAGGCCTCCCGCGGGCTCTGCCCTGCGGTGGTTTGTGGCACCACGTACATTAATGGTGGTTCTTTGGTGTGTGCCCACCAACAAAGGGTAGGTTGGGGCATAGTGAGGACCACATCTGGGGCTTTGGCCACCCTGGTGCCCGAGGACTTTCTATATGGTTGTGCCTCCAGGCCTGGACCCCCTGTGGGTGTCACACCACAGTGCTGCAGGGGGACAAGGGCCATGACAAGGTCACCAGTTTGGGGCATAGCTCCTGCTTAGGGGAATGGGTGTGGGGGTGAGGGGGGGAGGGAGGACGGGGCCAAGCAGCAGCAGGGACGCTGGCAGCCCCAGTGAGGCCATGGGGTGTGTGTGAGGGGCTCAGGCAGCCCCCAGGACAGGGTGCCTTGTGTGGCTCCAGCTGCCGTTTGGGAAGGGGTGGCAGAGCCAACTCCCAGAGGGGGAATGGGACTTGCTTAAAAGGTGCCGAGCAGCTGCTGCTGGCAGCAGTGGTTGAGACTGGCAGCACAGGGCTGGCTGCTGCGCCGCAGGGCCGGTGGAGGGCTGGTTGCTGCCTGAGCCATCTGTGTGAGCAGAGCTGGGGAGCCCTGGCCCAAAGGTTGCAGTGTCCTCAAGAAAATCCCAACTTGTGAGTGGCAAAGCGGTGGAAGTGATCCCACCGCCTGCTAGTGCCGTGCAGTGAAATCTCCTGCACCCCTGCTGCCAGGCAGAGTAGGCTAATCAGGGTACAGCAGAGAGGATGCTCCAAACTCCTGGCAGCGGGTGACAGCTTGATGTGCTGCCCCAACAGGACCTCACTGTCTCTTGGCAGATCAGAGGCTCTCCTTCTCCAAAGGCAGCTCTGTCTCCATCTTCTTGGCCCAGGGACCCATCAGGAGGGATTAGAGCTGCTGCCAGAGGACTGCAGTGGCTCTGTGATGCGCAGGAGGGCTGGGGAAGTGTGCAGCTCTGGGCAGTGGGGAATTGGTGTCATCTTGGGTAGGCTATGGGTGGCCCCCTTGATGCTTTGCTGTTGGGATCCTAAGGTTGGCAAGTTTGAGAAAAGTCCTTCTGGGAGTAATAAGCTAGGCTAGGCTGTTGGCGAGTGGTGGAGCTGGATAAAGATGGACCAGACAAGGAACGAGCAGATGTTGGGGTCAGTGGTCTTCTTTGCAGAGCCTTGCTAACCTCTTTTTGCTTTGCCTTGGAGAGAAGAGAGTTTTGCCTTGATACAACCTCACTTGTGCCAGTTTCTCCCATCCCCTTCCTGGGATCATGAGCTGATCTGTTTATTTCCAGGGTATTTTTGAAGCTTTGCTCAGCTGTCTCCATCCATGTCCTGTGTTACATCCTTCAGCCTTGGTCACAGATTTTCTTGCCCTTTCTGTGCCCTTGATTCTGAAACGCTGCCCCGAAATGCTGGGAAACAGGAGCGGATTATTAGATGCAGCTGTTATCCCCATGTAGTGGTGAAGCAAAGAGAGAGGATTACTCCCACAAAATGAAAGCACAGGGATTGTAAAAGCGTTAGGAAATTGGTTCCCCCAGCAGCGTGTGAGTAACGAGAGTTTTATGGCACCTCGTGCAGCGGTGGGATAACGAGGAAGGAGCCTCCATGAGAGCGACCGCTGGTGTGCCATGATTTAGAGCATGGTGCTGGCCAGCTATGCTCCACTTGGGGTCTTGCTTGTGCTCTGTGGTCTGACATTTGCCAGCTCATAATCTTCCTTTACAAACCAGGCATGGAAAAGAGCTTCTTCAACAGCATGGATCATGAGCCAAGTGGCACGTATCCTTTCTCCAGATTTTAAAATTTGCTACTCTGCTGCCTTGGTCTCCATCCTTTCCAGCCTCATGCCTTCTTTGGCCTCAGAGAACTCTCCTGTGACCAGCCCCTGCCAGGCCCAGCAAACGCAGTAGGGTGAGGTGAGAGGGGAGATCCCCC
Organism: Pachycephala philippinensis; assembly: GCA_013397055.1. NCBI lineage: Eukaryota > Metazoa > Chordata > Aves > Passeriformes > Pachycephala > Pachycephala philippinensis. The sequence goes on along the minus strand of VWZT01004376.1, from coordinate 109,118 downwards.
TGAGAAGGACCCTGGCTGTTCTGGCTCCTTGCAGGCCCCTTGGCAGGTGCTCTGGGATACTGCAGAGTCCTGAGTTAATCACCTTTCTAGGGTAAAGTAACTGCACAGTGTGAAGTCTTAGCCCCATTAACATCACTGGGAGTTTTCCCATTGACTTTTCTGGGGTCAGGAGCTTACCCTTCAATTACAGAGAGAAGCCAATTTCATGGTAGCAGGTGTAAAAATCTTGTTTGCTTTCCTACTTTAAGCACACCCATGTAGTTTCAGTCCTGGTGTTAGTGAAATAAGCATAGGGTTTTTTTGTTTGTTTTTTGTGGTTTGGGGTTTTTTTTATGTTGTTTTGGTTTCACTATTCTGGTGGGTGCAGTTAATAGGCTGCCCAGTTACTCTCCCTGGCTGGGATGAGGTCTGCAAGTCTTTTCCCTCAGCCTTTGCTGTGCCCCTGATTTACTGTGGGGGCCCCCCTATAAAACAGGGAGGGCATTTTGCATGGTGGCAGGGATGGGAAGAGTTAGTGAGAGCCTTCCCTGCGTTTTAGGGCCGAGGAGTCTTTGGTGAGCAGGGTTCCACATGCCCCGTTAGGGCAACTGGAGCACAGAGGGCTGAGAAAGGCAGGCATCTGGTTTCCTCATTATTTCTTTTCATAAATAATCCCTTGTCCTTGCACCCTGGACTCTGACGGCATTTAGAATATGCCGGGTGGGTTTTTTTTCTTCTCCTCTCCGAAACTTATTCATTTGGAGAGCAATGAAACAATAGGTTTTTGTCTAAATCTTTACCAGTGAAATTGTCAGGAGAGATTTCCGCCCCCCTCTCCCGTCTATCTTCCTTTTGTCTCCTTCAGTTGTCGGGGTCAGGATTCGCCGCCAAACGGAGCCCGCAGTTGCTTTTCCAGGCCCCAGATGCCAATATGTGGCAGCATCTGGCTGGTTGGCAGGCGCCGGGCAGTGGTGCTGGCTGTGCTGTCAGGCGGCGGTGGCGGCGCTTGGTGGGCGCCCTGCTTCTTTGAGGATGTGGTCCCAACCAAGGAAAGGGATAATAATTAAATCTGCTAAAGGAGGTGAATTATCGGGCAGGGCGGCTACTGTTGGAAGGTGAATTATCGGGCAGGCCGGCTCCCGGCCCTGGGTTTTTTTTGTCCTCGTCGGCAGCATCCCGTGTAACCTCACCTTCTTGTGCTGTGAGCGTTTCAGGTGCCTTAAGGCATGGAGCTCCTTGAAAGAGAAATACAAATCACTAAAAATGTAGAGATAAAACCCTCTCCTTAGAGGCCATGTGTTTGGCATGGGAAACACACGATAACAGCTTGCTTTAGAAAGGTGACATTTCCACTGAAGGCTGAATAATAAAAAATGCATTAGACTTTTGTAATGAAGACAGCTTCTGGGACCGGGGAATCTACTGCTTCCTTGAAATATATGCGTGGGAGCTCTCCCTGGCCCTAATGGGTGTCACATGTGGCTCTGGCTACATTAATGTTGCAAGCTCTATTAAAAGGGATTGTCAGTAGCCCTTCACATGCGGTGAATCAAAGTTGTCTTTCCCTAACTTTGCTTTAGCTCAGGCTTGTGCATGTAGACTGACTTGCCCAGGGTTAAGTCACTTTTAATATTAAGATGGATAGAAAAGACTCTAATACTTTTTTTTTTTTTTTTATCCCTCTCCCTTTTAATTCAGAGCTTGCTGGTGAAGGACTCTGGAGGGATGGGGAAGGAGGAGACAGCCAGGCAGCTTAAAGAGGCCTCTGAGGGTCATGTTGAGTCTGTGCTATTATGTTCCAGCGAGGAGAATAGCTTTATTGACAGACAGCTGTTTGACTCCTGCAGCCGTACAGTATTTGCTGCAGAGCTGCATAAATACCGAGCCCATGTTGACAAATTCCTCGTCAGTGCAAGATAGTTAAACCTGCTTGTTTAATCATTTGTGTGCTCTTACCTCTGCTGCTCTGAAAAGAATGAGCTGCTGTTTTACAATACAATGCATGAGAAACCTCTAAATGCTCAGAGCTGTTTCATGTGAGGTTTTCAGGGTGTCTTTTTATTTAGACCCTCTTGGAAATATAGTACTCTATTTTTTTTTGTTATGTCAATTAGATTTCTTGCTTTTTTTTCCTCTCTTTTTTTTTCTCTAGAAAGTGTATAATTTTTGGTTTTCAAATAAAAAAAATCTGGCAACCTGTCTTTACAATGGAGGTAGCAGCTCTCTTGGCAGACCTTAGGTCCTGTCTGCGATGTGACACTAGCACTGGCACGGCCCCTTTAGGAGTCCCACACCTTGGTTTGCAGCACGTGTGTGAAGGCACGTGAGGATCTGTGTTTTGGTTTGGCTTTTCTGGCACGGGGATATGGAACCCATGCTACTGGTCACCTCCTGTCCGTAGCTCAGTGGGTGGCTTTTTGACCTCCCACCCATTTCACAATAATATCCACCTTCATACCAGCATACTATCTTGTCACATTGTTGGCCTCATCTCTGGAAATGTAGTATCTAAAATTAAAGATTTGTTTCCGTTTTGGAAATTTTCTGTTGACCTTTGTCACTTAAATAGGTAGAGTGGTGTAAATCAGGGCTCCTGCCACACAGTCAATGGGAAAAAAGAGAGGCAGATTTGAGATTTTCTTTGGACCCTCTTTACAGTGTGGCATCTCTTTAGTCCTTTCAAAATGTTCCTGGTGTGTGAGTGATTATCTAATCAAAAGGTGTGTTATTGAGGGCCTCACTGAAATGGGAACCTATTGTTCAGTTGTACAAAAAATGTAAATTGTCAAGTTTACAAGTTGGTTTTTAGAGAGATGGGTCACTGTATGTTTATGTGGCTGTGAAGGAGGTGTGCATTTCTTTCAGGATCACAAATAAAGCTGTGGATGGTTGAAGTGGTTGGTACAGGCAAGCTGTCCTATGGTTGTAACTACTGATGGAGCTGAACCTGGTGGTGCTGCTGGGTTTTGAGACTTTTTATGAGTTTCCTGGCAAGTGCAGGCAAAGCCAATATTGTCTGATGTTTTCATTTTTTTAAGTCCTGGTGTCGGTGCAAGACATTTGTTATATTGAGTTTACACTCCTGTGATGATGCTTGTACTCTACGGAAGGACACTTAACCTGGCTAGCTGTGTCTGATGAGGCTGCAGACGTCAGCATGCGAAGAAATCAAATTTCCATTGATTTCAGGGAGTACAGGTAGGTTTTTTTCCCATTGATTTACCTAAAAAACACAGCATAAAATATAGTCTTAGGAGTATGGCACAGCTTTGCTTATTGGCTGGACCAGGCATCCTCACTCAAAGCCTTAGGAGCCTGGACAGCTCCTACATTACTTCCAAGGTAATACCTCCTCCTCCTCTCTCCATATATGTACTTCCTGAGGGGGGTTCCATTTACAACCAAGTCATTCCTTGAATGTTGTTTTTATCATTCACATGACAGGAGTTTTGACTTTCATTTATTTTTCAGTCTTTTTCTGAAGGGACTTGGTTCTGACCTGTCTCCTAGCTGCCAAAAGGGTGGTTTGCTGCAGGAATGTTGGCTTTCATTCCATTCTAACATCTTAAATGCATGTTCCCTTCTTTTTAGTACATCCTTATAGCTTGTATGTTGAGGCCCAAGAGCTGTACAAGTTTATGTGTCTATTAAAATATTTCTAGATGAATGAGAAATATTAAAAAAATCCCAATACCATGAACTAAATTAGGAGTTTTGGAAGAAATAGAAGCACTTCTGGCTTAGAGCTTAAGTCAACCTTCAGCTAGAGGCCTTTTAAAATAAAAACTTTATTTCTGTCCTTCATCTTTCATCATTTTAAGAGACTAACTGCAGAGCTCTGACATAGTCAGTTGAATTCGGAGTCCGCCGTCAGAGTGGGGTCAGTACAGCTTCCAGAAGATGACTGAAAGCAGATGGGGTTCCTTCAGGTTTCCACCTTTTAACCCTGCTGCTGGTAGTATGACTGTTGTTCCCACTGTTTTTTTTGAAGAGAATTTTTGGCTGGAGGCTAACTTTTTTTTGTTATGCAAAACCCAAAGCACCAAGAATTCCTGCCAGTAGCGGGGCTGGTATAGTCCCCATTCCAACTAAGTGTGAATTGGACCAGCTGGAGAAGGACACCAACCCAAAAGTCTGATGGATAAGAGAAAAAATCCTGTTCTCTGTTCAGTGAGATAGCACTATGTTGTCTTTGTGCTGTGGTCTCATACAACCCATATGCAAGCCTGAGGGAGGGAACATCCTCAGCCCCAGAGAACTGACAGTTCAAATGGCCTCACACCAGAGGGCCTGAAAAAATGGGGCTGAAGCCACAGTGTTGGGTAACACTGATCCTGCTGGGACTGAGCTCTGCAGTCACTCTTCAGGTGCCTGATATTTACCAGATGCTCCCCAGCCCAGTGCCATGCTCACCCTAATAAGAAAGGTGTAGACGGTTTATATCCACCACAACTTTTTCTCTTGTTTTCCTTGCTCCTGAATGATGAGAACCCCCTGTGCTGGTGTCCAGGTGCTGCTTTGGTGGGAGTCCCAGAGGATGATGTACAGCACATCCACCCAGAGCACTGGGCAGATCTGCTGCAAGAAGTTTGAGAGGTTTTCTAGCATGGAATATGACAGGGCTTTTCTGCAGTCATCATGGAGAGAGCGTTTCCCTCGGATGTGTGCAGCTCACTTGTTACAAAGCAAGCTGTGTTCCTGGTGTGCCACTGTATTCACAATGCTTATTTATTCCAGCCCTTAATCAGAGGTGGGTCAAATCCATCTAAGGAAAATATAAAAGTCTTACAATGTTTTTTTTAGGAATTAAAGTTGTAACTCCTTCTCTGGAGTCTTGATTATACAGCATTAAATGTCACAATATGATAAGAAATAGCGATTATCAACCGAACTCAGACCAGGTAAAAACCACTAAAGGAATTTTGTCTGGAGTGGTCAAATTTCAGTGCAAACACAGAGGGTCAACTTGTGACACTTGGCTCCTGTATTCTGCTTGTAAGCATCCCAGTGTATTTGCTTTGCTCTCCCTGTCTTTTTCCTCCTCTGTTCCCCTGTCCATACATCAGTGTCAGGGAGTTCAGACATCACAAGGGCCGGTGGTTTTTTTTATTATTTTTGTAACACCTAATGTGGAATTTTGCATGAGCAACACTCCTTCCTGTCGGTACTTGGAAACTCTTTTGTGTTACGTCCGTCCTTTCTCTGAAGTAACCACTCAACTATTTCTAACAATAAAATATTCCTCTCTAGCACCATCAGATATATTAGAAAGATTAGTGCAAGATCTGAAGGCCCTGTCCAGCTAAGTCCAACAAAACTTCCATGGCCTTTTATGCTCACCTTTTTTATTTCACTGCTTATATTGCCTGTGGACACAGAGTAGGAAAAAGGCTCCCAGATATTCCCTGGTAGACACAAGCTATGTACTCCATAGAGAGGCTGCACACTGTCTGAGTGACATGCCAAGGGTCAGGAACAGGAGTCTGTGCATGTCTACATCTTTCTTTTCTGTGTTTTTCTGTTTTTGTTTGTTTTTTTTTTTTGTTTTGTT
>VWZT01004376.1:12813-102101 GCA_013397055.1 Pachycephala philippinensis | reverse complement strand
TGTTTTTTTTTTTTTTTAATAGATTGAGACAGGTTTATCTGCATGCACATGTGTGAATGCCAAGTCAAAAGAACCAAGGAACCTCTAGTAGTGCTTTCCTCTTCCTCCAATTTTCAGCCCTTATCTAAGCCACTGAGCAGGATTTAGTGCAAAACTTTCTAGTGCAATGAAGAGAACAACTATTTCAACTTCTAATTTTTAAGTGTCTCAGCATTTTGGGCTATGAAATTAGACTCCTGAATTGCTTTTGGACATGAGATGTTGGTATTTTTTGCAACTGTGATCCTTTGTACACAAGAGAAATTACCAACAAGCAGAGCACATTACAGTAATTCATGAAAATATGCAAATTGCTCGGTTCAGCTATTACACACAGATCATTTCCCAGTCTTTCTTTGCAATTTATGAAATATTCTTGTTTAAGGTGGGTAAATCAGGAGTTTCAAAATGGGCAGTCTGGTTTGTGAAGGCACTTTGAGCGAGTACATTTTAAATGCATGAAGCAATGATTTAATTTCCACAAGTGCCTAATTTCCAAAAACTCCTAGTATCTTCATCCAAATGTAAACCTGTTTAAAATACCTTGTGAAATGCTCCTCATTCTCCTTTGCTCTGTGTGCTTTCTCTAACCCAGCTGATAACTGTGCTGCTGCCCAGTTGCTTTCTCTTTACCTGTCTCAAAGAGCGATTAGGGTGACTGTCAAAATTCCCCACTGTAATAATAAATACACCAAGATATTCCCTCCTGCTTTTTAACTGTTGTGTGGCCAAGCTAGCACTAATATTTACTGGCAATTACATCTTGTCTTCTTCACAGGAATCTTTCACTCTGTGGTGACCAACATAAATTTTTATGGGCACAGGTTATCATTCACCTAAATTAAGTGCATGCTTAAAACTGTGGAGCTTGCTGAGTTTCTCCTGCTGGGTAGTTTTCCTGTACAACTTGAGAATAGGAGAAATGAGATTTGCATTGACTGAGAACTGGATTTCTCTCACCTGCTCAAGGTAACTTAATTAGCGTGACAATATCTAATTATTATTTTAAAATACATGTTCATCTGGAAAAATGGGGATGGCATGCAGTATTCTGAAATTAATGCTAACTTTCTTCCTGGGCTGATTTCAAGGCTATCATTAAAAATAAATGCTGCTGCCTGTTAATTTGACCATGTCAATAAATAAAAATGTCCATAACACGTGTATGAGGCTAATTAGGATTTTATGGCTGTGTTGTTCTGGTTGATAGCTGTGCTGTTGGCTTGCTGGGTCTTTATGTTTCGGTGATGTACACCTCATTGATGCATAACATGTAACACCTGTTGATGCAGTAAATGTTTAGTCCTGGCAACTGGCCCTCACATCATTTCTGGTACGAGAGCTCTTTGTAGCAGACTCAGGTCTCATAATTAGGCTTCCTCAGTTTAGAAGAGCTTTTCCTAAAGGAAAACCTTAAAGCTTCTGTAATCCTGGTGAAGCCCCCTGAAGTGAGTGAAAAAGGACAGCATTGTTCTCTGTCTCAGAGGGACAGGTTTATAACTGTGGGCTGGTTTGGTCCTTGCCTGTGAGGCAGGGCTGCTCCTGTAACAGGATCCTGGAGGCTCCAGCCACAGCTGCTCTTTCTGCCCCTGCATATCCCGACAAACACGGAGTTCTAGCGATGCTGCAGCTTCCTCAGCTTTAGGGGCCATATAGAAACATAGGCATTCTGAAATAAAATCAGTGCTGGCTGCCTCGAGTGCCTGCTCTTCACTGTTTTTCAGCACCAGGCCTGCCTGAGAATTGCATGTCTCTAATAAAGAACTGTGACATAACTTTCTTGTAGGTGGCGGTCCCTGTAAAGTCCAATTAGTTTCAGACTTCGCTTTGAAATGTAAAAGATTATACCCGTCTTACCTTTGTTTACTTGAACAGCTCTAACTAGATCTGCTTGAACCGTTGTTAAAATTTATTGGGTTTTAAATATTTATTTATTGTTTTTAAAATCCCATTAATGTCTTGGTTTTAAGGGGATTTTGTGACTGTGGATTGCACAAGCCCATTTGACGCTGTGCTTAACTAGAAATGCTGTCTTTTGCCTGGAGTGCTGGCTCCCAGGCTCAGCTCCACAGCAATTTGTGTGTAGTAGGAGAGTCACCCTGTGCTAATGAGGAGGGCAGAAGCACCTCCCAGCACAGCTAAATAAGGACAACAAGGGTTTCAGAGCAGTTGTAGCCACACACCTTGGAGTTTTGGCTTTGTGGAAGTTCTGCATGAATGAACAGGTTCCTTTGCTTCCTACATAGGAACATTTGAAATGTATTCTCTTAATTTTGCTATTATATATTTAAAAACTATTAATCATAGCTTTAAAATAACTGGTAATTAACAGGACAACAGTGTTACTCATCAGAAAGAAAAAAGCAGGTGAGCAACCCAGCTTGGTATCAAATTCAATAAACGAGCACAATAAATAATTCCAGCAGTTTATTATCCCTGCCTCAATCTTGTCGTTCTGCAACATTTTGAAACTTCATTTTTCAGAAAAAAGCATTGTTGCTAAATGAAAATAAAGCTGCTGCAGAAGGCTCTACCACTATATTCAGCACAGGAAAAACATGGAACTGTTGGAGGAGGTCCAGAGGAGGGTCATGAAAATGTTCATGGGGCTAGAGCACCTCTGCTGTACAGACAGGCTGAGAGAGTTGGGGTTCACCCTGGAGAAGAGAAGGCTTGTAGTACCTTAAGGGGCTACAAGAGAACTGGGGACAAACTTTCTAAAAAGACAGGTAGTGATAGGTCAAGGGGTAGAGGTTTTAAACTAAAAGAGATTCAGATTAGATATAAGGAAGACTTTTTTACAACGAGAGTGGTGAAACACTGAAACAGGTTGCCTGGAGAGGTGGTGGGTGTGTCATCCCTGGAAACATTCAAGATCAGGTTGGATGGGGCTCTGAGTAACCTGGTCTGGCTGAAGATGTCCCTGCTTATTGCAGGGCTGTTGGATTTGATGACCTTCAAGGGTCCCTTGTGACTCAAAGCATTCTCTGATTCTGTGGTATTTTTACTGGACACAAGGGCAGAGATGTGTGAGAAGGCAATGACTAAAGCAGACAAGTGGGAGAAAGACTTGAATAATTGATTTCAATGAAAGGTAGGCGTATGCAGATTTTTCTTTGCTTTTGGCAGAAGTTCTCTCATAAAGGAAAGACAGTGCCTTTGACTGCAAAACAGCTTGAAGGGAAAAAATGGGGATCTAGCTTCAAGAGCAGCTCCTGAAATGGTGGAAAGCGTACTCCTGGGCAAAGTTATCCCTGATCTGTGCTTGCTGGGGGTCACCCAGCACCTGCCATAGGAACTTGCCATTGGCCATGGGAGCAGTTTCTTGGTAAGGCTCTTCTCCTGCGAGAGCCATCTCTCTTCTTAAAATGGGGTGTCTTCTCATCTACATATTTATCTGCGCAGGTGATTTACTTATTACCAAGAGGTTAATGACTCAAATTCAGAGACAGTTGTGTTGATTGCCATGATGGTATCACAATCCCAATTGGCACCTGGTATGCCAGCAACCAACCCACACCAAGTACCTGGGTTTATGGTTCAAAATATAAACCCTATAGCCCCCACTTTGCAAACTGACTTGGTGAGAGGAGTTGCTGGATTGAATGGGTCAGGATTGTTCAGGAACACATTTTGGCAATCTTGAGGCCACCAATGTAACCACTTTTTCAGATATTTTTGCCAAAGAAAATTGGTGAAAATTTTGATTTGTGAAAAGTGGAAGATAGTGTTTTCCAGATTATTTAAATAATCTCCTTAAAAATATCTCTGCCAGGCTAGGAAGAAAAAAGCAGAAAAGTAGATTAGTGAAAGTTAAAAGCAAAACAACTTGGATTTTTTACCAAGAAATTGGTAAAAATTTGTAAAATAAATTTTCACTTTATAGAAATAAAAAATTTCTTTAAAAAATATTTTGTTTAACAGGCCATTTTGATTTGATTATTGTTTTTATCTTTCAATGGCAAGTTATTTACTGTTTACTTTTCTCCTCATTGTGTGGCCCCAGGCCTTACTAAATGTGTTCTATTCAAACCCTGCTCTGAAGACAGAAATATTAATTTCCACATGGGCTTTTCTATAGAACTCATCACTATGGTAACTGAATGTTTCATAAACATTAATGAACTTATTTTCACTGCACTGCAGTGAGGCATTGGGTGGTAGTATTATCCCCATTTCATGATGAAGAACTGAGGCAGAAAGAGATTAAGTACAAAAGTATTCACTAATTTTAAGTTCCCCATCTGAGATGCATGGTCTGATTTTTCAGAGGACTTAGTTTGTTATCTGTTCAAAGCACAGCTCCCATTGCCTTCAGTTGCAGCTGTGAGTTCAAATTTCTTTGTGCTTTCTGTACTCGGATAGACACTGCTTTAATCTTGATCATACATGGCCTTTTTAATTTCTTTTCCTCAACATAATCAGAAGGAATTGAAACTTACTAGGTCCTGGCCACATATTTTTTCTACATATTAACTGAAATGACAATGGTTTACATAATTTTATCCGAACACCAATTCATAGCTTTAGTGTTACTACTAAAATAATTTATAAGATAGTAACTTCTCAAAGATTAGGAAAGCATCCTCTCTGGTAGAGTTCAATTTTTGTTTTCATGAAAGAGAGCAAAACTCCTGAGAGCCCCTTTTTTGAGGATAACCTGGGGGCTACTGATGTAGCTACAAACAGTTAAATGGAATTGTGGATTTTTATGCAGAGTCACTCATTTGAAAAATGAATCCTAGCCTCTCTGAAAGCCAAGATATCAAACAAACTAAATGTATTAGTTATAATATTATATGGGATTTTTCCAGCAGGTGAACCAGGTATCTTGTTTCAAACACACCTGGACTTTGCTGATGTTTAGATTTGCTGTGATTAGCCCACAGACATATCCCAGCATAGGGGGGAATCTATTAAAATTGTTTTCTGTCTTCTATCTTTAGGCAGGAGGGCTTTATATTGGTTTAGGGTACCTTGAAGAGCCAGCCTTTAATTTGCATCAGAATGTGACATAGGACTTATGGGTCTGCTCATAATTTTGCAGGCTCCTCTTCCATTCTTTTCTTTTGACCTACAAGTTGCAAAAGTTTATAAATGCGAAGTCTACTTTCAGGTCTTTCCCGAGATATTTAATCCTGGAGCAAATTTTTGTAGGTGTTTTTCTGAAGCAGTGGTTCAGAAAGCAAGCACTGACCCCATCTTAACCACAGAGGTGCAAACAGGCTGCTGCAATATTGTGTTGTTGAATTTTCCTTCCAGTGCCGAATGAAAGAGAGCTTGCCCTTTTCCTCAAATCTCTCCCCAATCGAGAGATGAGTGAGCTGGTAGCTACAATATCCAACGGCTTCGCCAAGTTGAAAATGTGATGTCTGTGTAATAACGCTCAATTTTGCACACTTCAAATCCATTAGTAGCAATTACCTTACCTGAGGTGTTTTGAGTTAGTTTTAGTACAGCATTCTTGCAGTTGGTAGATAATGAACATAATAATGTATACAGCATTTTCAAGTCTCTGTTTTTAGCTACAATAATGCCATTAGGATTCTATTTAGCAAATGTGTGCTTCACACTAAAAGTTAAGACTTTTTTGTTCATGTTTTCCCTGCCATGATTTCAATTGCATCTCATGTCCTATTCTGTGCAGTGCTGGCTTGCCTGAAAGAGCAGGAAAGTGTTTTATCCACTGCACCTGTGCAAAGGCAGTGAGGCCTGGCACGCTGAGAACAAAACAAGGACGAAGCGGGGCAGGGCATTGCTTGAGCCCTGGTGCAGCCTTCCGAGCACTCCTGGGCAAGCTGTGTGCCTGCACTCTGCTGTGTCCTGTTTGCCCCAGGGGTGAGGATGCTGGCACCCTCACAGCACAGCACAGCAGCCGTCCTGCTCACCCCAGGAGGGGCTGTGACACTGCTGAAGCTGCTGGTGGACTCCATGGTGGTAAAGATGCGGGTGGGCTGCGTGGTGCTGAGAGAGGCAGGTGTTGCAGCACATTTCACCGAGGGATGCCAGCTCAGATATCTGTGTTGGGGGTCCTTGGGCGCTGCAGATGTGCTATGGCTCTCCTTCCCCTTTGAGCTTTTTTCTCTTCTTCAGAAAAAGATTGTATAGTCCATATGGGGAGCTACAACTGAGAAGAACTCAGCTTGGACCTGGGTGATAGTAAGGAGTGGATGGTAAGGCAAGGGTGGCTGCAGTGAATGTCGTCCCATGCCTGCTTGTTTCCACAAGCCAGTGATGTCAGACAGCTCTGGTATGGGTGGGATAACCCTGCCCTTGCTCTGGGTTGAGGACCACCCCAGTACTTTACCCTTACAGGATCCCTCTTCATCCCTTGTCCTTGTAGAGAGATAACTATGAAAGCTTTGGATTGGGAGAACCAGTACTCCACCAGGTTTTCCTTTTCTCTGCCCACTGAAGGGAAAAGTAAGAAATCTGTTTTGGGCTATCATTTGAACGAAGTGATACTGCTAAGCTAACACACAGAGTTTTCTAAGAAATAAGATTTCTTTGATTGTATCTTTCCAAAGAATTCCTTACTAAAGAATGAGAAAGGGATGAGGAGATATAATTGATGCCCCCTTTGTAGATATCACTGCTAAGGTCTCTGGCGTAGATAATACCAGCACCTTAAAAATAGTTTCAAAATGTTACAGTGCTCCTTTCATTTTAAATTGGACAAACTCAAGAAGCAAGGAGTGTTTGGGCAGCCACACAAAAGGTTTTGGGAAAGTAACTTGTATTTGTTGTTGATATGTTTAGAAACAGAGTAAGAGCTGAGAGAGCCTTCTCTGTCTTAAACTGGAACATGTGAACCTGTCTTTGTCACACACACACTTTCTCTCCAGTTCTTTTGCTCTTACTTAGATGATCTTTAGAAAAAAACAAACTGATTCTTCTGGCACTGTATTGATCTTTCTGACCTTTTAGCTCCTCTGGCACACTGACCACATGCTCATGTTGTAGTCCACATCTTGGATTTCACATCGAATCTCCCTTCCGCCTGGGGGAAATGCGGAGGCAGTACTGGTTGGTCGCTACCCACAGCCAGGCTCCTGCCGAAGCACCCTCCCCTTGTCCAATCCCTGTAGATCTATCGACCCATGTCCCTTTCCCATTGGTCCCATGTATCACCCCACCGTGTGTGCTCCTCCCCCTCTGTATAAAAGAGTCCCTCCATTTTGTGGTAGCCAGAGGGTAGAGGCTTAGACTTCTCCCCTACCCTGAGGCTGGCACCCGGGACCATGCCTCACCCTGCTAATAAAGCTTTGGATCCCCAATGAAGTCTCTGCCTCCCTTCTCGCTCTCTGCGCCTCCTCCGCCTTCCCAGCCCATGGACCAGAGGACGTCCTGGGGGGAAAAACACGAGATCTAGACTGGCCTTGGCGGAAACATCCCGTCATGCTCATCCCATGCCACCTCCTGCCCTGTGAGCACACATTCACTACACGGGAATCCAGTGCTTGATGGAGAGTGGTGGAGAGCTGTCCTAGTAATGCTCAGCAGGGAAAACTAAGCTGAATTTTAACACCCCAGGGACAAGGACAAAATGATGGAAAAGCACTCGTCTGCGTGAAGATAACAACGTGCTGCTGCCTGTGGGGTAGGCGGGTTGAAGGGGAGCAGAGCCTGTGCCCCCTCCTCTGTTGCTGCCCCTTCTCCTTGCCTGCACCACCTCCTGGCCCCTTCAGCTGCGAGAGTGACTGTCACCTCCATCCGTCTGCTGCCCCAGATGTCTGCTTGCCTGACAGCAGAGCCCAAAAGCTGACCCTATCCGCAGCCTGCGCACTGAAGGGGAGCTGGGGGAGGCAGATATCACCTCTCAGTCACAACGTGCCCAGGGCTGCTCCGGGGGCAGCACAGCAAAGCGCTGGCCCTGATCTTCTTGCATTGCCATCACCTACCCTGAAATTAGTAACAGCACATCCAAGGTTAGTGGCAAATTCAGATACCCAAGCTACACAGGGGGAGGGTGAATAAAGGACAGTGGTTGTATACAGTATAAGTGGTTGCCTTAGACAATGCATGACCTCTGAATTAAAAGACCAGGATTAGCAAAGAGCTTTTTTGCATTATTGGGCCCATTTACAAAAAGCTTTAGCCCTAATTGTATGGTACCACAGAGCTTTAACTTGAGCACATATTGGTTTTGTAACCTGATCCCCACATAAATCATAGTTGGTGAGAGCAGAACAATTAGTGCCTTAATCTACTGGAACTACACAGTATCTTTAAATCTGAATTTTCCTGATCATTATGGGTATTACAAGAGTCAATTAATTTATATTTCACACAAAATGTAATTAAATCCCACGATAACCTGACTGTGAAATGAAGAGGGGGGGAGTGAGGAGCAGGGTGGGAAAAGCCTTTCCTTATGGAGCTGCCATCAGACACCATGGTGTGCTATTGACAGAGGCAAACTGCCTCCTCTTCAGTGCAGAAGTTTTGGGGTGAGGGGGTGTTGTTTCCCGATTTTGTACTGGTCACAAGAAGTGTTTGCTGCCACGCACTTCCAGCCCAGCCTGCAAGAAAAGTGATCCATGGTTGCTAACCCATTTAAGTGCTCAGGAAAGGGGAAGGCCTTGATGTTCCAAAGAGCCCGATGCCTGTAGTTGGTCACCTAAGGGAATCCACTTATGACTCTATTACCCAGTAAATTAGCAGAGTGGTTCAGTCAGGTATATTTATCATGAAGAGAACTGAAGATAATTAATACACTGCATTGAATGCAAATTGCACCCACAGCACTTATCTCATTTTCAATTAGCACAAATGTTACAGCACTGCAGGCTTGTTATGGTTTTACCATGGGCTGGGTAATTAATTTCTGTGAGCTACATATCAGACACCTGATAATGCCGTTTATTAATAAATGTCACCCCAGGTATCTGTTAGGAGAGGTAAATAAATTAAATGTTCAGTTGTCTGCCCTGTGCAAATCTATTCTTACACCTCATTGCATCTTTTCACTTGTTTGTTTATCAAGGAGAATGACTGCCGAGATTACAATGGCAAACAAAGGAATATGAGGAGCAATAATCCGCACCCCAAAGCGATGTTTCTCTCACCACTGCTGATGGCAGGAGCCGTGTCATTGTGTCTCCCTCCTGCCTGGGGACACTGCTGTGGGTCACTGAGGTGACCTCCCTTCAGGGCTGCCCAGGACCCACGAGCGCAGAAAAGCTGAAGTGCCCCCCCAAATCCTCATTTTCAAGGAATTTGCCAACCACTTATTGGTGTATATTTATGTCTGTAACTCTGTCCCTCAGAATGTTTAACTGCCCCTTGAGCCAACACCCACACAGCTCCCTGTGGGAATTGAGCTTATCAGCTCCTGAGGAGATTCAGGCTTGTGTTTTTCCCTTTCCTTCCAAAACTTCAGAAAAGGAGGGTGGGGTTAGGTTAACCTGCTGACTTCCCCCACCCCAGCGGGGCCATGGCCCCTGGTGGAGGTGAGGGCTCCTCCAGTTGCCTCAGGGCCGGGGGTGGCAGGGCATGGACTATGCCAGGGATTTTTGGAGATCTCTCCTCAGGAAAAAAAAATATCTTAGGGAGAATGAAATCAACGGTGTGCCCTCTGATCTGTTCCAGGTTTTGGGAAAAGAAGGAAGCAGGAGGTGGCAGGATTCTGACAGCACAACGGTGGATAAAACCAGGTAAGGCCCTTACGCAGGGATATGGGAAGGTCAGAAAGCTCCATCTCGCCAGACCCTGAGCTTTCTTCTGCTGAGTGGGTAGATCACATCTGGCAGACTTTCTGGCCAGCTCCTGTTTTCCAAAGTTTCAACACAGGTCTTGTCACCTTTGAGAGGAAAGGTCCTTTGGTTTTTTTTTTTTCCTCTTGTTTGATTTTGAAATGTTAGCAAGCCACACTAACAAAAGTAGTTGAAAATGCTCCAGCTGACATGAACTTTGGTGATCCTTCTCCCCAAGGAAGACCACAAGCAGGTAGCTGCAGTCACTTTAAGCAAGCTTTGCATAATCTGTCTTTGACCATGTTAGCCCAATTAAATTAACACAACCTCCACTGTGTGAGTGCTGTTTAGTTGACAGAAAGATGCTTTATGGTAGTGATTTCTTACTTACAACATGAGTAGATTAGTACTGTATAACTGTACTGGTGTACATTAGGAGTTGTACCAGTTTGAATACACTGGCAAAATAAATGTGTCTAACTGACCATTTTATTGGTAGAAATATGAGTACGGAACAAGTGTCAATCTTTCCTGAAGGTAAAGAGTATTTACAGCAAAAAAAAAAGTAGGTGCAATACAACACTCTGTTTCCCAGATATAAACATGTTTAGGAAGAACCACATTATAAGTGACTTGTAAGTTAGCTGTGGGGAAGAAGCCTGTGGGGAAGAACAAGAGACTGTTGCCACAATAATTTAATCAGTGTGAATTTCAGAGAAAAGTGCTTTTAAGCAAAGTGCTTTCATCCCTTATGAAGGTCTTCAATATATTTACAAGTTTTTGTGCTGTAAATAATTTCCATGTGCTTACTGGTAGCATGACTGCCATCTTACCATCATCTGCTGTGATTTTTTCCAGATTTCAGGACTCAGAGATAGCTCAGTATTTGAAGATGGGATTTACAATAATGCTTTAAAAATACTGCAGCACTTGAAAAATCAATTATAAAAAGCCTTATTTGGATTAAAGTTCATACTTCACAGAAGAACACATGATTTTAAAGGCCAAGTGACCTGCCAACATTCTTTAAAACCATGTTTAATATGCTGAGAAGAACATATAAACTCTCAGTTTAAACAATTATAATATCCTTCCCAAGGAGCTGGCAAGGTATAGAATTAATGCAAACTCCTTATTTGAACTGGAACAATATTTACAATGAAAATAGAAATGGTGAATGCACTGTGAGTGAGACAGATAGGATTTCTTTCCAGTCAGATCTAGGCTAACTCCCAGGCATGATAGGTCTGACATGGACTCCTGACCCAAGTGTGTGCCCTGCACACTTGTCCCTCCTGAGTGGCCACCTTTCCCTGTGAGGGACAGCACAGCTGGTGCCAGGGTCATGCCAAGCCAGCTGTACCATGCCCACCCAGCTTTGGCTTGGTTGGTGGGACTGGTGCTACCTGCAAAGAGAGAGTCTCTCATGGGGAACAGGCACTGTGGAAAAAGTTTTTCTGGTGGAATCACACAACACAACAAGGAGACTTCTACAGGGAGAGAGGCCTAGGAAGGGGCTGTTGGTAGCTGAGGTCAGTAGTACTGGTGGGGAATGAGCTCATATGGGTCATGTCCATAACAGCCAGCTCCCTGCACCATGCAGTGAGCCTTGCATCCATTCATCAGTCGCTCATTAATTCCCTCTCCCACCTTCCTGCCGGGGGAGAAATGGATGTAATGGAGCATCTTGTTTCTGATGTTATTATTTATGAAAGTCAAATATGCCGTATGATGGAGGAGAGGTTTGTTGAAGGTTTGCATTCCCTGAAGGTGTTCGATCTACTGGCTGAGGCTCTGGACAGATGTGTGTGATTCTTTCTGCAGAGAGCTCATAGGGCTGGTGGAATGAATCTGTCAAATGTTTCTTTTGCTGCAGCTTCATACGGTGTTGGATGTGATGAGGATGATAAGAACAAAGACCATGAACTCAATTAGGAATTCCACAGGAAGCTGGTGCCAGGCCCAATGCCAGGTTTGATGTGCCATTGTCACTGAAGAGATGCATTGCAGCAGTAAATGAAGTTTTCTAAGCGTGGATGCTGCGTGCTTGCATATTTCAAATGACTATAGTCCAGCTGAGAAGTGACATAGCCATGAATAACAGAGACAAGGTCATCACCTGCCAGGGTGGCACAGAGCCTCCTGACCAATTGAAAAGAAGTGTTTCTTGCAGAGGTTGCCATGGGAAAACTTAGCATCAGTAGCAAATCCTAGAGCACACCTAAATTATGAAACCAACACACCACTTTTGGTAATACACCATCCAGCCAGGCATAGTGCACTCAAGTGACAAGCTCTTAGAGATGCTTTCCTGTGCCCCATCAGTCTTACCTCTGTTTTGCTTGGATTTAACCAGCTGCTTTTCTTTCACTGCCATGTTGGTGGTAGCAATGTATATATATATATACAGAGAAATTTAGGTATAGCTGTATTTCACCTGCCCATTTTTGGCAATCCAGTCCATGCCATATCACTCAGCAGCTTTGTGTAGAAACAGGGAGGCACCACAAAGAATACAGATCAGGAGTCCACAGCAGAGAGGAGTGTAGTGAGGGAGATAACACTTCTTCACAAGTCAGGAGGTGTGTACCAGCAGGAATGATCCAAAATAATTTTAGTACGTTACCCTGGACTTCTGTCACCCATCAGGCAGACAGCAATATCTCATGGTTAATGCTGAAGTGAAGGAGGATGAGGATGGATGCCTGCCCTCTCTCCACTGACAGTAGGGCGTCATCCATCAATGCCACTTGAACAGCTCCAGTTCCATATCCTGGCTTGAATCCAGGCTGTGACAGATCTAAAAGATTCACCTTTAGCAGGTTTAGTTCAAGCTGCCCTTTGGGTAGAAGCCATAGGAACTTTCCTGGTAACTGGGAACCCTCTTGGATATTGGTTAGGAAGAACTCATGTCCACAGGGTACATTTCCTCAAGGCTAGGTGGCAGTCAATTCCCAACATGTGGGTAATTCCCCAGCTGGTGTTCCCCATCTTCCCTCCTTCAAGGCTTTGACCTTCTGAGTCAGCCTCTGGAACAATCTTGGGCAGATGGCAGCATGAGTTCTGAGGTGCAGTCACTGCAGCCAAAAGCCCTGTTGTGTCAATACACTGGTAAACACTTGTTCCTCTGATCAAAGGGGTGAGAGCACTTTCTAGGATTTTAAAATGAAGGTAGATTTGGCCATATGTAAAAGAATGCCCACTTGTCCACTGCACTTTGCCCCAGCTTGCAGCACACTGAGCTGTTCCGGCTCTGCTTGGTTGCTGTGGAGGCTGAGTGAGCCCAGAGCTGTCGTGCCTCTCTGCAGATCAGTGTGCACTGAAGTGCCTCAGGAAGAGAATTACAGAAAAGAGAAAGTCTATTAGTTGTCTCATTTGAGCTCCCTGTGATTATTTCTGCCTATGTGTAAGATTTCCTTTGGCTCTGTGGTTCCTTCTGTCTGTCAGTACTGTAATGGAGGTCCATGGGGGTGGTTACTATGTACCATCAGGTTGGGATCAAATGCAGTTGGCACTGAACAAAAATAAACATGAATAGCCTGAACATGCAACAACTTTTTTCTTCCTACCTTATGGATCAATGTCAAAACCTTTTAGTCTTTATGTCTGAGTACTTTTCTGCAGCTACGTGTTAATTACGTGTTTATATTCTTACAAATGCAGATTTACATTTACCTGTGTTTCAAGATGATTAGTGGGTACCAAGCAACTGATTACACTTCCAGCCAATCCTGTGCCATTAACAGTGAAAAACGGCAGGCACTGTTGTTTCAAATCTCATTTGGTTTGGCAAGGGTATGATGGTAAAAAATAACAGCTAAATCAATTGCTTGAATATACAGGGTTTTTTCACCTTCAGGCATCTTTATCAGCACAGCTTTGATTAATATCTGTACACTGACTGGCATTTTCCTATTGCCATTAGAGAAAATGTAATAGGTTGTTCACTATTTTTCTCCAAGAGGCGGACTTTTTTAAAATTAAAAAAAAAAATTTCCTTATGTTTATGTTTAGAGGAAGTCAGTCAATGTTGATGATCCTCATATTTGACCCAGAATCTGAAGAATTGTTTGAAAAGATCTGTGAACTATTTAGTTTTCCGAATTACAATACTATGTTTATTTAACAAACAAAAATTCCAGCAGAGTATTGTTTGCCCCATTACAAACAGGTCAGAGCTCTCAATAAGCACACATGTAATGAAGGTAAACTAATATTAGCCAGCAGAGGAGAGGGTCATATATTCAATCTGAAACTGAGTTCTTGGTTAAAACATGCAGTTTCTGTCAAACAAAGAGAGTAATGAATTTTTGCTGCTTGGAGGGAATTGTTTCAATTTGGGGAAAAAAGTTAAAAAAAAAAAGGCCCAAAAAACCTGTTTCATTTCAGCTTTTCTAAACATTCCAACATGTTCTACAATGAAACACTTTGATTTCACAGCTACAAGTGTTATTTAATTTTCAAAATTACTTCCAGTTTATTTTAAAAAAGTAAAATGGAAGAGATGAAATATAAATGAAACTATTTTTTTTGGAGTGAATAAATGTTTTTTGCTGGAATGGCATAATTTGCCAATTTTTTTTTTTTTTTTTTTTTTTTTTTTTGCTAATGCTTTTTTTTTCCAACAGAGAAAAACGTCTGGAAACTTATTTTGGGTCAAAGCAACTAATGATTACATATTATCATTTGATTTGGCTTTGATTTGATTTAGCTGGTTATAACCCCTTGTACAAAGCTTGAAGGAAGAAATGTCAATTTCAAGTTTCCCAGTTCCCGGAAACAGATAAAATGTCCTGATCATTGGAATCAGGTAGGAGAGTCAATGGAATGGTGGGGACTTTGGTTTCTCTGGGGTCAGGAACTTTGGAGTTTAAGCTTTCTACCCTGAAAGTCAATGGCAAAATGTGTGTGCAGGATCTGTCCTGTTGTAATGAATCTTGGGAATCAGAAAGTCTGCAGACTGAGGAACTTTCCTAAGCTTGTTGCTGATGAATCTGTGGTATAAGAAAATTACCTTGACCCTGTGGTATGTGCACTTCTTTCCTATTGTCAACGTTTTTAAGGTCCTTGCAATCCTGCTCAGAGCTGTAGATATCACACTGCACCACCTAAGGAGTTTTTTTGGTAATCTTTGCTCTAACAAGGAAGAAAAGGTTGTTGTGAGTGAAGACAAGGGTGGGGGCGGGGAGGTTTTCAATCAGCAAGTGATCTGAGAATAAAGAAAGGTTACCTGTTTGTTTGTCAACAGGATGAAGTAAATAAGAGTTAAAAAAATCGGAGACACCAGTCAAAGGCAATCAAATATGTATTTAATTAAAGCAAACATAAAAATTAAAGTTACATGTTGAATCAATAAACAGCACTTTTTTCTACATGCATTTTGAACAAGACAGATCAGAATCTTGCATGATGAAGACATAATGTGTCATAATAATTAGGAACACAGACAAAAGAACAGCTAATCAACATGCAAATTTATGCAGTTCTGGCGATTCAGATGAGGCAGATTTCTACCTCTTTTTTTGCTTGATTCATCTTCATTGCTAATCATCTGAAGGCTGCCAAATGTTCACTGACACTAATGTATTATAGGTCAAGAGAGGCAGGTCTTCACCTATTACCCCCACAAACAATATGCTTTCCTTCCCTGTTTCCTCTTCAGGATTTTCAGCAATTACTGCCAGATGCAATCAGACTCCTTGAATAGGAGCAACTGGGGCTTGTTTGTGGCTTGGATTCATTAGAATCAGGAGGATGAAGAAAGGAATAAATTACTTAATTGCACAAAAAAGTTGCAGCCAAAGTGATGGTGAGAGAAGCTGATTGTGTAGTTGCGTATTAGGCCACTCTTGGAATGGAGGATCTTAGAATAGCTGGTAGTTTGGCCTTCCTGATTCAGACAGATTTGGGTGTCCTCCAAAACAGATGGCTCCACACACCATCTATTCTTCTCTTTGTCAGGTTTTACCATTTATTTGATCTTGTTCATCTATGATGCTAGTTGTATTAGATGTAACACAAATATGCATTCAGATCATATCCATTTAGTCTTGCATCCCAACTTTTATTCTTTTAGCCTTGTTTGATGAGATGATCAAGTTGAACAAAGCCCTTGTTGTCCTGTTCCCGCACAACATCCATACATAAAACACCAAAACCCGTGACTAAAGCCTTGCACAGACAAATAATCCTCCTGTGTCACAGGTTTTAAAGGTTTATTTCTCCCCGTTTTACCAAGCAGCCCCCAGGTCTGACAAATGATAACCAGACACAACAAATAGTTAATTTTTATTTGATCCCATAGAAGGGAACATTTGCATATGCCCAAGCAAAACTGCCCTCCTCCCATCCTTATGCTGAGACCCCTGTTCAGATATTCTCTTCAGGTTCCAGGCCATGTGTTATGCTTGTGGGTGGTCTTAAGATCTTAAAGAAAAGCTTTGCTCTGTGAAGTCATGCAGCACTGTATGCAATTAAGAGGCTTTTTTTCCTAATTTTTTTTTTCCCTAACCCCCTTTAATTTTCCTGATTTCACTGTTGTTGCGAATGATCAACACTTTGTGGAAGAGTTGCCTTTCAGGTAACGGTTAACATTAACTTAGTAAAAATGAGATGTGTGGTTGGGGATTCACTTCCCGGTGTCCTGCTGAGCACGGTGCTGCGCCGCAGTACTGCTCACTCGCAGGGGCTGCAGCGGGGTCACACGTCCTTCTGATGGCTGGGTCTGAAGTGTGTGCTGCTCTCTGTGTGTTTATAGGGCAGCCTTGGCAGCTGCTATGGGTCTTTCATCTGGGGGAGTTGGGGTATCCCTTGTTTGCCCAATTATTGTGGGGAACTGTGGTCAGAGAGGGGCAGGTCTTTATGTAATATGACATGGTCCTGGATTACAATGAACTTTCAGGGTCTGTAGTCATTTATCTTTTGGCCCAACATCTGCTGCAGCCTGACAGATGTCCAGGAATGATGCTTTACTCTGCAATCGTGTTTATGTCTTGAGTGCTCAACACAGGATTTTTGGGTACCTTTGAAGCCAAAACTGGAGATTGTAAAAGCCTTTAACTTTTTTCAAAGTAAAATGAAACGCCCATGGGAATGGCAGTGCAGTTGCAATGCTGGAGGGAGAGCTCAAGCTCACAATTTCCAAGGAGACAAACTGGAGACACACCTCTTGCCAAGGCTGGCATCTAACAACTGTTTGCGTTGCCCCTGGGGGGCAGCTATCCCAAGGAACCTATCTCCTGTAGCATTTTTAGAGGCCATGTGTTGATACAGGTTCATGGAGATGGTGTGCCCTTCAGATGGCAACTTTTGGGACTGAAGCCGATGGAATTTTTAGGCCAGAAGCCCTGTTGCTCAGCTGCCAGTATCCATCTTGTCCGCCTTGTCCTCCCCTTAGCCCCTCCATAGTGCCCAAGGCCCACTGTGGCTTTGGTCCCAAGGTTTCCCCACTCCTCCCCCTGTGCCAGAGCGGAAGGAGCATCATGCCCCCGGGGAGAAGTGGGGCCCAACTGATGGCTCCCCTTGCCCTGGGCAGGGCAAATCCTGTACCAGGATCATTTCCCCTTCCTGTCAGTGAAGACAGAGGGCTAGTTATGCAGGAAAAGCAAAAGTAATGCCCTGCTCCATGCACCGCTTTCATTCCCATGAGCTAGTGTGGTTTTTATTTGGGGTGTTTCATAGGGCACCAGTGAACGCATTTTATTGCAAGTCTTGGAGGCTTAATTTTACTACTATGTCACTAGGGGGAGATTTTTGAAGGCACAAATGCATTTAAGTGCTTACTCTCTTTTGAAAGTCAACAGGAGTTACACATCTAAATGGCCTTTGTGTGTGAGGGAAATATTCACTGTGAAATGGGTAGAGCCCACATATCTGTTGCAAGTGATAAAGAAAGCCAGTGGCTGAGGCTACACTGAACTGGGTTTTTGTGGGTTTTTTTTTGGCTTTTTTTGTTTTTTAAATTGCCTTCACATCCTTCATTTCTCACAGGCTGGGAATTGGTTTGTTACAAAACATTGAGATACCTCATCTCCTCAGTCGAAATCCTCCTAGATAGTTTTGTGATAAGAAGACTGAGAAAATCCACACAAGGAACTTGTCTTTGTACAGATGATACCTGGCTGCTTTTCTGTCTAAAGTTATAGAGATTCAAGAGCTGATGATGTCTTACAAAGGCTCCCTCTATCTGAGGGTCCCCTCAGAAAGGCGGGGGGAGATTTGCTTTGACAGGCTTTAAAGTCTGTGTAATCTCTTGCAGAATGGCCTTTGCTTTCACAGCTCCTCATGTTGCACCATGTCCTGATTTCTACACTTGTATTTGTCAATGAAACATTGCCTGAGCTTGGGTGAACAGTGCTCAGTCTGAGCGAGGGCTGCTCACTTTGGGTATTTACCACTTTTTATTCTGTTGTGAAACTATCCCAATGCACAGAATATTATCGATAGCATCTGAGTGAGTGACTAAACTGCTCTGAATGGAAACACAAGGGAAGATGAAGGATGCAAATGAATACTCTTGTGTGCCTGGAAGGACAGAAGCACTGGCAAAGCTTTAGGCAAATAAAAGGCTGTTTGTGCCAACATTGGTGAAAAGGGTATGGACACAGTCAGAAGCAAAAGGCCTCTGCAATGTGCATGTTGTAAGTGGTGCTTTAAATAGGTCTAAACACCTATGCTGGGCACCTGTGGCCATCTGCATTTGCTGTTAGCAGTGTTCTTTAAATGCTGCTGTTTCCTATCAGAGTAAGGCACTGGCTTAGAAAATGGACCTTGCCGTGTGGAACGAGCATGTCCATGGGCAGACCACCATCCTTTGTATGTGTGCAAAATGGAGGTTAAAAAGGTTGCTGTCCTGTTGTGTCAGGAGTGGCAGACGTCACCTGGCTGGTCTCTGAAGGCTCTTGAGGAACTTCTGCCGATCGGTGAACTCTTTCTTTCTGACAGTCTATTACCTCCTTTGTTTTGACATATTTTCACTCTCCTCTTAATGTTTCCTGTTTTCATGAATCTTCCCCTTCTGCCCCATTTTCCTGTGTGTGTTTTTTTTCTCCCAGATGTTGTATGGCTGGCTATTTCAGTAACTCTTTGCGTACTACAGAACTGAAAAAAAAAAAAAGACAAGTGGAAAAACCCCACATTGGAACGATAGTGTATTTTCCATGCGCGTGTCACACGCTGGCTGAAACATGTTCAACTGATATGTTAAACATCTATCTAAAATACTGCTATACAAAGGGCTTAATTATTGTATCCATTCAGGGTATGGGTTGGCATCTGCTATTTCGAAAAGCAAGAGGCTCTTTTAAAATAGCAACGATTTGCTAGCAATGATGGATTTAATATTTGTTCAGTGCTTGAACCTGTTTAAGCACAGGTTTGTTTGATATAGGTAGTTTAGGACTATGGACTTCTATGGAAAAACACGATGTACTTATTAAATGCCCAAAACACACAGGTGCAGGACAGGATATTTGAAGATGCACACAGCAGCTCTTATTCTAACTTCTGAGAGTCAGTTTATCTATTAAGGTGACTATGTATGTATTTCTACACTTGAAAATATCAGCCTGCCTTGTAAAGCTCAGCCATGCCAACCCTTTGCTTACCAAAGTAATTATATCTATATCCAAGCTGACTTATCAGGGTCAGGTTCTCTTCCTGTATGGCACAGTTTATACGTGGTATATCCTTGTGCTAGTATGTAGTGACTGCACCTGGAGCTGAAATGGGATGAGCTGCTAAGTTTTACATGCCTGTAATGCTTGTATCTGACAGCTCGTTGCTGAAAACTTTGCAAAGGTAAATACATATAAGCCTGGGTCCTAAGCTCCAGAGGTTTTGTCAATTTACCTCTGAGATTTAGTTGCCATGAATATATGTCAAGTCAAATTTCACATTGGAAAGGGATAACTAATGTAAAAACTAGGTTATTTAGAACTGACAGCAACTATCTTTGTCATAATTCTGTCAGCCTTCCCCTCAGTTCTGCAAGTGAACGTTTTCTGAGTAAATGTCCTTGAAGCATGTTTCTTCCCCCACTTCACTCACTTTACAGGTGGATGTCACTAGCTGAAGCACTTGTAGAGTCTACAAGTACACTTGGCAAGATACTCACCAAATCCCAACTGTTGAAGTAACACTTTAACCAGTACATACATGCTTGGAAAATGTCTGTGGTGAATACCCTATTGTTCTTCAAAAGACACAGGGTGTGAAAAATGCGCTGCCTTTGAGCAAGCTGAACAAGGTTGAGTACACTGCTACTGGAGTGCATTATAAGGCTTGTCATGTCCTTATGGCCAGCTAGATTCTCTGCATGCAATGTATCCAAAGTTTGACCCATGGCTCTGCTACTTTCCAGTGCATCTACACCTGGTTAGAGAAACTGTGTCTGGCCTAACCTCTCTGCCACTTCAGTAGCTTGGTAATGTCCTCAACTGAATATGGGCATAAATCACCCCTGAGAAAAACTTTGCCACAAGAAAAGGTCCCAGAATTTCTTTTTAGTCTTCTTCTCTGGTCACTAGCTGAGCTGCCCAGAACGCCAAGGATCAGAGGAATTCAGACTATAAATGCGATTCACTTCTTCACAGCAGAAACTTTCCCTTCACGTGTGTTGTTGGTTGATGGTGGCATTCAGTCCTTTGCCCATGGAGCTGGGAGCTGAATGCTAGAGAAGAGCCCCCAAGGTGTGAGACACTGGTAACTCGTGACATGCAAAGCACTTCAGAGTGGCATGCGGTGTGCCAAACACAGAGGTGGAACACTTGGCAAAAAGGATTTCAAAGCTCTTGATTTAAACCGTGTCACATGGTTTTGGAGGATAATGATAGTCTCCCAAAATCCCTTGTTACTTTTTTGTGTTTTGAAAATGCCACCTGGCACTGTCAAGTGATTCGGGTGCTATCAAGCAGTCACCTGATTCCTTTGCCAGATGGGCTTGCTGGATGAGTTAGGAAGTCCAGGAGTTTGGACCCTTGATGGCAGCAAAGTCTTCTTCTCTTTAAATGTATGTATAACATGTTTTCTATGCCCTCTTAAAAGACAATGGTACCTGGGATTTCTTTCAGATCCGGATGGAAAGCTTTTGTTAAAGGGAGTGGTAATGAGGCTTAGTAAGATTTGTTTTTTGTTAAGAAAAGATCATCTGGCGCTTGCTTTTGGAGCTGGTTGCTCATGAAGGTTTCTAATTCAGGGTCTTAATTTTTGTAAAGAGTGAATTACAAGAAGTCAGAAGAATGATGCGAAGAGCATTTAATAATGCACATTCACAAAGAAGTGGTGTAACTACATTAATTAGGCAAGTCTTGCGTAAAGATGCAATGTAATTATATATTTGAGACAGTTAATTAGGGAGCTACTTGGAAATTTCAGTGAATATTAAGGTAATTATACATAAATACTATAACCATTAAGACTGCACCCATAATGAAAGCAATAACTAATTACATAAATAACAGCATACTTATGTTTTTACATTACCAATACCTAACAATACTTCCTCTTTTTCCCTGCTCTCTTTGCCATGCAAGTGACAAAACTTCAATTTTTAATTCAGATGTTCTTGAAAATTGTTGAGGAAACAATGAACTTTCCTCTTGCCCTCTTTAGAGACGACTGGACAACAGGAGTTATGCACACCTAGCAGGAAGACAATCAAGCATACTGCACAGGTCTGAAGGTTACATGCCGAGTTTTTGGTGGCTGGTCTTGGATTTCATACAAGCCAAGGCCTGAGGAGTTTAGTAAAGAAATTGTATAGCTGTAAGAATAATGTTTTAGACTGTTCAGGCAGCTTTGAGTGAATCAGTACTGAGGGTTAGGTGAATGGCTGTCATAGAAACTGTGCCCTGCATTTCATAGTGTTTGGCCTGTAGGCAAATGCAAGATCTTTAATAAAACATTTCCTGCCATTTAGTTCTGTCAGGGTTTGGGGTGTCTGTCTGCTGTCACCTTCATGTTCACCTAAATCTACTGGCTTCCAGTGACAAGCGTGTCAACACTTACTATGCTGTGCACATTACTGTTGTTTTTCCAAGCTACCTCAACAAGACTGGCTCAACTCAGGCTCTCTATGCTGAGAGCTTTGTATGAGGGGCAGCCTTATTGATTCAGCTGGAAATCAGAATTGTTGCTTTATAACATACTTACCAAGTCAATGAAAGTTTCTAGCAACTCTCATCTAAGGATCTAAAATGGTTTCAGAATGAGTCTGTGATTATATGTATTATCATGATGGAGTCTTTACAAGTTCGGAAACTGAGGCACAAAAAGCTCAAGTGACTTACCCAATATTACAAAGAACATCCAGAGTGCCACTGTAAGCCTCTCTTCTCTGCTTGAGTCAAAGTCACCCTCTCTCCTGACAGAAGGATGTGGTTGGTACATGGTTTGGTGTCTTGTGATGGGACTCTTTCCTCTCTTTGTTAATCTTATCTGAATAATTAAATTGACCTGGTGAGACAGTGGAGTTCACAAAGGAATGTAATTTCCAGCCAGTTGTCCATATTATTATGCTTCCATCAACATCATGAGTAGCTGACTGAAAACGCCCATAGCAGCATGGGCTCAGCGCATGTTTTTAATTTTGAAGTTGCTGTCCTGCAGAACACAAGGTCATAACTAGAGAAGGGCTGGCACCTGGGATTTGCTGAGGCAAAGTTAAAGCTGGTTTAGGACAAGACAGTAAATTTTGCTATACTCTGACTGCAGACTCCAGGGCAAGTAGTTGTATGCAACTGAACCATGTTTTCTTAGCTTAACAACAGTGACCAATGATACTTCCTGCCATAAACTTCAAAACATGTCAAAGGCTGGTAAGACCTTTCAAATTATTTTGATTCTAGATAAATAGTGTCATAATTTTGAGATGGAAAATCCTTTCAATCTCCAGAAATGATCTTATTGTTATGGTTTTACGCTATAGCTCGTGTTCCAAGGCAGATCAGTTCTTATACATTTTTTTGCACTGAAGTAATGTCACTAAGTTTTTAAGCTCTTCATTTCTAGCAGAGTGAGATTAGGGGCAGCTGACCTTTGTTGGCATTATAATACATGGACACAGAACTTTGTGTAGATCTGTGGGAAGAAAGATTAATCAACAAATGCTACAGCAGTAGATACCTACCAAAGATAAATTGTGCTACATTGCCGTGATAGATTTCCATGAGTTTGTGACCAAGAGAAATATAGTAGTTCTAGTTCATCAAGATTTCTGTAAAATGCTTAATACAGTGGTATGGGAAAGAAAACAATTTGGGCTGGAGAAGATATGGCACAATAAATGTAAAGAAATGGCTAAGGAAAGATTGCTGAAAACTGAGCTAAAAGAACTGCCAAGGGACAAGAACGCTAACTGGCAAAGTTTATTAATGATCACTCTTTTGACCTATCTGAACATTTTTATTTGTAGCCACAGCAGAAAACCTGTGCAAATACCAAGTCTATAAAGAGACAGAAAGCTGAGAGGCCTTGACAGTTCAGAGAAAGACTGACCCTGACAACAGGAGAAATGGAAAACGGATAAAATGAAGTACTAATAAACCACAAGGTCATGCAGATGTTTTTTTGCTCTGAGCAGGAGGCTCAGCAGCTGGAAGTAAGAAAGAAGTGTTTTGCTGAATCTCACAATGATTGACAAATGCTGGGGCTTTACAACAGCAGGGAAGTGAAGTATTCCCTGAGATGTTCTCCTGGGTGTTGCATCAGGGGAAGCACATCCAGGAAACATGTGGGATTCCTGGCTACTTTTGTACAAGGCACTGGGGGCATCCAAAAAAAGACAGAATCCAGAAGAAGGGAAATTAAATTGAGATAGGAAATGGGGAATAAAGGGCTGTGTCTTTAGTTTAGCAAAACTAAAACTGAGTAGGGGTATATTTCTCCCTATAAATATAGTATCAGGGTAAGTGGTGAGAGAGAACTGGTTAAATTAGGGGTGTATTGAATGCCATAGGAAAAATTGATAGGAGCCAACTGAATAAATGTTCTTTGGAAAAGTGATGAAGGTTTTAATAATGTGAAGTTTTGGAGCAGCTTTCCAATAGGAGTCACAGGGGCAAGAAAACTACCTGGTTTCAAGAAAAAACTTGAGAAATTTATCAATGAGATTGTGATGTTGTGATATCAATGAGATATGATGTGTCAGATGTAGCAGGGGATGACCTGGGAGGACTCTTCCAGTCCTATTTCCTATGTAAAACTATTCAACAGAGCCTCTGGTCTCCAGAGTATTTTTTTCTGTAAAAAGACTTCAATAGCAAGCTAGGGAAAATGGCCTTTCCTTTGGATTCTTTGTTTGCCCTATCTATACGGGAGACATAGATCCGATCAAAGTGCCAATGAATCTTGTGGTAGGTTGGATGCAGATCTCTATTGTCTGTGTGACAATACCTTTTAGGGGTCCTGCTCATTACTGGGGCCCAGCTACTTTCCATGACCTGACTTTTATGATCCCAGTTCATCTCCTAGCTAAATTCATCTGAAGCTGTTTCCTTGATAGCCCCTTTAATATTTTAGAGGTTTCTTACAGTTCTTGTATTCTTGTAATCTTCTGAGGTCCTTCAAAGCAAACCAAACAATCTTCTACCTTTCACAGTGCCATCAGCTAGCCAAGCCCATGAGTAGATCCCTAATTCTCCGAGATAAGATCAATAGCCAGTCATCCTCCGCTATCCTAAAAAGATCTGGCAACTCAGTCTAGGTGTAGCAACTGAAAGAACTGTTAATAATGGATGATGACTGACAAAACTCTTAGGTGTGAAAGGAGATTTACCAGGAACATGGTGTTCATGCACAGTGCTCATTGATTGACAGCCCCAACAGGTTAGAGGTTACCCATGGAATACAGTCTTGATGGCCTAGGATGAAATGTTCCCCCTGACCCTCCTGGAAGCTGGTGATACAAAGCACTGGCTAACATATCATTAACTTGCGACACCACAATGATGGGATTAAGACCCAGAGGGCTTTATCTCTACCTTATTAATGGCAATTAAAAGCTGCGTGACAGTTTTAAAACTTGTTGATGTAAAGAAAGTTAGTGCCTGTCTTATAGTGGCACAGTAAATAATTGTCTGGTTGCTTGGCTTTTCGTAATCTGCCCATGCAGCTGTATATTATCATTATTTTGCTGCAAGTACAGCTTTTCGATTTATCAACAAAAGAGCAGGTAAGGCTCTATGTAAATAATGATGAAGGACACTTCCAGGTTGGATTTTTTCCCATTTAGATTGCTGAGCATGAAAGAAGCAGAGGATTTTCAAAACTAATGACAGTATCTGTTAGACCTGTTTTTCAAAGTCTAATTACCCCCCCAAAAATGTTAACCCCAATTTTAGTTACTGCAAACTTCACCTGGCTAATTCATAGGGAAGGTATTAAAAACTCTCTCCAGCCTTCTTTATATGGAAAGGGATATTTATTCCTTCTTGGGTGTTTACCATTGTTGGAGCTGCACTGATTTTGTGGCAAGGAGTTTCATATCTTTTGGCCTTCTGAATTCAAGGAAATGTGACTACTTCCAGAGCAATATTTTGAGTGCTGTGAACTAGAAATAGCTCTCTTATGTGCTGCTTCTGTTAAAATCTCAATCTAAATTGGAAAGAAAGGATCAAACCCAAATATGTACTCTGACTGGAAAGTCATGTTTCCCTTAAACATTTAGTGACTGTTCTTGTTCTCCTACATATCCTGATTAACTTCTCTGGTTGTGGTGTCTCACTTTTCAGACAGTGTTTCTGAAGCACCTTCCTCACTACTTTTTCTCTGTGCAAATGTGCATTAGGTGCTGTTTCGTGAGAACTGGCTGTCATGGTGTTGGGGGACCTCATATGCCGAGAATCTTTCTTGATCTGTTGGGAAGCATAGTCAGGTTTTTGCTTTCAAGAGCTAATCTCAACTGTGTGGAGTGACAGAGAGGAGAAAAAAGTCATCAGTGCAGCTCCCAAAGAGACTTCTCCTCACTTGCTCCCCAGCAAGCAAGAGGCAAAGACACTAGGTCTGCCTTCCTCTGCATTTTTACTGCATTTTCTCCTTAGGATTATAGAGGCTGGGGAGCATTTACGCATTTGGTGTTGCTCTTGGTTGCTTTCAGACTAGAGAAAAGGGCTCTCAGCTTTTGCCACTGTTGTAATTTCAGAGGTATTGGTGGCTGTGGCAGCCTGCAGTGGCCTGTGTCTTGCTGTGCCACCAGCGGCTGCAGGACTCCTGCTGGGTTCTTCCATCTCCCAGCTCTCCAGAAGCTGTGGGACTGGGAGACGTTGCCTGTCATTTTAGCCTCTTGCCACTCCAAGGCAGAGATTGCCTTACACTTGTAGTTTATACAGCCCCAAGCACAATGTCAGCATTACACATTAATTAATAATAGTGGCTTATATTGCTAATCACTTAATTATAAATTATGTCTGCTGGTTATGCCTGCCATCACATATTACTTTGTAGTTACATAGATATACACATAGTGTATCTGGGCTTTTGTAAATCAGCTTGTAGTTGTTCAATGATACAAAGGCTATGCCAGCACATAAATCCGATGTAAACTGCTAATCATTTTTAAATGAAGACAAAGCAATCTGAGTTTTAAATCCATAATGCAAGAGAATTACAGTGCATGTGCCTGAAATTTAGGAAGAGAACTTGCTTTGCAGACGTTTCAATTGTAAGCAAAATTCTGACGTTATGCGCATTACATGGTATTTTACTGAAATCACACTCAGTGGCAGATTTGCATAAATGAATGTATTGTATTTTTTATAACTGTGAAAGCTTTAATTACCTAAACTCTAATTAGGCTTGCATTTTTTAGAAAACACAAGATATTAGCTTATTTTGTAGTTGGCTCAACTTTAATGTTTTCCCACATTTGTAACTCATACGTAATAAAATTCTGTAAAAACACAGGGAAAACACAGAGATGAAGGCATCCCTGGAATTTCTGGAGCTGATTGGTTGTTTCTCCTCTTGGTGCATTTAAGCCTCAATGCACTGAAATTTTCTTGAATGCTGCCCTAGGGCCAAAATCACACCTGATATAAATTTGTTGCAGACAGATTTGGTAGCGTTGCATCAAGGATGAATCTAAACAAGTATATTTTGATAATTTCTAGGAATAAAGGTGTTGTGTGAAAGGGAGTTATGGATGATATTGTTTTATAGTGGAATTTGTTTGGTGTTCCTGGAACTCTTGCAGAGTTCTACAAATGTTTTTTTTGTAGAGCAAGATGACAATGCTCTCTGGGTACTTGGACTGCTGGGATTGCAACAAAGATTTAGGCACACAACATTTTTAAAAATTTTATCCCAACAGGACTTTCAGTTGGAACCCAGTGAGTCACTGTGGAGCCTTTCATAAAGAGGGAAAAATAAACCAGATAGATACAGCTACGATTAATTGTTATTCCCCCTTTTGCATATGAAATAAGTGCTAATGCATCTCTGTGTTAATTCTGCTGAATTTTCTCCTTTGCTTCCACGCCTCTTGTCTCTCTGTTGGATTGTCCAGATTTTGCCCTTTCCTGTGTCATAAAGTTGTGGCAGTTTTCTGTGTGTTTGTCACCGTCTGGGTAGGCTGCTGTGCTGTGCTCAAACAAAGCTACTTTTCCAGGCAATTGAGAAGCCTGTGCTGGATCAGAGCATCCAGCCCAGCATTCACTGAGGAGATGCTGCTGGGAGCGTGCAGCACCTCTGCTCTCTCTTGCTGCTAAGGCAGGTCTACATGCTGTTGACATGCTCGTTGTGGTGTAGCCTTCCAGATGCTCAGGAGTGCTGCTTTTCTAAGTCAAAGGGAGGTGAGGATGCCTCACTTCTTGAAGGACTGTGTTGAGAGAAATTGTATAAATCCTCCAGTTTTATTCTAGGTGCTGCTTGCAATGTTTCTATCAGGTGGATCCAAACAGCACCACAACCCTACCAGTGACAGAACTGGAAAAAAAGACAATTAATATCTCATCCATTATTATTACTGAGGGTTTCAGCTATGTTTTGTCAGGAGGAATGAAAAAAAGGCAAAGGAGCATCATATGTATTTCCCTATTTTTTCCTCCCTTACCCTTTTTAACCCTTGAACAACTTGCAGCTGAAAGATTTGAGGAATTCTACAAAGGAACTGTTTAGATGAAAAGTAAGAGGTGTAAACACTTAGCATCTACAGGTTACATTTCTTGTTTTCTTCTCTTTTCAAACCTCAAGGCTCCCTTTTTAGAAGGCTGACTGTGCCTTTCATTGAAGGAATTGTAGTGCTCTGGGAGACATTCATCTCAGTGCAGTGTTGGTGGGGATATATCACAGTCTGTGGTATGTTACTGCGTTTGGGCTAAGTAACACCAACTGGAGTGATGGAGAACACATTATTAAAAGTGCCTTTCTGCTTTCCTTACACACCATAATATTGTCCCAAACATTTTATTTTGAATGTGTGCAGATACCTGCGATTGCAAGGTGTCACTCAAGCTTCTGTGCCAGGGCAGACCTGTGAGTGGATTCAGTGATGTCAGCCCTACTTAGAGCAGTCTTCAGAGGGACTCTAAATCCAGAAACCTCTGTGTCCCATTCCCAGCCACCTCCATCATATCTCTAGATATTCTGTAGGCTGTGTGTGTGTTTGTGTGTGCAGCTACCAGCTGGCTGAAGCTCCCGATGTGCTCCTGTGTAGAACCATGTGTCCGTGCTTGAGCTCTGATAATTCTGGCCTTCAGCTGGTGGAGATAAAGCTATTGGGAAAGATAATCTTGGAAAGCACGTAGTGCACAAGTATATCCATATCCTGTTATTTCATGTGGGCTGTGGTCTTCTAAACTTGTCCTAAGGGACAGTGAATGTAGTCTGAGACCCACAAGAGGAGTTGTACCTGATTGCTATGAACCTGGACAGAACTAGTTCTTCTCTTCTACAAGGGACAAAGCATCAGCAAACTCAAATAAAGGGTGGTAGGTACCTGTCTACCTTTTAGGTTCTTAGTCCCTCTCAGCAAATGAGTCTTTTTGTGTCATAGCCTCCCGGATTAAGGTACTGAACAGCGTGGATAAAGGTGGGGAAAGAGAATCAGGCCTTATGGTATGTTATTTGACATTGATACTGCATATGTTACTGTTTCCAGACATTTTTAGACAGACAGAAGGAAATGGGTAGACCTTGTACTTTAGAATACATGAAACATGTATGAAGAAGAAGTAATATTGACATTTTGTGTTTAAGTGGAATCTTTTTCTTAAAACCAGAAATGAATGTCAAATGGCACAGTCAGCTTGAAATCCGTATAAACAAGTGAATTACAACAGGTTCAGTTGCTAGACCTGCTTCTTAGGCCTCCCAGTAACTTTTGGGTATTATGGTTTCCAACTCTTCTTGTCCTTAAGTAGTTTTATTTTCTTTGTTGTGTGAAAAGCACCAAGGAAAACTTGGTTATATAATGAGAAAGCACTGACTGGACCAGGACCTAGTCCATCAAAAAGCAGACACAGTAGAGAAGATTGTATTAGAGAAGATTGTTCCACCCTTATTAGCGGAATTTTGTTTGCAACTGCATGTACAAGGAAAATGAATAAGCTCCAAGAAGAAAAGCTTGATCCAGTATTTAAGTCTCAGCCATGGCACTGGGACATTTCGGTTGATATCTTTTATACCTCCAGGATATTTTCATTTTCTAAACTAGTTCTGGCAAGGTCTTTTGGCCCCACTGCACAGATACAACAGTGAGTGCCACGGTAGCAAGTGTCACACCTTTGTTCAGTGGTTCAGGGCCCAGAGCAAGATTGGCAGCCTGAAGATAGGTGTGCAGATTTGTTATGAAATCTAGATGGAGTTCGGGAGCTGGCCAGGGAAAGACCATTGCAAGGTGCTGCCCTCCAGGCACAGACTTTTTAACTGGCTCTAGTTGTCAGCTGGTACCCGGGCTTAGCTCAGTGTCTGACTTTTCTCTCAAGGACCAACAAGGTGACAGCAGTAATTTGTCTGATATTTTATTGGTTTGTACATTCACTCAAGACATCTGAGTTCACTTTCCTTTTCTCCTGCCTTAATACCTTCATCTCTTTTCTGGCAGGATTATATTCTACATATCTAGCTAATCCTGCACAGGATGAGAGGAGAAGACACTCTTCATGCCTCTTGTTAAAACAATTCTTGCTGTAAAATTCAGGATTAATGGGGACAGAAAAAGGATGTAAGGATAGCCTAACTCTGTGGCACAGTAGTTAGCACACCTACTTAGGAAAGGAAGGTTGTGTGGCAAAGGCTGAAACAGGTAACAGAAATCCAATGCTGCCATTACTGCCAGGTGTGCCTTCCTCCTGTAGCCCTGGTGTATGGGAAATGGAGATGGTTTCTGGAACATCCAGCAGACGTTCCAAAGGTACCTGTAGGACCAGGCTGATCTTCTGAGGTAGATGGAAGTGTGTGGATGCCTGCTGGGGCAAAAGTCCTTGATCCCCATTGAGTGATTGAGCCTTTTCAAGACAGCATTTTCTAGCCACGCATAGAAACAAAATTGCGGAAACTGGGCGAAATGTAATGCAATTGACTGACGTGCCAAAAGACTTCTGGGTGTTCTGAGGCTTATATCTTTGCCATGCAGGCGGGTTATAGCTTTCCAAGCACTGTTGTGGGTCTGGTCCACAAGCATTGAGTTTTCCACCAGTAAACTGCAGATAGTGTCCTTATCTCCCTAATATCAGTTATTGCGCCCCATTATCAGATAAATAGTTAACATAAAAGGGACAAAGAAAAGTTTAACCATATCCCTTTCAGACTGCAAGCTGCTAGGAAAATATAATTCTAACTTGATGTGGGATGTTTTGATGGGCAAAGAGGTAAAAGGCAACATTTCAAAATCATATGTAATTTGTGAGGAGATGAATTTGTGATTTTTCCAAACTTGGTTCTGAATGGTCCTGAGAAGCCAATAGGAACTACTGATTCCCAGGCTTTCTGAGACCAGACCCTAGGAGCTGCACCTGAGTCCCCTAAAAATGGAAGATTCTGAGATCAGTGCGAGAAAAAATTTTGGCGGAGTACCCTATGTCACACAGTGGGCTTGTGCCGAAGCCAAGGCCCAGCATCCTTTCTCCAAGTTCTGGTAACAATAAGAACAACCTCCTCAGCAATTGCCTTACAAAAGGTTTGAACATCAGGTTACCCAGAGACATGAGCAGATAGTAGAGCAGTGATGTACAAATGAAAGTCCTACACTTTGACCTCCAACCACATGAAGCCCCATTACAATAAATATCCAACAACACATCCCTTTCCACACCACATGGATGCTGCCTTAGGTACAAAGGTACTAAAATGACTGTTCCATGTAATAAAACATGGTGAGAGAAATTATGAAGTATAAAGTGAGGTTATTGCCTTCACTGCTAATTAAAGTTTACTGTATCTTCTTGCAGCTTTGTTTAATGGGCTCCTACATATCATGCGGTGTTTCTTTAAAGAAATAAAAGAAAGCTCTTTTTAAGGTCACTCACTTGACCTCAATTCATTGTGTTGTGAATGCGGTATTGTAGTAGCACATATTGTGTGGGGTACAACACCATGTGCTGCTCCAAGACTCCTGTGGTAGCTAAGCACAAAGGGCTGCGTTAACGATGATGTGTCAGCCTTAGCTTTGAATTTCCTTGCTTGAGTGCTAGTTTTCATTACTGACACATAGTACATGGTGTTAACCATTTCAGCACTGAACTGTGCACAGGGACACACCACCGCTTGTGCTTGGAAATGGCCATTTCTGAAGTGCCAATGATCTGAGGTACAATTATTATTTTATTACTTAATGGCACCAATTAGGGCAAGCATTGTCAACTAGCACACAATGATCTCAGCACCACAGTGTGATATAACTATTACAATGAGTATCATAGCCTGATACTTATGTCATATAGGGAATAAAAAGCTTCAGGCTTTTTTTTTTTTTTTTTCTGATTTGGCAAAAAAATCTGTATTCTGAGGTTTTCACTTTGTTTCTTTGTGCCTTCATTTCCTCGTCAGATAAATTCTGTAAAGCACTTTGAATATTGCTAGTACTTTATGTAACATTTCCTACCAGAAAAAAAATCTTAGTAGTAACTGATATGGCTCTGTTCTTTGATGGCTAAATCCTTGCTTATTTTCTGTTTTCTCTTCAATCCTTTTCCCAGTCTGCTAGCTGAGTCTAGATCCGTGTTTACATCATATATCTCAAGCTGCAGCTGCTGTGGACTCTCTTGTTTGGTGGAACTCTGTTACTTTGGTATCTTGGCTCTTTATCTGGCTCGGGTTGCTTCCTCCTCAATACATGTTCCACTCATGAGGCGGGTGATCCAAAGCCCATTGAAGTAAATGGAAAAATTGCTG
Source organism: Pachycephala philippinensis (assembly GCA_013397055.1). Classification (NCBI taxonomy): domain Eukaryota; kingdom Metazoa; phylum Chordata; class Aves; order Passeriformes; genus Pachycephala; species Pachycephala philippinensis. Next base: position 70,041 of record VWZT01004376.1, on the reverse strand, counting down.
TTGATTAAATTATTTCACATCTGCACTCCCTGGCTCTACCAGCTTCTTCTATTGTCCACACATCCTGATTCACAAATGTTTTAAATGACAGCTTTAGGAACATGAAAGCCTTTGGGGCAATGGCCTAAAGAGACAGCAGAGGGTAAAATTTGTGAGCATTATAATGCTAGAGCTGTAGTGCTTCCATTAGTCAGTGCTGAGCACCAACTGAAAAGCCTGCCTCAGTCAGGCAGGGGAGGCTTGCATTTCACACTCTCAGGCACACAGGCAGCCCCCAGCTCAGAGTGCAGCTCATCAGGAGGATTATTTCTTTCCAAACGCAAACTGAGCTCCAACTATGCTTGTCCTCCAACCCTGGAATTCACTGGGAAAAGCCGGGAACATGTGGAGGGAGGAAGCCAATCCCTGTACCTGACCTGCTCTCAGGATCACAGATTCATAACAACAGGGTGCCCACACCCTTCATTTCGGTGCTGCCCCCAGTTACTTCTTTAAAGTGAATCCTTGTGGGGACCCTTCATAGGACAGGTGTCCTATACTGGAATTTCAGTGGACTTCTCAAAATGGTTAAAATGGCAGAGAGAGTTATCAGTAGACCTCATTTTCAGATGAAAGTAGTGGAAGTTCAAGTATATTTTAAAAATGAAGGGGCTGTTTACAAACAGAATATTTGGAAGCAGTCAGGATGCCATGTACAATTATGGCAATGTTTGGAAAAGGTCACATGCACTTAAGTGCTCAACAATGGAAACATCATTCCCAAGGTTTTCTCATTTGTTTTTTTTTTTTTTTCCTCTTTCTCTCCATAGCCCCTGTGCCCACAGTCTCTCGAGCTGGAGAGTTATTCCAAGCACAAAGATCATGAGGTAATTACATACAGCCAAGCCCAGATGTGGGGATAGAAATTCACCTGTCCTTAGGAGAAAGTTTATAAACATTTGGAAGCTGTTTAAAAGCATTTACAAATCTTTTGATGTTTGTCGTTTTCTGTTAAGGCATGGATTCAGCTGTACCAATGGAACAGATGCTGGTTTGTATGCCTGAATTATATAACTTTGTACCAAACCTTTCCGTTCATTACTAAAGGAATAGAAACATCATTAGAGTTATAAATATAGTTACCAAGGAAACCAGTTTATCATAATTGGTTATCCTTGTTTCATTCTTTATCCCAGTCTCTTTCTGTTCTCTATCCCATGGCACCTGACTGCCCCCCAGTTAAAAGATATGGTAAACTGCTATCAGGCAGGCTAACTTGTTGAACCACATCTTAACAGAGGTGGATATACCATGCCTGAAAAATTTAAATCTAGGTTTTCTTTCTTTTCCCACTTTAGTTTTTTGGGTTCTCAGGGCAATCTATCAGTTTATTGTGCCCAAGCTATTGAGAAGTGACTTGGATTTCTAGTATTTCCAAATTCATGTGCTGCCTCTAAAAACACAATCAAGGAAAGAGGAAGCAATTCTTGGCTAAAAGTAGGAATTAGCTCCCCTGACATGTTTAAAATAGTCAAGGAAAAGAAGGTGTAATATCCTGTGGCAGAGGAAGGAAAGGACTTGGCTTTCTTTGCCAGGACCTTGAGACATTTCTTTTCTACAGCAATTGTCTGGGGTGATTTTGTTGGGTGTCTTTGGTCCTGATTTCCTACCCATGTAGCAGGTGTAAGCCATGCCACTGATGAGATCAATGACATTATTTACACAAACCTAGGGAAACACGTTGTTCTATGAGGGCTGATAGGAACGGTCCCTTTCCTTGAATTCCCCTGCACTGTCATTTTATTAAGATAGGTGAAAGCTTTAGCTTTAACTGAATGTCACATCAATTTTATTATGTCTGTAGGCGTCTTTGTTTTTAAAATTCATGACAAGTTCCTTGCAATACATTTTTACTACATTACAGCCACCTGTTCTACCTTGGTGGGTGGCTGTAAATCTGGGACTGTCCTTTCGTGTGCGTGTACATGAATGATTGTTTCTTTATGCAGCGTATTAGGAGCTTCCAAAATATATTCATAGCCTGGACCATTCTGGTGGGACATGTGCATGTTTTATGGATCGGCTTTCCTTTTCTACTACTGCAAAAGGATCACCTGGGGTCCCAAAGAAAATCTTATTGTCCTTCCCATGGGCCACCATATGCATTTTATCCATTCCTAGCCACAGTCAGATCACTTGTACTGTATGTAGACATTAAAACAGTTTGCCTCTAGATCAGCATCAGATAAATAATTCAGATTGATGCGATTCTTGACATGTCTTTACATTTTATTGTCAATATCTGGCTTACCCAAAGAATGTCCGCTATAGATACTGTGTGTTAGGAAAACATACAAGCACTTCCTTAACGTCCCTTTGGTGTTTCTGCGGTTGGATTTAGCAAAAGCCCTCAGCTTTCATGGAGCTGCAGACAGATTGGGGCAGGACTCCATTTCTTCTCCCTGAAGCGAAGCCCACTTCACACTGTTGTTCAGTGGTGCAATTGGCTTGTGAGGGTGAGGTGTTGAATGTGAACTCAGGATGACCAACCTTCTGTCCCTCTTGTCTGGGTCAGGCTTGGACCAACCATCTCACATCCATGTGCCTTAGTTGCCTACTTTTCAAATGGAGATATTTATATTTGATATTTGCTCTCTCCTTTTTTTCCTCCTGTCAGCTTAATTGCTACTCTTCGTGGTGGTGTTACACCTGAAAATTCTTGTAAAGCTGTATGTTTCAATACTGTAGCTTTTTGATGCCATTCAATTGCCAGAGGCCTAAAACATAAGTGCATTTATTTAATTGGATGAATTACAAATAAACTAACTCAATACATTATTAGAATCCTGGGCTGATTTCAGGTAGAGGCGTATGGGCTTGTTTTGTTCATGGCCAATGGAAGCTCCTAGGGGCAGAGTCTTCTCCCTCTGTATATTTGTTTTTAAGGGCTGTAAAATATCGTTATGCAGAGGCTGTCCAGTTCCTTGTACAATATTGTAACCCAAATTCGTGGGCCACATGGAAAGCTCGTGATGATAGAAAGCAGTCTCAAGAGTCAATGCTGCAGGCTAGTCTTTTATTAATCTCCTGCAAAATGAGGTCCCACAGCAGCAAATCACCCAGTGCTGACACATTTAGTGCTTGTCTTCCCTAGTTCACATAAGGGGAAGAGCTCTGCATCCCCATTTCTGAGAGAACGAGGTGCAGCATGCGCTGTGTCTAAGGAAGAGGTTGGGTTTGCCAAGAGCACCAGATGAGACATTGATGAAATCCTGGGAGCGCCTGTGTACTTCTGGTGGTGTGGATTGTAAATCACAGTAAGGGATGTCGATGCTTTAATTATGTGTATGTGATGGTCTATGTGTTTGTGCTTGTGGGTTTTTTATAAGTACGGTAAATGGAGAAGAGAATCTGGCCTGGCTCTGAGGCTGCTGCTGCTACTGGCGAGGCAGGAGAACATTTTGGCAAAGCAGTATATTTATTTTTTTTAAACCTCCCTCCACAGCCCCTCCTGCTGTACTATATTTTTCTTTTTTTTTCAGGGTTTTTTTGTGTTCCTTATCTGAGGTGCTGCTGGGACTGGCTGTGTGCTGCAGCTTAGTGAGCTCTTTCCCATTTATCTGGTGTGGTTCCCAACCTATGATTTAACAGTGGTGTGTGCAACAGAAAGAGAAAAACAATGTTTGATCTGCTAAAACGTACCTTAAGAGCAAACACACACACATTGATGAAGGTATCAGCTGGGTTCTGCCTACAGTTATGTCAAACAAAGTATGCTAGGAAGTGCCAACTTTCCTTTTGTGCTGTGACACCAAGCGCTGCCAAAAGATATTAAAAAGCTTGCGTGAACTAGGTGATGGCAGCTGTAACTATCTAAGTTATTGCCTGGCAGCTGTAATGCTTCTTCAGTGCTGCTGGCTGCTTTTTATATTTGGTTCCCCATTTGTTTGCCCTTATTCTAGCAACCGATACCACCAAAGCAGGCAATCAGTGTGTTACAGCACATGGCCACTTGCTACTGCAAAATAGGCAGCTTAGTAGTGGCAATTGAGAGACTCTCATGCAGCAGCTGATATAAGTCATATTTCTTTTGGAAGAGAACCAACCTAGCTTTTTTTTTTTTTTTTTTGTTATGTGTCAGTGTGAATCCAAGAAACCTTAGATGAGCCGATGGCAAAAGGCAAACACGCACACATGCACGTACACACAGACATTCACATGCATACACACAAAAAAATGCAGCTTTCCGTGTTCTTTCCGTGTTGGCTCTAAATGTGCTAGAACAATATAGCCAGCTCCCAGCCCCTGCCAATCCTACATCTGCTCTCTAAAACCTCCAGCAAATAAGAATTACTGTGGGGTTGTTTAACCAACGCTTACAATATACACACTTTTCATTTTTCCGTCGCTTCTATCTGTACACTGGTGGCAAAGGTTTGAGAGATAATGGAGAATGATACCCACTGGGCACTTGCTTTTCCAGTGCTGTGAGGTGGGCAGTAGCCACCTAGATCTCTCTGCTGGCATGATTTGGGGCAATATAAAATGTTTTTCATTGCTGTGAGCTTTTGGGAAATTGTCTGTACAGTGGGGAGTGGGTTTCTGCTGCTTTTAGGGTGTTTTTTTTCTTCTGAGGGGAAGGCTTTATATTGTGTGTTCTTTTGAGTTTCCTCTTTTCAGTCATCTCTTAAATAATTCCTACCATTCGGGGATGCAATATTTCTGGGAGACATGTTATTTCTTTTATCCTTTCTCAGTCTAGAAAGGATAAAAGAAAGTCCTGCAACATGATAATATTTTTGCAACCTCAGAGCAATTTCTCCAGCATGGAAAATGGACTGAAGTAGTAGTTGCATCTTGCAGAGGATAGGGCAGAAGATCTCAGCTGAGCTTTTAGATTTTTCTTCCTTTTCTGTTTAGGCTCAGCTGTTACAGAGACCTGAGACAATTGCATGTTGTCTCACAGTAATAAGACACCATAATAATTCTTTCCACCAAAGAGTCCCAAAGCATTCATGAGTGTTTAATTACCTATTCCATTTCACAGATGAGGATGCTGAAATGCAGAGCAGTTAAGTGATGTGACAAAGGACACCTAGGTATTTGATAATGTAACTTGAAAAAGAAACATCATGTTATTAATCCATTTTGCATCACAGAGACTGGACTGTGCTTACCAATATTGTGACTAAAGAAATCTGCGTGGCTTCAGAGCCTTGCCTCCAAATTAATTACTTAACTGTTTTGGGTTTTTTTTACCCTCCTAGTATGCTGTGAGTTTGAAAATCCCCAATTAATTCTGAATCTCTTTTGTCTGTGTATTTTGCAAGACAAATCATCACTATTACTTCAAAATGCTGAAGAGATTTGCAGGAAGTGCTGTAAATGGTAGGATGTTGGTAGGACTAGGGGGAGACTCACATCTGGCATTAGAGATTATATCAATCCTATGGTGAGTACTGTGGTGCTAGGAAAGACCTGTGCTGACCTTCTAAATTTTCTGTGAATTTATCTCTGTAAGGAGAGATCTCTGGAAATACATAATTCCTACCTTCTGCTGCAGAAGTCATACCTGTCTGCAGCAGTGAAGCATGCCAAGGAAGAGGGTGTTTATTTTGAGAATTCAGATGAGTTCTGCTAGTTCAATGTTCTCTTGGATTAGGTGGAAACCTGTGCATGCACAATAATCTCACGTGGACAGTCTGGCATAGCTTGAGGAGAGAACTCATCTGTGGAGTCTGCGAAGCAGCCCAAAGTTGCTCAGCCTCATGCCTTTCATCTTCCAGAGGGTTTTCTTTGCTGAAATAAGCTGACCTGTTCTCTAATTGCCCCAGCACTTGCTTTTTTTCTGTTCCTTTTGTGGATAGAAAGCAAAGCTCGTGAGTCAGATATGTGTGTGGGCAACAGCTCCCACAAAGCAAGAGTGAGATGAGCCTGTGTCTTGCAGACTGCAGAGAGCATTACCCTTTATATCCCACATGTATCAGAGGGGCTGGGAACACCCACCTTAGGTTCTCAAACCACTCCTGGCAGTGAGTGACGTTCTTTACCTTTTGGTGTTCTTGATTGGTGCAGAAAACCTGTTCTTCTCATTCTGTCCCTTTACTCCACTCTGGTGGGACCCCACATGGATTACTGAGTCCAGCTCTGGGGTCCTCAGCACAAGAAAGACATGGATGTGTTGGAGCAAATCCAGAGGAGGCCACCAAGCTGATTAGAGGGATGGAGCACCTCTCCTATGAGGAAAGGCTGAGGGAATTTGGTTTGTTCAGCCTGGAGAAGAAGAAGGCTTTGGGGTGACCTAATTGTGGCCTTCCAGTACCTGAAGGGACCCTACAAGAACAATGGAGAGGGACTTTTTACAAGAGCCTGTAGTGACAGGACAAGGGGGAATGGCTTCAAACTGAAAGAGAGTAGGTTTAGATTAGATAGTAGGAGGAAGTTATTTGCTGTGAGGGTGGTGAGGAACTGGAACAGGTTGTCAGAGAAGCTGTGGATGCCCCATCTCTGGAAGTGTTCAAGGCCAGGTTGGCTGGAGCTCTTGAGCAATCTGGTTTAGAGAAAGGTGTCCCTGCCCATGGCAGCGGGTTGGAATGAGATGATCTTTAAGGTCCCTTCCAACCCAAACCATTCTATGACTCTTTGATTACCACCCTCAACTTAGACATCTGAGGCTCCTGCTATATGTTTAGAGTTGGTCACCCACAATCGCTGGTCTGTTCATCGAATCTTTTCTGAGATGCTTTAAAAGTAGTATCTTATAATCTAAATTAATTACCTAAAAGAAGGTGTTCACTAGGGAACAATTATCTGGTTTAGTTTTTTTTCCCTTTGTTTTCTTTTTGTCATTGTAGCTTTCTCTGTGACCATAGAACAATCCAAATCAACTTTCACCATTATTTGCCATTGCTAAATGCAAAACAGGTTACTTGGAACCTCTTGTATCTCCATTTCTTTTTTGCAAATAATACCATAAAATCAAACATACAAATTCTTTCTTCTGACACACTCATACCATTTTCAACCCCAATGTATTCAGTCTTTTTTTTTTTTTTTTCTTCTGGAGGCTGGTTTGAGCTGTCCCTTTCCTCAAGAAACGCATGTGTATGTGTGTAATGGAAATGCTGACAGACCCTTAACTATAACAGCACGAAAGGCGCCACTAAAATAACAGTGGAACAGATGCTGTCACCACTGCCCCTGGTGGGGAAAGAAGATGAAACAGAAGGGCATTAGAGTTGGTGGATGGCAAATTAATCCTATTGTACTAGCAGCTGCAACCACCAAGATGCTCACATTTATGCTTAGACACTTCCAGTACACCAAGCTCTGGTAGGGGTGGTTGGAAAGGATGAGGCAATGAAAGGTCACTGGAGCTGTTTTCATCTGAACAAGAACAACAATAATAATAATAAAAAATGTTGGTGTATGTTCTCTACTGTGACTAGGCTCTTTTTACTGTGGCAACCCAATCTATCAATCTGGTATTTTGAGACTCTCAGTATTTCTCGAATGCTGAAGTATAATGCCAATGTAATTTTTGTTTTCTTTTCCCCCTGCACCCAAGCTTCCATATGCTGAAACTCTGTTTTTAGATCTCTTTTTTATGCTTATATTAGCAGGAAAAAAAAAAAAATCACTGTTATTTTTAAACAGTGAGTAAGGAAATTATAATTTTCATTCCTAAGACAATCTGGTTGATTTTGTGGGGGTGTTGTGGAAATTGAAACTCAGAAAGACCTGTGACCTTAAATGGTTGGATTAAAAAAAGGAATCTTGTTTCCAATGAAGTGGATGGTGTAAATCAGAATTTTAGGGGCTCAATTTATCTCTACAGGATTTTTTTTTTTTTAGTGAAAACTTGTTGAAGGGAGCTGTGCAAACAATAGCTTGTGTAAGCCAAAGCTGGCATCTAGCAATTCTTAATGTCTGAATGAAAGTGCTTTCTTTTTTTTTTTTTTTCCCTTCACAGTACATGTTGCCAAGAAAACAAGGAGTAGTTGCTTTAAGCATTTACAAATGGTAATGCACCAACAGCTGGTCTCAATCCAACTGAGCTATTGTAGGGGTATTAAAAAGACAGGCCAGAGTTTGAGATCTACTGCCAACCTCCCTTGCAGAGTTAGGGAACATTTTACTTGGAAAAAAAGGTCTTCTCTTCCTGCAGAGATCCACGGCTGTATTCTCCTGCAGAGCCTGAGCCCTGCCTGGCAGAGTAGGCAAAAATACATCGGTAGGCCAAATGCTTCATTGACATGAAAGTGTAGAATCTAATAGGTCTCCAGCTAGATTATTTATCTCAGTCTAATATTATAGTCTTCATCTGTGTTTTTCACATTTTGTTTGTTAGATGAATAGTTCCTTCATGTGGCTATATTTTTATAATTTGTATTGCTTTCCTAGAAAAATCTTACAACTAAGTGAATATCATACCAGTATTAAGGAAATTAAGTTAATTCTTCTGAATTGAAGGATTGTTCTAAAGGGGGTTTCATCTGAAAGATTTTTCTGCTTTCTGCAAAAAGCACTCACAATCTTTTCTCTATCCAGCAGGAACTGTAAAATATTTTTTGACTTCTAGGTTTGTAGGTAACTATAACATGATTTTTTGAATATAATTACAGATGAACTATGTTTATAGCAAATGTCCCCTAGAGAGCAACAAAAATTATTATTTTTCATGCTAAAGGCCTCTGTTATTAGCAGTACATTTTATATATGTACCTTTTCTGAACAGAAATGCAGGGTTTGGCTTTACCCTGAAAGATAAATGAACCCATTTGTTGATGTGCCACACTTGAGCTGGACATTTATGTGAAATAAAACAGGCCAAATTAATTGTAAAACAAAACACCCCCTCCAATGAAAACAGGCAAACAAACCATCACATGGGCAAATGTGAAAAATATACCTTTTTCTTTCTTTCTAGAGATATTTGCATTTCTAGGGTGTTCACAGATAGTGGCACAATGCCCACTTGTTTAGGGTTGTGTGTATTTATTTATTTTTTTACAATCATATGGCTTGGTTCTGTTTTCCAGATCTTGTCCGAGAGCTGCTATTTGAAATAAAAATGTTTGTATCCATTTCCTCATTAATCATTGTAATACAACCTGCTGCAGCTAAATGACAAAACAGATGCAACGATGAAAATTAAAAGTGATGGATACTTATCTTTGGCTATAAAAGCTGCTAACAATTTAGAGAACTAGAGTGCCTTTTGGAGCTAGAATGTGGAAAATGAGAGAACAATAATGGGGCTAAAGAGTTTGCTATTTGTAAACCAGATAACTATGGGGAGGCTGCATTGCTGTCTAGCACCTGCTTTATGTGGTTTGTCTTTTCTATTGAGTAAGATCAAGTGAGGTATTATTTTAAAGTCTGATATGTATAGCATTGTTGGAACTGGATGTAACCTAACCCCAACAAAAGTGCTGGAAACATGACCTTGCTTTTGTGTGATGTTTTGAACTTGAAAATAGGCCTCTTTATTTTTCTCTGCCACACACACTGGCTTGGCTTATGAACTTTCCCTGTAAAATGGGGTCCTTTTCCCTAATGAGAGCTATCCTGATATGAAATGTGCTTTTGAAATGTAACACCCTAAATCTGAATTCCTTATGTTTTCTTTGCAAAAATGCCATTTTTTTCAATGCATTTTGTGGGGATACTCACCCTGAAGGGTGTAAAAATACAAGGGTCAAAGTCTTACAGTGAAAATATTTATGACAGCTCCCTTGGGAACTCCATCCTTGGTACAGTAGGAAGTATTCTCTCATCCATCACTATCTGCTCTCCTGCTGCAGCTGGGACTCTTATAGGTTGTTCTGTGCTGTGCTGTGCCTGTGATTTGGCTGTGCACTTCTAAAACACTCAGATGCAACCCTGAAACTGCAATCAAAACCTTCAGGTGCATGCAGTGATTGTCCTGCATGAGTATTTTTAAATGCACAAGGAAGGGTGTTTATGTGCAAGGAAGATGTACAAATACTTCACATTCACCCATGTTTGAAAGAATTGGAAAGAGGGTATCTGGGATCACAGAATCACAGAATACTCTGGGTTGGAAGGCACCCGCTTGGATCATCAAATTCCAACTCCTGGCCCCACACAGGACACCCCCAACAGTCACACCTTGTGCCTGGAAGCATTGTCCAAACACCTCTTGAGCTCTGTCAGTGTGGTGCTGTGACCACTGCCCTGGGGAGCCTGTGCCAGTGCCCAAACACCCTCTGGGTGAAGAACCTTGTCCTGATATCCAACCTAAACCTCCCCTGACACAGCTTCAGGCCATTACCTCAGGTCCTGTCACCACAGAGCAGAGATCAGTGCCTGTCCCTCCTCTTTCGTTCACGAGGAAGTTGTAGATTGCCATAAGGTCTCTTCTCAGTCTCCTCCAGGCTGAACAAGCCAAGTGACCTCAGCCACTCCTTGTGTGGCTTCCCGTCTAGATCCTTCACCATGTTAATTTCCCTTTTGACACTCTCTAAGAGCTTTATATCCTTCTTATGTTGTGGAACTCAAAACCGCAGGACTCGAGGCCGCCCTTTTTTTCCTCTTATGAGAAACTCTGTGCTGACAGGGGATAAAAAGTAGCATGTCAATACAAGTTCTGTTCATTGCTCATGCTCTGTTTCAGATGCAATTTCTCTCAATATATTACTTTTATCCATGTGAACTCAAGTTTCTCTTGAAAATGTAAATGGACCTGAGACTGAACAAAGATTCTGATTTCTCCATTGTCCTCTATCATGATTTATTTGTTTACTGCCTTTAATGATTTCCATCTTCGGAAATAGAAGAAGTTTTGCCTTGCAATGCAGACAAACTAAAGTAAGGGAGTGCAAAGCAGCTTAGGGCATTTTTAACAGGCCTGGAAACTGTTTTCTCCAGATCATTAGTTGGAATCCACCCTGGGGAATCGAAGGTGGTGAATATTTACTTGTCAGTAAGGAAGAAGTGGTATCAGATACTGAGCAAGAAAGAAGAAAATTATGTGCATGGGAGATTATTAATAGGAAGGGGCAAAAAGTGACAGAAGCAGAAGGCTTCTTCTTTTACTGCCTCATCTGTCACTAGGCATCTTGCACTGTTTTGATTCCTTTCAGATCCGTTCTGAAGTTGCTTATTTCTCCATGCATCAAACCTGGTCTGTTTGAAACATGCTGATGGTCTTACTTCTGGCTGCAAAATCAGAATATCCTTCCTGGAATCAGGGAAGAGAACATCCCTCTGGATGGGCAGCAACCGTACCTGTGAATGAAGAGTGAAACAGGCACTCATGTTTGACTTTAATTTCTGTGGGTGTCCTACCTGCCACGGCAAGTTGCAGTAAGAGAGGTCATAACACCAGGCTTCTTCCCATTCCCATTGTGTCAAATCATGCCTGCAGCCCTGTGTCAGCAAGCACCTGTGGTGCTGCAGCCTGGGGTACCCTCAAGCTTGGCTCCAATATCTCTCTGGGGAAAGAGTGCCTGCTCCTATCCTTAGCAGCACTGCTTTAACTTGGGCATAGTCAGAGAGAAAATCCCGATGCTCAGTGAAGCCTGTCCAGTGTTAGCTGATGGTGGGTAGAAGTGTCCCTGCTGGAAGCTGCTGCACTCAGATCCTGCTCTCTGAGCTGAGAGCTAATGGCTTTTCCCATGCATAACAGAAGGAGCATCTAAGTCACTCCATGGTGTCCTTAAATCTTGGTGTATTAATCACAACTGAGTCCCCTTTGTCCACTAAACCACGGCTCACTCAGCATCAACCAGTCCTGACCTGAGCTGGTTTCTTCCTTCACACTGTTGAACCACAAATCTGCTACTTCAGGTAGTATAGTGGGAGGTATTTCTATGGGTTGATTATTTCTTCTATTTCTTAAAGTAAGTCCAAACTAAACGCACCTTATTGGCACTCTCGGGAGCCATCTCCTTTACAAGATCTTGCTATATTCTATCCTATCCCATCCTTTCTGATTACCTAGTACAAACAATGACACTTGCTTGAAAAAAAAAATCCAGAGTTGTGTTTTCTCAGATTCAGCAGCAAATTGGAGCTGAGTATCCTGACCTTTAGAGCTTTTGTCCTGTACAGGATATATTTTTGGGCACAGAGAACATCTCTATTATGTGAATACACGCTTAGCATAAGAGACACCCCAGATTTACTGGTGAGCTTTGAAGAGGAGCCATAACATAAAGCAATAACAGCATCACCTTCTGAAAATTCAGAGGCACCCCAAAGATTTAACCTCCAAGATATCAGCAATCAGGACTTTAGAAACTTCCTAAACTTCTGACTGCATTGTATTTAATAGTCCCTGATAGATTTATTTCTCCATTAATTTTTCTAATCCCTTTTTGAACCCATTTATACTCCTGGCTTTCACAACACCCTGTGACAGCAAATATCAGAATTTATGTTGCATGAAGAATAATTTTTTTTAAAAAAATTTTTCTATCTGATACTTTCATTGAGTGCCCCCAACTCTGTGTATTAACATAATCATTCCCTGTTCACCTTGTTAATACCATTCATGCTTTTGTAAACTTTATCATATCCCTCTTTTGCTGTCTTTTTTTTCCAGTCTGATGAGCTACAGTCTCATTCCTCACTGCAAAAAATGCTCTCCTGTGCCTATGGTCAGCTATTCCACCCCTCTTTATAACATTTCTATGCATTCTGTGCTCTGAGATAGAGACTAGAAGTATTCAAGATGCAGGTGCACTGTGGATTTATGCAGCAAGATGGATTTTTTAATTTTAGTCTGTTTTTCTCTCATTTTCTTCCCTAGCAATTCCTAAAAGCCCCTCTGGGCATTTCTGACAGCAGTTGACACTGAGGTGACCTTTTATAATTATTCAAAGTGACTCTGAGATTTCTCTCCTGAGCAGTGCTGATCACTGTGTACCTGTAACCAGTGTTCCATTTCCCCACATGTGTTAGTTGCCATTTACCACCACTGAGTTTCTTCTCAGTTCATGACATCCTTCAGCTGCTCTTCACAATTAGCTTTAGCTTTGGCTGTTCTGAGCAATGCTGTATCCTCAGCAAACTCTGTCACCTTGCTTGTACTGCTTTCCCAGGTGTTTAATATAGTGAAGAACATGCTTGAAACCTTTTTCCATTGGGAAAACTAATTGTGCAGTTTGATTTCTGCTACTAATTTCTTATGCTGGGAATGCTTGGCTTCACTGCGAGTGGAGATGTTCACACTGTTGACCCAGTGCTGTCTTAGTCCATATGCTCATTGAATACTTCAACAAATTTGTGAGGCATGACTCCTTTTTGCAGAAACTGTTGGATCCTTCCCCAAAACATCATATATTTATAGGCATTTACTAATTTTTTTCATTATTTCAGTTTCTAGCAATTTATCTGCTGCATAGGTCAGGTTTCCTGATCTCTCATTCCCTCAATCTTCTATGGAGCCCATAGGAAACACACCAATATTTTCACTTTTTTGCCTATTCTTTCTTCAGATACTGAGGCAGAATTGAGGTCTTGGTTACAGGCCTCCATCAGTAATTTAGTAACATCTTTGTTTTGGAGCTCTTGAATATGTATTTTCTAATCCAAGTGACTGCTTAATATTCATTTATTGATTTATTCTAAGGACTCTTCAACTCACCTTTTATTCCCAGTTCAATCTTTTTTTCACTTTCTTTAATAAGTTTGCATGAGCTTGTCTGAGGCAGAAGCTACTGGGGGCCCTCTGAAGGCCTGGAAAGCAGGAGGTGTTGCCCCTAGTAAATTGGGAATGTTCTGGACTCTTTCTGGACATCTGTGCTTTTAAGGGTAGTGATTACTGCAAATACTTTATTACTCTCAGCAATGTCTCCTGTCAGCCTTTCCGTATTTCTGGGGGGATTTTGTAACCTCACATTCTGCTAGTGCTTTTCGGGAGCAATTACGTGTATCACAAAGTGCTGTTTTGTCTGTTCTCTAAACACTTCAGCTGGGACTAAAACATAATCTCTTACTTTTTGCTTATGTTTTTCATCATGGATATGGCTTTTTATTTTAATGCCTGTGTCTTTTTCCAGCACTGCTGGAGAAACCAGTGTATTTTTTCATCAAACATTTCTCCAGTAAGTGATGAGTATATCTTGTTTTGGGGTTTAATTCTGTTCCTTCTCTAGGCTGTCTTTACAGAATTATTAACTACCTCTCAGTGGTTTGGAATACAGCTCATTCAAATAAACAAGAGATCTGCATGGTTATGTGTTTTGTATTTGTTTACATTGCATTGGTGTGAGATGGATCCCTCTCCGAATGTGCAAGGGGACTTTTACACCCCACTGCCATTCCACACTTGGACTGTATCTCTGCAAATGTAATGTTACATTGACGAAAAGTAAATTTTTGAAACAAACTCCCCATTAGTTTCAACTTGGCTTCTACAGTTATTTTCATTCCTAAGCAAATGCTACTAGGATTTAAATCAGCTGTACACAGTTTCCAGCATCATCATCCTGATCTTCCTGCTTCATTTAGGGATCTTAATGAAAATGCAATTGGCTGCTCCTCTTGTATATAGACAGGACTTAATCATCTTGAAGACACATCTTTTGGCAGAGCAACTGATCTAAGTAAATCGGGATGCCTCTGATGTTGGTGGAATGATGATCCATGTTTTTACACTGATCAAATATCTGCTTATACCTGTACTTTACATCAAGCAAAGTCACTTTGTAACATACCCTTAAAAAGTGATGAATCTTGCCAAATCATTTTATGTTATTAAGAATTTCTAAAAATTCTCCCTGCATTTGACTTATTTTGGTTACCAGTTCAGACATTCTGTACCGAGTACATCAGGTACATTATCACATCTCTTGGACCAGTCTCTCACTAGATAAAAATGGATGGTGAAAAGCTTGCATATTTTTTAGAATTATTATTCTTTGTCTTTTTTTTTTCTTTTCATTCTGCAAATTTTTGATCTTAAATTAAGCTTGCAATATCATAGCCCATGCATTAACTCCTTGTAATACCCATGGGAGTTAAAGACTAAGGTCATATTGCCTGATATCGATCCTCATTTGGTTTTTCTGTTCTGAGATAATGCCTTATGTAAATAAGTGAAATATTTCTGTTTCTTAGGATGTCTTTACTAAATGGTTCTTATGTTTCTTAGTGCTGAAAGGAATGTTTTGACTGTCAAATGAGCAATTTTTCATGAAACTTTTTTTGCACTCCCAAATGACAGAAAGGAAATGCTTCCAGCTGTGTGCCAGTGACACATTAAGAACATAAATCTAAAGCTGGTAAGGAAAGGACTTCTCTGCCTACAAGATCAATCTTGAACTTGTTTGGGCTTCTCCAAATCTTCTTCAGAGCCTGTGAACAGGTCCTCTTTTGCCATGAAATTGCTCTTTCTAATCTTGGTAATTTACGTATTCAACTCCTGACAAGTGGTCAAGAATCAAATCTGACTTTGGGCTAAGGTATTCTCTGCCAGTAACTCTGAGACTTATTTAACAGTAGGCAAGTCTGTCTGTCTTCATACAGACATAGGAATGAGGAGGCATTGAAATTAAGTGATTTACAAGGGAAAACTCTGGTGATAATATTGATATTCATAGTTTCCTGGCTTTCAGTCCTGTAATTGGATCTGTAAGCAATTCTTCCTCTATCCTGTAGTTGGGCTGTCCTGGCTAAAAATGAGGCCAAACCATGAGTCTGAATCTCAACATCCCCAGAAGTCAGGAAGTAGTCTGTATATTCTCTCTTAAATACCTTCAGTGTGAAGTAAAATATGTACAGATCTCTGAAGAGTAGCTTGAGTTTTGATTCTCTCTGACAGTTTTTATTTATGCTATTTTTTTGTGATCAGCATCTGAACTGCTTGATGTTTGTGAGTCTGGAGAGGAGCTGGAAGAAGTGAATAGTAGGTTGGTCACCAACCAGTGACTGACAGTTGTGATGAGAAAAATTCTGATGATAACTCTTCAGCTGGGCAGCCTTGGAGGAAAAACAGATGAAATCACTTTGGCTAAAATGGATGTCTGTAGCTTCATTAAATCTCTCACACAGAAACAAACCCTTGCCTGATAGTTTTTACAAAGGCAGGAACAGCCAGAATGCCAAGAGAAAGCTCAGACCAATACTTCAATGGCATTTCAATGCAAAATTGCTGATTTCCTCCTTGTGCTGCAAGAATCAGGAGCAATACAAAGTCTCAGGCTTAGAATATTTTTTTAGTATATTTTTTCCCCTATTACAGTCAGCTTAAACTCAAACATGAGGCGAATGCTGGATTTGAAAGTGCAGCTTTCAGAGAGCAGTGAATCTGGCATCCACACAGTGCATTGTGCTGCCAGTCCTTTCTGATGTAGCAACTCATGTGCTTCCTCCTGCCTTATGAGCTGGGGCTCTCTGTGCCATGATGTCGCTGCTGTGACAATGATATCGCCAGTTGCCTGCACCATCCCATCCTTTTTGGATTTGGAGTTCTAAGAAACAGCAGATTGGAAAAAAACAAGTAAATGTAAACTCTCTGGACTTAAAATTAGTCCTTTCTTCTGAGGATCTCATTGCACTTCACACACCTAGGCCAATATTCCTGGGAATTATAGAATTAGGTGTTCTCATCTCACAAGGATTAGGGACCACAAGTTGAGCAGGTTGCCTGGGAGAATACCTGAAAAGTTTTGACTCCAAGAGCAGATTCACCTCTCCTTATTCCCATACTGTGTGCTGCCCAAATAGCTGTTCTTGTCCAGAAGTACTCTGATCTGGGGCCTGGTGTGTCCAAATCATGAATCCAGTAAAATAACTTTTATTGTTGCAGGACAGCTTTTAAGGGGAAAACAGCTGCCTTTGATAGGTGTGAGACCTGTGATTAGGAGCTCAGGACCTTTGAAAATCAGAACATCTGTTAATATATAGCATCCAGTGCTCAAAGAAAGATTACACTGGCTTGGGATCCCCAACTCAGCTGTGAAACAATTCTCATGTCCTATCTGTCTGCTCAAACAGTGATAAATGCTGTAACAAGGAGATAGAAAAATACATTTACTACATATCCTTTGCTGTTGTCTTTCTGAACCTGGACAGCTCATTCTTCCTTCTGGTTCCTCTGCTTCCTCATGGACTCAGCCATTCCATGGTGCCATCTCTTTCTCCTGTTATTTGCAGACTTTGTTCTTCCCTAAGCTGCTGGTTACCCACAGTTACACATTATCTACCTGTTGGGTTTCCTTTTTCTGTTTTCCTTCTTCTCTGATAATTCCTCTCCCTCCCTCTTTCTCTCTGTGCAGTTTCCTTGCCTGGTCCTTCCTTTGCTTTTATATGTTTCCACCCCTTCTGTGTGCTATGCACCTCTTCAGTCCTCCCTGCCTTCACCCTGGATATTTCCTGGACATCCTCTGCCTTCAACCCCTCTCCTGAGGAGGGCTGAGGCATGGTGATGGCACATTCTTTACAGAACCTCACAGTTACTGAGATGTCTGTGAAGGTCTCCTCAAGTGCCATGGGGAAGCTGAGGAAAATCTCTCGCAGCAGCTAGCTGGAGGTCAACTAACTAATGTCTGTAGTCATGTTGTAACAGAATGCTGCAAGCTCTGTGTCTTGTGCGAACACACACTGAACCCCACTAAACCATTTTGGAATCACATATTTCCAATGTGCAGCAGCCCAGAAAGTGGGTTAGGCAGAGTATTTTGCAAAATGCTCTGAATAAATGGACTTGTATAATTAGCAAATAAACTTTTCCACCAACTTGCCAATAACCCGCTTCATTTCCCCACAGTGGTTTCCAAGGTCAGCTGCAAAAGTAGTTGTTTCACTTGAACCAGCTCCTGATAAGCTTTTTTCTCTGATTAATATTACGGTCTTCTCTCTGGTCCCTGGTTATTGTCCTTTCTCAGTACAGCCTGTTGGCTTGGATGGTATTTGCAGGGTTGCATGAAAACCTCTGAGTTAGCCTGTTAGCTTAGGTAGTGAAAGCAGTTTTTACAGATCACTATGTTACCTTTCCTGGGCTAACAAATTCTCTCTCTCTCTTTTTTTTGTTCCTTTACAGGTGTGTTAACCGGGGAAACTGTTTCTTGTACCTGTGCTTGATCACTGAGTGTTAGCTTGGGTGTTTCTCCTTACAAAACTGCTGTGCCCCATCCTTGTCTCCACATCCACCTCTGAAGCTTTTTTCAGGCTATTCCAATCGCTGGCTTCATATTTCTCTTCCTTCAAAACTCTTCTGAGAATTCACTTCAAAGACTTATAAATGACAGCTTCAATGACAGGTAATTAACCTACTAATAAAAGTAATTAATAAAAAAACCCTAAACCATGTTTTATATTCTGAAAACTGGCCATAAGCAGACTAACCATTTGCTGATTTTCTTCCTGTATTTCTGTGTTGTCCATTCTTGTCTCATCTAATCTACATCATGCCTGAACCCATGCTTATTTCTGTGTATTTTTGTGTATTATTAATGCGCACGGGAGTCCTGATAATACAGCATGTACATGTGATTTGGAAAATATATGCATGTGAATATTGCCTTCCAACTGAACTACATCCAGAGAGAGAGACATGGGAGGCAGATCTTCTGCTCCCTCAGCTAGTGTGTATATGCAAAGCACCAGACTGAAGGAGCATCTATATTACTGCTTGCTCAAAGCAGCAGAGACTCTGTCATACATAATACA
This sequence comes from Pachycephala philippinensis, assembly GCA_013397055.1. Classification (NCBI taxonomy): domain Eukaryota; kingdom Metazoa; phylum Chordata; class Aves; order Passeriformes; genus Pachycephala; species Pachycephala philippinensis. The sequence goes on along the minus strand of VWZT01004376.1, from coordinate 51,420 downwards.
GAGACATCATTACTAATATAAAACACTGCTGGGGAGAAGGGACACATGGGCGGGCCAAGATGGCAGATGGCTTTTAGTGGCATGCTGCTTTCAGTTCTTCTACCTTTGTAATTTGTGCAATTTAAAGCTTTTGGTTACTGTTTTTAGTCTGCTGTCCATTGGCCCTTGTGGGAGTTTTTGTTGTTGTGTGAGAATGCAGTGTATTTTTAGTGAGGGCCACAGCCAATAGTAAGTGCTGTGTTCTCCTGGTGACTGGTGTTACAAAGGCAGGCTAGTCAAGAATAGCTTTTACGATCAGCTGGTTTGTTGAAGAATTGATGAAAATAGCATTTGTCCTGGCCATAGAACCTCTGCTCTGTTGTACTGCAGGGTTTTGTGGTTGCTCTGTAAGGCACTAGTACTGAGGTGGAAAGCTCTTTGGCAGCTAAAGAGGGATGGTGGTTATTAAATATACCTCAAAGAGAGGCAGTTTGTAAGTGGGGATAGGGTTGTATGAGACTATCTTCCCTCATTTGCACAGTGATGGAAAAATTCTTTGAGGGGGCATGAACATGAAGGAGCCAGGGGGCCCTTCCTGTGCTTTAGGAATGGTGTTCAGGAAATTTTGGGGTTCCTGCTGGGCCTGTTGTGTAGCTTGACCCAATAGTGGAAGCACAGAAGTACTTTGAAGGAACCTGCTGCAGAAGGGAGAAGCAGAAAATGGTGGAAATTTTGTGAGACACCCTCTCTTGTGCTCTAATTTCTAGACTGAAGAGATTAAAAAAAGCTTGGGGAAGGTTTCATGGATGCTTCTGAACTAAAAAGAAGCCCAAGATGCAAAGCCTGATATTTGGATCTCTCTCGCTTTTTTTTTTTTTTTGCAACCTTTCTGAATTTTCTGATACTTTGCTTCCATCTCTGATTTTTATCTTTTATTTATGTGAAGTCCTCTCTAATTACAGCAGGTAAAATCAGCTCAGCTAAGCATAAGCTTTATCGTACTGCAATGTGGTTCTAACCTTTACACACTGTGCATTTTCGACGCAGTGTTAATACCAAACCGTATTTGCACAGGTAAAAATTTATATGCATGTTACCAAGTGTAGGACTTCTTATACTGAAAAGCCAATGCTCAAGCAAGCAATCTTGCCAAGGACTTTGGTTGCATTTCTGTTGCTGAGTGGGGTCAAATAACGAGAAATAACAAGAACTTTTGTTCAGACTCACAGCTCAGAGAAATTTTGAAATATCCTTTCATGTGTATGTTAGTTCTTTTGAGCTCAGATGATTATTCAGCCTCGAGCCCAGGTACCAGATGAATTCCTGAAATTAGTTTAGGAATTTTCTAGACATGCTTTTGGATTAATTTTTAGATTCCAGTTTACTATATTTTAATCCATTTCCCTATACTCTCAATGTACATTATAAGTGGATTTTTTAAAATCAGAATTTGAGTGAACATGAAGCAGGAATGTAATAGCCTATTTTCCACTCTATTTTCAGGAGTTGTTATAATTCACAATGCATACAGTAGCTATAAAAAGACACATTATATTTTCAAGGTCTGTCACATTATTTACAATGTGAGAACATAAAAACTCCCTGATGTTTCCTGATAAACAGTCAGACCCAGTAGCACCGCTGAACAACGGGTTAGGTACATCAGGTGCACAACCAGCTTCAGGTGGAGTAAGAAGCCAAGGGTATAGAAACACACTCTTTTTAGAGGACAAGAGTGTACTCCAATATCTGCAGTTTCAAATGCCAGAGTATATGGGTTAACAGAAACATTTCTGGTATTTTGTGGCCTACCACTGCTACCTTCCAGGCAGTCAGTCATCTAAGCAAAATTTCCACATGAGTGGCTGCTGAAAAACACAATGCCCCTTACCCTAGGGTGAATCCTAGTTTTATTAAAGTCAATGACAAAACTGCCTTTGACTTCAGTGGGGTCAGGACTGGTGATGTCTGACTTCCACTTGAGTTTAGGACTGGAGGTATCTTGCAGGAAAACAACTCAGCCTTCCACTTAAGGTTTGCAGAGTTTTCACCTTTATGGCCAAAGAGAGTTTATCTCCTCTGAATCTAATGCGCCCATAGAAGATATTACTGCCTTCCTCTTCAGAGGTCACTGCTTCCTCACTCTTTAAATTGTTTAAGGGAAAATGAGCCAGGTTAGTTTACACAACTGGAAATTGTGGTTTCAGCTGGGATATTTGACCTGGAGTGAATTGGGGAGTGCTCACATATACTGCATAGCTCATGGATCCAAATAAAGCAAAAACCAGGAGGTGCAGATTTGGCTGCAAGTGTTAAACTCCATGTCAGGAAAAGGACATGTGCCCATAGTTTAGGTCATTAGAAGAGTGCCACCAACTTGTGGCTCCTTCATGTGCTGAAGGCCACTACTTAGCAGAGCTGTGTGCACAGCTAATTCCTCTCAGGAAGAGCCTTACATGGACAGAAGGCTGTGTGGGGTTTGACAGCTTGCCCGAACCAAATCTTTCTTAAGGCGAAGTGAGAACTTTGACCTCAGGGTCTTACAGTCATGTTGGAAAAGCTTTTCCTTGTGCTCCTTCTCTGCTGCTCCTGGTATTCCCAAAGAGCAGCTGCCACAGGCTGAGGCTGCTGGTGGGATGGTTTGTCAGTAATACGTTCTTGTGCTGCGTGCTCTGTGCACCTTCAGAGGGTGGGAGGTACCTCACAACAGCTGTGTTGCAGCAGCCACATCTGGCTTTTTCTGCCTTAATGTAGCTTTTGTTGTCTGCTTGGTTTTGGTGGTGCTCCAAAATGACATTTCAAACAGCAAACTTCCCAACTTTTGATACAGCCTTTCTGTACTTACATTTAAGAGCCACCCTCAGGCTTACTAGGTGCTCACAGAAAAACATGTGTGGTTACACACACAATAGAAACTGAATCAGCACTTACAGTGAGGTGTTTTCCACATGTAAGTGCAAGGCCCTGGTGGGCACGGCTGTACTCAGGTGTTGGTGAATGCTCTGGGGTATGGAACCAGACTGATGGGTTGGTGTCTGGTATCTGCCATTTTAATGCCCCTGCAGTGTTTTGTTTATCTCTAAAATGGATGCTGCTGGGCTCAATCACTGGAGAATGGTATAAATCAGACAAAACCAAAACAAATAGAAAATATAACAAAATTGCTGGAACAATACAAAAGGACTCCTCCAGCAGGGCTCAGAGCTTTAATTTATTTCATGAAAAGTGACTGATTCATTTGAGCAATAGCCGCTCTGATCCCTTACATGTACAAATGACTGACAAAGGCAGGCTTCTAGATTTGCAAGTGACAGAAATAGTTTTGTTATGCAGTATGTGTTGCAGGACTTCAGGCTCAGATGTGTTTTAAAAAAAGAGAAGGTTTCCCCTCATTTTTATGATATAGTTCTTCAACAGTAGAATGTCCTCTTTTAGTTATGTGCTGCATACCTGTGTACCAAGTAAACAGTCCTGATGGCTGGCCATAAACAGTTTTGGTACCTCTGATCTGTATCACCCCTCTGTGGAAGATATCTAATCTTATTTACGTGAACATTTATGTAGCATACAATTTACTTTCAAAATGATTCTGTAACTCCATAATTCACAAGACTGCACCACTTTGGTGCCAGCATTTCTTTTGCATCTTGTTTGTTTGAAAGAAGATTCTTCTGGCATTTTTTGAATTATAAGTTGGCAAACAAGAATTTTTTTTGTTCTTGACTTCAAAGCAAACACAACAATAAAGACTTTACAGCTAGGTCCTTGTGGGAAGCCTGCTGACACCTTATTTGGTGTCTGATTTTAAATTATGAGAAGAAGAGTGAACTTGTTCGAGGTACTTAGTGCCATTCAGATTCTGACTGCGAAGTGCCGTATCCTATTAGAGCAATGAAACTGTGGCCCTTGTGCAATGCAAGGCAGCTGGATCTTGAGGCTGGGCTTGTGGTAAGTGTGCCACAGCTTTACAGTGTGAAGCTGCAGACCCCTGCTCAGCCAGGAAGCTCCTAGGGCTTAGATGGAGCAGTGTGCTCAGACCAGAAGATGGCAGGGGGTGCAGAAGCAATGGTACACTTCATTTTGTGGTAGCTTTTGTGCTGAGTGGGTAGATCTGCATGCTGATTTCCAGGACAAACAATTGAAACAGCAAATTCACAAGGGATGTTTTGGAATCTTCTCTGAAGGTTCTTGAGTCCAAATTCAACAGCTGTCCATCAGACAAGGTGTAGGTAGTTGATCTTGCCTGGCTGCAAGGAGCTGGACCAGCAGATCTCTTGAGGTTCCTTGTGGCTGTAAACTTACCTAATTTTATTGTTGCAGTAATGAAATTTGGGGTGAGAATAACTGAAAGGGAGACAAGAAATTCTACTAGCTGAGCAATAACAGAAAAGGGAAATGCTTCTCATTTTTCCTTTTTCTGTCAGGTGATTGTTTTTAAAATGAGCAGTTACTGTAATACTGTCATCCTTTCCATTCTAATTTCCTTTGTGATTTATTGGTGTTGGATCAAAAGGTGACCCAAAAGATTGGTGAAAATCTGTGATTTACAGCTGGCTCCACTGGGGACTCAACTTCTCAGCCTCCGAAAAATTCAAGAGTGTTTTGTATGACTTGTTATATTTGCAGCTGTGATCAAAGTGCATCAGAGGGTTTGGCAGCACATCCTTGAAGTGATCAGCGTTTGGGCTGTTCTGTGCTATTGTGCTAGGTTGTTGCACATTTTTGGTTGAGAAAATTTTATTGCCCAATTCTGGGTTTGATTTTTAGGTGCAGGTGAAGGCAGTTGAATTGTGTTGAAGGTTGTGGCTGGAGATGCCACAGCTGAAGTGTCAGGATCCTGTTTGTTGGTGCAGAGGGTCAGAACCTGACCTGAAGGTTGCTATTATGGCGGGCTGAACTTTGTCTGGGGAGTGCCCTTAAACTGTCAAGGTGCAGCAAGCATAAGAGACACCAGCATCCAACCTGTCTGGCACGACTGCTTCACATGGAAGGGAAAAAACCAGCTACTAGAAGGAGGTGTTTCCACCCTCGTATGGACACAAGGTCAGCCTGACCTATTATCTATTTCTGTCTGAGGTAAACAAAACCACTTATTACCAAATGGCAGCATCCACACAGGTGATCAATACGGGGACGTCTGCAGCATGCTCCTTTCGTGAATGTAATAGTCTCCTCTGTTTTCTTTCCTTTGATATTTTCATCAGAATAATTCAGTCTGACAATGTTTTTAAGTTACTGAGAACAACCAAGGGATAAACAGTTCAGTCACCTTGGCCCCTTTCTTCTCCAGGTATTAAAAGTGAGGCTAGCTGTTACGATGATATAGTATTTTACTCATTGACTTTCTTTTGAAGGTTCATAATGTGGAAGCTGTTTAAAAAATCAATTTGCATAAATGCTTTTTAACAACAAAAAAAGTCTTTACTCTTCCTTGACTTATTAATATTTTTTTTTACATAGCAATTAGAGACAAAATCTTGTGTGCTTGTGCAGATATATACATATATATACACACACACATGCACATATGTATGCACAAAACTTGTCTCCTGTAGCTGGAAACAGTTCAACTGAGAAAAATTATGTGCACACCAAAACAATTGTAATTTTTCAACAAGATCCCAGTGTTTTCTTTGTAAAAAACTAGGATTGGAAAAACATGAGGTTTTCCTGCCAGATTCCATTCATTTTCAGCAGGAACAATCTGCTCCTCTCAGCTGAACGTTTTACAGCAAGAATGGCTGGAACTGAGGAACCAGCTCCTGTTTGGAAATAGTAATTGTTTTTAATGAAAATGCCTGCCTACCATTTGGAGCTAATACCAGAACCACGATTCCACTAGGACAAAGCATCAGCTGGACAGAAATATACAGTGCAAGAGGGCAAGATGTCACATTACCAGGAAAGCAAAGGAGAAGGTCTTTCTTTTTTTCCTGCTTTTTCTTTTTCTCTCCTTTTCTATTGGTTTCATCTGTGGTTCCCTAAGAGATACAAGATAATAAAAAGGGCAAGGGCCAAAAATCACCTGGTGGTGACTGGAGTCATGCCAAACCATTGTATGTTTGAAAACAAAACTGATGGTAAAGGAACAGTGTGTTAGACCTCCCTGATAGTTAGGGTTTGCTTGGAAAAAAATACAGCCAGCTTGGCAGAAGTAATCTGATGTACAAGAAGATGGATGTGATTGAAAAAGCCTGGAAGTTCAGCCATGTACAGTCTTGTCCACTCATTGCAGAAGCCAACACCTTAAGATACAATAAAGTTTTTTAAGCAGAGGTAGAGATTGAATGATTTCTTCAATATCTCTATTTAGAGCCAGGTTTTGCTGCAGTTCTTATGACTGGCTACAGATTGGGAAATCACAGAAGCAGAATATGTTTGGCTACATTTAAAGCCAGATAAATATTTGCAAGAACAATGACTCCCCAAATCAAAAATCTACGGTTGTGCAAACCCAATAATGGAAATACATGGCTTTTACATAACTTGCTTTCCTTTACCCTCTAAAGTGATGGGCTCTGCCCAAGGTATCTAATGCACTGCATCTCTTCCTGTGTTTTCAGTGGTGTGAGTCACCAGCACTGCTATTAAAGACATCCCCCAATTAACAACAGAAAGTTAAAGCTGACCTTTTCACCCACCCTTGATGTTTACAAGATTTTCAGTGTTTACTGGTTTTGCTGGCTCAAGCTTGGCTGTGAAGACTAGGTTGCTCTCTTTTACTCTGACATAGCTTTTCTGCAATTCAGTTTCTACCAAATTGTTAACAAGCCCAGAATATGGGCTATTAGCACAAGAGTAGCTTATTTTCTATTACTTATTTAGGTTTTATTTTAAATGGAAGGACAATATTAGTTAGAAACACATGAAGTATAGAATTATATCTGTGATAGTCTGAGAATATTAGAGAGGAATGAGAGATTTGAAGGGACAAGTCTTACCTTTATCAGGTGAGCTGATACAATGGAAAATAAGTTATAATAGAAATTATAATATGTAATATTATTATATTATAATAATAATAGTTGTATAATAGTAGTTGTTATAACAATAATAGTTATCGAAATAATTATATTAAAAACAATGTTATAGGCTATAACAGAAATATGATATAATAAAAAAAAATAAGTTTTCAGACAGATAGAACTTGCTGTTTTACCAAATCAGTGAAATGGACTGTCTAGAACTTAGGCTATGATTCCATCTACTAAGGAAAATATCTACTTAGATACATCTCAACGATGCCCAATACAATGATGACACTATTTATTTTCACAGCACATGCAGGATGGCTTTTGATATCAATGACCATAGGGAACAAAGGCAAACAGAAGTGTGAACTCACTCTCACCCCAATAATTCCACTGTGATAACACAAGTTAATGTTGAAAATAATTCAGGTCACCGTGTGAATCTACTGGACCACAGCAGGTTCTTTACAAGCATTTCAGTTTATCATGCTGTATTTTAAGAAGTCCAAAAAATGCCCCTTAATGTGTAGCTATGACAAAAAGCTGTCCTACTGAGAAATTGGAGTTTCACCTACAAATCTTTGAGTTGTCTTCCTATATATTCAGTGTGTCTTGGAATAGGAAAGAAGGAAATAAAAGTTGTAGCCAGCTTTGAAAATGCCCAAATTTGATAGTGCAAAGTGTCACTCTTGTCTTGTGGTGGAACTGTGTGTACTCTTGTGATGTTCCAGAGTAGCCCAGCTTGGATGGCTCCTTCCAGCCTCCTTCTTGGAAGTCTGAATGGCTACATGTACTGGGGTATTAGAAATACATTCTAAGTTGCCTAATTTGCTAAGCAGTTGGCTATCTTTTAGCCATTGCAATGAAAAGCTCTTGGCAAAGTAGCTATTAATACCTAATTTTTGAAGGTTACTGCTTGGTAATAAAGCCTTAGTGCTACTCAGGGAAATTCTGAAGCTAGTAAGACAGACTAATGCCTTGGCAGTGTAGAAAGAAGACAGAAATCCTTTCAAGAGTCATCTCATCTTTTTCTGAGTTTGCTAGCAACACAAAAGAGAATTGTGGGGGTAAGAGAAGATACCCTGAATTTGTACTTTTTTTGAAATTTGACTGCTTTTTCATAGGGACTTACAGAGCAAACTGCATCAAAATATGGTGCTTATATTTGCTTACGAATCTGACCTGTTGATTTAGGATCCAGATTTTGCAATTTAACCCCAAGGCCACAGAAAACTGCTCCCAGAAACCTCTAGTTGAACATACTGATGGGCCAGATGTAGTGACTTGGCAGGAAGGGCTCAGATGAACAGAACAGTGTCTTGGGTTGAACTGCTGTGTCTTAGATTCAGACGGGAGACTTTTCAGCCTGGATTGCATCTGCAGTCCTGTACATTTGGCAGCTGATTAATTTTTGCTGTAAAACCTAGGTCCTGTGTTCAAATAGGATATAGCATTATGGAATATACATTTTGGTTCAGATGCTTGAGGCAGATCCCTGAGTTTGAGTATCTGAATACCATAAGACTGCAAACTTGCAGCTTATCTTGTGGGCAAGCAGTAGATAATAATTTTATTTTTGTTTTGGTGAATGCTGTTCATCTGGAAAGAAGTTGTTCTGCTGCTCATACCTGAGTCAGCCATCCAAGGAGGATGAATAAATAAGGGTTTTCAAACATCATCCTGTATGTTTTGTTAATAAATCCCAGTTTATTAGTTATTTCCTGTTTTGCTCTAGAAAAAGCCAAAAGAATCTATTAAAAGCCTATCTATTGATTTCTAAATGGGAATTAGAAAAGATGATAAACTGTGGAACTGCTTCTTTGAATTGAAGGAATTAGATCAGATGCTATTTTCTTCTTTGTTGGGCTTTCTGGGAATGGGTATTTCTGCACTGAGTGCTTAGAGATCTGATGTTACTGAGCATGTCCAGATCCATTAATAATAATAACTTGGGTATGGAACAGGTTTATTATGTTAAATGCAGTAATCTTATATTTTGAAAGCTTGTAGTAGATTTTGAGGAAAACAATGGTGCAAAATTATATGGTTTTATGCATAATTTCCATGGGTGTTCTTTGAGTTTTATTTCGCCTGACACTTTCACACCAGTTTTGAGCACTTCCTGCTGCATCAGTGAGGTCTGCTTTGGTTCTTCTCTTCCACCTCCTGTCTGCAGCAATGTCCTGAAGCTCCCTTCTTGTCTTGGGTATTCTGTGGTCAGTGAAGGTCTGCTTATTTCCTCTTTCTTCTCTGGGAGTGGAATTTATTCTGTCTCTACTGACTTATATCCCCTTGTTCAGATCAGAGTGACTGTTTTTTTTAAGCAGAGAATTAGGAAGGGATAAAACCAATTAACACATTGAAGCCATCCTTATCTACACCACGATAGTTCCATGCTAGGTCATTTAACATGAGAGAAATGACATGGATTTTGATGAGATGATAGGGAGGAACGTACAGGTGTGAATCAGGGAGCCCAGAAATGCAGTTCTGAAAACATGAACTCTGAAGTAACACTCTTCCCTGTATGGGCTGATAGATATTAGATATTACATATTGCAGAGTGTGTACTGGGACCATTCTTTCAGGCTGAGACAACTTAGTAAGATTTGTAGAAGGGGTGGCTTTTGTACAACCTCAGAAATCAGGTACCAATGTCACTACTATTGTCAAATATGACTTTTGCCTTGTGGAATAGTTATCACAAACTTTTCCTTTCTGCCTTTTTTAGCAGTCCATGACTGCAGCATTTGTGGTTTCCCATTATTCTTCTGTTTAACATGGCTGAAAAATCTGTCTTATTTCACTGGCTTTTATTGGCACTTCTACATTTTGGGGCTTGAGATCAGTTGTCCTGATTGTTTCACGTGATTGTTAGGATTTATTTGTAATTCAGTTGATTCCTTGAAGGTCTTCTGCATTACTTGGACATGTAATACAAAGTTCCAGTCATACATATAAATATTTTCATTTATATACTTACTGATGACCAACATCTATCATAACAAAATACCTTTAGGTAATTACTAGTCAGTATTAATACTTGTTTCCCTATGATATTATTGGAATTGAAATTTTAATTTCAATTTAAAAGGTACATTTTTCATAGTTTGCCATTTTCTTCATTTCTCTTCACTTCTTTCTGATTTTTTTTTTAATTTTAAAATACAATTTTAAAATGGAAAAGACAAAATAGAATCAAAACTTAAAAAAAAATTAGATGTAATTGTGGAACACTGGAGTTCACTCCTTTGGATGGCCTTCTGGAAGAACCTGTTTCACCTCTCTCTATTGATTATATAGGGTCTTAATGTGGGTACCTGAAGTTAGACTTTTAAGTTAGACAGTGTAAATTCCTCACATACTCTTTCACATTTATGATGAATTCATTTGTGGATCAAAGTGTATGGCCATGGCCCTTAGTTAGACAACTTTAAAAAAGTTTCTGTAGAATAGCAGGCAAAAGAGAGGATATTGTACTTTTAGAAATATGGTTGTGAAGTCTCAGACATCATGGGAAGGCTAAAATAGAAAATCCTGGACACAGTCTATTATGCTGCCATTAAATTATGAGAACATTTTCTCAGGTTTGAGTTCATATGGATAGTTCTGCCTTTTTACATTAGGTATTATGAGCCCAAATGCCCTTCTCTAGGCTGCTTTCACTACTGAATTTGCTGTCTGTGGATAAAATCTGGGTTCATTCTGAGGGTTAGGATGATGAAGTCCTTTGTTTTCCAAATGGCTCTTTGTGGGCAGTACAACTGTTTTGCAGATTTGCCCTTTGCATTGTAATTGAGTCTTCTTACTGACTCTGTCTCTATACTTATCTCAGTCACTATGGGTCAAGATATGCTTCTGAAATTTGCTTAATAAAAAATTTACACAGCCAAGAAACCATGAAGTCAATGTAGACAAGTATTCCCATACCTTTAGTACTGTGATAAAGCAATATGCTTAAACATAATTATAAAATATTTGGGAAAACATGGAATATGTTTTCCCAAAATATAACAGCCTGTTATTCAGCTGTTCAGCTAAATAGGAGTATTATTCTTCAAATCAGCTGAAACTGCTGAAATACTCAGTGCTATCACATAAATGTCCTAAGAAAGGGCACATGTACATGGGGGGTCTTCCCTAGGAATTGCATGTCCTGCAGCTTTCTTACGCCCAGTAAGAAAATCAATCAACCCTCCTTTAAAGTCTCTGGCCCTGGGCAAGTGTGAAGTTGCTTGGGAGGTGAGGGGTTAATGACATGCATGCAGCTGCTAATCCTTAACTTCTGAGGCAATATGGTCTTCAGGGGTAATTTCCAGGCAGGCTCTGACATGTCACATTTACCATCAAACACAGCTAGCGCTATTGCACATTTTCTTAGGGCTATCAGGAGCTCCTGTTGGCCTTCTTCCTTTTTGCCTGCTGTACAGATTTTCATTAACCAGCTGGAGTCTCTCTATTTCTGTATCTACTTCTGCTGAGTGTCTGTGTATGTATGGGTAACTCCAAGTTTCCCTGACTGACTAGAGAAGGTTGTTGTTACTTGATGACTTATCCAAGAGTTTTAAGTCATATTTCCACAAGTTGAAGTGGGTCAAGAGAAGTAATTGTGAGAGAAGGTGTCGGCAACAAAATATGGAAGGCTAGATAGCACTAATTGTAAGGGGAGCTCAGGAGATAGCTGAAAGTTTAAATATATGCCTGAAAAAATACATTAGAAAATTTTTGATGTTAATTAGAAGGTACAAAGAGATATTGACTGAAGTGACTCTATGGAGCACTGGAAGACAGCTCCAAAAGCATCCCAAGGCTGTGCCTCTGCTGTGGATTGAGGTGGGCAGATGCACTTGCCTGCCTGCTCTAGCCTGGGGTGTAGCTGGTTTGGATGAAATTCCCAGGGAGGGAGGGGCCTCATTTGCAGGTGCCAGAACTCTGGCATTCTTATTTGGCCTGTGTTGACACCTGGACTGTACATAGAACTCCAGCCCTCTCATGGAGAGGAAGGCAGGAAGGTCCTGCAGTCACACCCCTGACCGCAATGCAGATATATCTTCCCTTGTGCCACTATCTGCTCTATCAGCTCTCTGTTACTGTGAGGATAAATCCACAAGCACTCTGACATTCAGTTTGTCATACAGACGAAGAATTAAAAAAATAAAATGAATTAGAATAAAGGGAAGCAAGGTAATTACACTCATCTTCACAATATTCAATTCAGGTCCATCCAGATCTCTAATTTAAGGTCAGCCCAATAATTCAGTGAACAAAATAGAAGTGGATGCCATTAAAAACGGAATATTTACCAGGCTTCAGTGCTCACTGAACATAGCTGTTCTTTACCTTGGTAATTTACTTTCTTATTTGCCAGGCCAAAAACTGAAAAGTTCTCCAAATACTATACAAAGTATAACTACAATTTGGATTTGAATAGCACCAGTGCTGGTTTTTACTGATTTTCACACACAAGCTTATAATTTCTGCTTAATTCTAAAGGGGGATATCCACACCTATGCAAAGGATTTTCTCAGGACCTAGATAGTTAGGGATGGAATGTGGTACCATAGTGTTCTTGCGAGCCTGAAATTTGTTACACTGTATGAAGGTTAGTTGTGGAGGCAGGTGAATGAATGGGTGGTCTCTGTTTAATTTTTAATCTGCACATTACTTTAGCTGCTGTCTTTGATGATATTCTCGCCAGGGAGGCCAGGCGCTAAGCAAGTAATGCAGCAGAGCAGAATTTTTCTACATTAAAATTTCCTACTGTTACCAAATAGGTCCAAGCGCAGCTCCCAGAAGTAAAAGTGGTGAATAAGCAAAACAATGTCATCCAACCTGGAAAACAGAAAGACTGGAAGACATAATCATAAAAATGTTGGAAGTGATGAGTGTCTTGTCTACATTAGAGTTCCCATCAGCAGTAAGAGCAATGGGAAATTTTTAGGAAAATCTCCGTGATATGGAGCCATTAAAGTTGGTTCCTGTAGCTCAGGACCAAGGAGTGCTTCTGCAGGGCAGTTTCAGACAGGACTGCTTTGTTTCTGGATGATCTACCCTCTGGATAAATCAGATTTTGGTTTCCTTTGGTTTGGGTCCATTTAAGCATTCATCTACATGGATTCATCTATAAATTCATCACAGCATTAACCTATAAACAGTTTAAAGCTCTTTTTAACTGAGGCATACCCCCTCTTCCTACTGGAGTGTCAATGAATTCCAGTGCTACCTGGCTGTGACATTTAAGGTGTCTGTTTGCCAAAAATGGTTCTGCTGCACAGGCAGGACTGGCTGTCACTGAGACATCTAAGTGAGGGAATGGGAGACTGAAGGGAAGAGAGAACATACTCAGGTATTAGCAGCATCTATAATTAGCAAATGCTAAATAGGACGCAATATAAAACAACAGGTCATATCTGAGGCCTTTTATTTCAAAACTCTCTCTGTTTCAGGACTTGTTGCAATGTGAAAGTTGAGCCTTTGAAAGCCCTGGCCAAGGAGTCTTCCCGGTGAAAGATGGTGTGTGAGATAAACAGGATATAGAAGGCTGGCTATTGTCTCAGGTGCTGCTCAGCAGATGATGCCAGCAGGTTTGGGAACTTCTGTCTGTAGCAGGGAAGCTCCTTGCCCCTGCAGCTGCAAGTGCTGATCAGAGGTTCCCTGTGCTCAGAGCTGATTTCCAAGAGCTGTGCCACTGACTTCTGTGGGGAAAAGTGTGAGGCAGCCCATTTAAATGGAACCACCTGTTGTAAATACAGACATTTGGATTTTAGAGGGCTGCAGGAACCTGTTTTCTGGCTCAGCTGACAGCAAACAATCCCCTGAATCCCTGAAAAACAAAGGGTGGCAAAAAAATTTTCCCATTGTGGTAGATTCATGGCATTCTGAGTCTGAGTGAATGGTGCCTATGTATTTCCTCTGAAAGCAGACAAACACTCCTGTTCCCTTGAATATCAGGGCTAAACACAGGTGAGGAATTGGTTTTGTGGGGTGGGAGGCTGGGGGGAATTCTTTTCCCTATGGGGTATATCTGTGCATATATTTAACAGAAACAGGGTAACATTTCTGTTAGCTCCTGAACCTTATGAGTCTGTAGAAAGGCCTTAGGACACCTCCTAATAGTCCCTAGATCTGCAACACTACATACTGGCATAGTTTAAATGGTTTGAAACGAAAAATTTGGCTACAAAACCACTGAAATATGTAAGTTATCCCAAATTTTATGGGATTGAAACTTCCTTTTTTTTTTTGGTTATTAGCATCAAACAAAGATAAAGCAACAGTGTAAATAGACAACAGAGTGTTCTTTGGGCCATGCTTGCTGATGAGACACTTGCATTTCTCTCTGTATCTCTCTTTCAAGATGCTGAGGCTTTACTCAGTAGTTGCTCTCAATGTGGGTGAAGTTGGCCATATGGCAAGCAGAAAACAGGGCTGGAAGAACTTTCACACATAGCTATTGCATTGCTTTCCTTGCTAAATGGGGGTTTTCTTCCTTAAGTCCAGATTTCACACTCAGATCTCTGGGGTGATGCATTAAACCACAAACAAAGCTGAAGTGTTTGCATCAGCCTGTTTTAATGCCTAGGAGAAATGCACCTTCTCCTTCTCTTTCGTGCTGTGGGGCTGTTTTGTTGAAACCTCTCTGTTCCAATTGATATGGAAGATGGGGGAAGGAAGAACTCTGTTAGATTTGCTGTTAAATCTACAGCAGGTTCATCAACAACTTTGTCTCTGGTATGTTCTCTTCGCATTGTCCCTGAGGGGTTTCTCTGAATCCTTCCTCAGTTTTGCTTGCAAAAGTTCATTATGCTACTGTAAGTTTTAGACTAATTTTTCCGTTTCTCAGATCTACAATGTGTTCCTCTAAATCACCTATTTCAACCAAAGCATCTGTTCAAGTGTGACCGTGTATACATGTTTTTCTTTGTCTGACTTAGCTTGTCATATTTCTTTCAATCTCTCTGTGGTATCTATCCATCCACGTGTCAGGCTGCAAACCAATATTGATTTCAGAGACCATATGCTACCCTGATGTCTACAAGCATTCCTCCTGGTAGTATCAGTGGGAGCTCTTCCTGTGCAGAGTCAGGGCTTTCCAAGCTTGGACACTGCTCTTGACACTTCTTGTGTTGGCTTATTAACTTTTCTTCACAACAGACAGAAATTTAGGTACAACTTAAAGTAAAACTTGGTTAGTCAAAAAGCTACTATTTTGTTGTGAATCACAGTTCACCTTTTAGCAATATTTAACTACAAACTTTATGAACAAAACATTGTACTATGAATATGCAATAGTAGTTAATGTAAGTAACATCAGTATACATCTTTTTTCCTGTCCCTACGTGATGCCTGATCTAAACCTGCTGAAGTCAACAGAAAGATGAATATGTTTTTAAGAAGTCAGGTTTATAGTTACCTAAACCCTATAGTTAGAGAAGCAGGGTGTTTGGAAGCAGTGCTTCCTCACCACTCCCTGGCACAATTTAGGAAGTCTGTGCTACCTTGATCTGAGTCTGGCTCTACCTCCATGGGCCCACTAGATACAGGTCTGTCTCAGGCTTTTGGGCTGTCCTCTGACTCTGCTAGCAGGGATGGAGCATATGAGATGGTGCATGGACAGCACATTCCCCTCTATGGAGTCCAGGGACTATTCAGTGTGACTGACTCTCCAGCAGTTTTTGGGTTGTTTTTCTAAGAGGCTCAGCCATGTGGGCTTCCTTCATTATTCAGCCATGAATAGGAACTATCTTGAAGATCACAAATTAATTAGACTCTCTTATGCAGCACCCTCCTCAGTTAAATACTATATTCTAGTGCCATGTTCCACTGTGAGTGCCTTTGTGCTAAAAGATGAGTGGGACCCTTCCAGTCCTGTCAGAAAGGTGCTCCAGCAACCTCTTTTTCTGGTTGGTTTTTTTTCTTTTACCCACATGAAATGCTGTGGTCTTCAGCACTGCACTTCTGCAGCACTTGCCTAATTTTAATGTGTTTTTATCCCATAGACGTCAATCAATTAAAAAAAAAATAGGTATTTCTCCTGACACAGAGCTTTAATTCGCTGGTTTTTAGAGGCAGTTCTTTCCCCTAAGAGATTCTGGAACGCAGGCAAAAATCTACTACCTATAAGTGCTGGATGGAGGATGTCAGACCATATCATAGAATCATGGAATATCTCAAGCTGGAAAGGACTCATAAGGATCATATGTTTAATAACAAAATATATGCCCAAGCATAGACAAGGCCCCAGTATAAAACTTGGGAGTGAATTATGCTTCCTTTAGCCTAGAAGAGGAAAATGTTGGGAGAAATATATTAGTTCTAGCCTATCTCTTCAACAAGGCAGAAAATCTAATGCTGACTGGTTGTACCTACCCAGCTCATGGTCATACCTAGCCCTTGGTCATAGCTACTGTGGTGGACATTGCAGCTGTAAAGAAACACAGGGGCCGGAAACACTGGGATGAATATCTCTTTAGTCATGAAAGTTTGTTCAGTCTTGATTTGTTGGACTATTGGGGAAAGTTCCTCCCAGACTCTTGCAGAGAATTAAACTGATACTTCTTCATAGCACACAAATGGGCATCTATAGGTGATAGTCATTAACTTCAGGTATGCACAGGCCTGTATGCAAAAGACTTCACCTCAGACATAGTCCCCAGAGAGACTGAATGCTTCAATAATTCTGTTTGTATAAGCTGTCTTGTGCAAGGTTATTTTTTACAGCCATAAAACTAGTGGCCTTTTCATAATATAATCCATTCTAAGTTTACAGTATATCATGTCCTTCAGAAAGTGGTGGCCTATTACCAAGAGTCCAGGCATGTTATTGCAGGTGTCACTTCAGAGAGGTTTTTCTCTGTAGAAATTAAGCCTGACAAGAAAACAAAGCCGCCTTCTGCACAGTGTATGAGAAAACTTTTTTGAAAATTTGCTGTTAATCAAGGCAGTTCTGCTTTTATTGCATAGCAATAAAAGCACTTTTACCTGTGAAATAAAACTTTCAAAGAGAAGAAATCCTAAAATGCTTCTTTCTGGATTTCTTCACCTGCTCAGTATTAAGCTGTTAACTTGTAGTCTTTTGTTTATTGCATTTATACTCTTCACATTTCTGTGATGGACAAATGCTCTATACAATAATATTAGAATGTTATATGAGAGCTAGTGAAAAACACATGCAGCCTGCTTAGTTTATTTTAAAACATCTCTCAGGTTTACCCACTGTATCTGTGGTGATGAAATGATGCTAGGATGAAACAAAATCTCTGTAAAAGCTAACACAAGTTCCGGTTGCCTCTGAGCGAAATATGATGAAAATACTGTCCTGCTTTTGCTTATCTTTACTACCGTTTTCATTTCTTTACCTGGTTAAAGAAAGAGACTGCTGGTGGTGGAGGAAGATGGGGTGGGTCTGGGAGATGGGGGGCAGGGAGCAGACCTACTTAATAACATGCTCAAGAGCTCTCCTGCACAATGAGATTAGCACGATGTGATCATTTTGGTGCCAAGGTGCTAACACAATAATACAAGCGAGTTTGCCAACTTTTCAAATTGAATGTATTTGATTATTTGCTTTTAATTAGTGTGAGTTTTGGAGTATGTACAGGATTGTTAGAGATACGTGAAAAACCTCCTATGGCAGGAGAGTGTATTCTCAGTAAAGACGGTACAGCATTGTTCTTTTTTAGCTGTGGAGAATGAGATTTAACAGCTATGTTAAATGTTTTAGCCCGTTTCTATTGTGCCTCTGTTTCAACCTATTGGCAAGCCCAAGTGATGTGAGAAAATAAACCTCTCATTTGATCTGAATGTTGAGCACTTTGCTATAAGAAGAATTTCCAGCCTAACTTCAGGATACAGAAATTATCACTGTTTTATTTAGAGAAGGCTCCTACATTTTTCTCCCTTAACAAGATCTTGAGTAAATTCATGCTGTCATTTTTTTTCCCCATTCAGTGCTCTCCTTTATGTTCATTTATCTTGAATGTTGTTGTCAAGATGGTAGGTATTTAAAAAGCCTTTTAAATGGCAGAAAGAGATTGCAGCTCTGGAGGAAATATAACGAGACAAAATATTTATTTTGGCCCCTTTCTCTTTTATTTTGGAGAAGGAAAGTAGACCAGAAGTATCCCAGGGATTGTTTGGATGATTTAGCACTTGCTCACTTCATGACTTGCCAGTCACTGGGAGTAACTCACCTCCCTGGACCAGGAGATGTGTCAGCAAAAGGAAAAGAAACTCTCCTTGTTTGGCACAGATGGTAGGTCAATGCCCATTTCTCAGTTTTCAGTATTACCTGCCTTAACCGAGTTCAGACTCTTGGGCTTCCAACATCCAAAGAACAGGAATAAGAAAGACTCAACCCATCCTGTGTGTAGTAGCAGAACCTTCTACCTATACTGTTCTTCAGACAATTATACACAGTTATATATGCACACACATATATATATTTTAAATACTCTCCCCTTAAACAATAGAGAAAAACAAATGGTTGACAATAACAATGGCAGCAGCTCTCCAACAAAAGCATGCAATTATTACAATTATACTATCCTTGATTAGGCTCCCATGCATTGCATTTCAATGTAATTGATGTTGTAGGTTGACACATTGGACACCAAATATTCTCGCCTGTCCCTTCACTCTTTTGTTTCAGAGCCTGATTTGCATTTTCTATGCTTTTAGTAATGAAGACTTAGCACTTTTCCTCCATTAGAAAAAAAAAGAGAGACACAATAATCTGCAACTCGGCACTTGTTTAAGGATTCTGACCCTCAAAAATACCACTTTGCTTCACACATTAGCTGCTTACAAAGAAGGAAGCTAATGTATCATCTAATTGGGCAAACCACTGCATCTGATTTCTCTCAATCAGACTATTAGCTTCGTAATTACCCATCTGCCTCATGTGGAAAAACGGCAAGGCGAACACCCAGCTAATAACATTCTCAAGAGCTCTCTACCACAATGAGATGAGCATGATGTTGTGGGATATAGTCCCTAACCATTTAAATGCCAAGGTGGTCTCACAATACAGTGGGAGTCTGCCAACCTTCACAGTCTGAATGTGCTTAATTATTTGTCTTTAATTAGTCTGAGTTTTGGGGTCTGTTCACCAGGATTGGTGATGAAAAATGAACGTCAGGAAATAAAGCCTCTCGAGCTCCCTGGCAGTCTGTTTTGCACCCTCCTGTCTGCTAAAATAGTGGTATGGATAGTAGGATTTATCTCCTGAGCAACTCAAGTTTCCTCTCACTTCTTTTTATGGAATAGAAAAAGTTTGCTGGGTACCTAAGCTGGGGAGCTTTTTCAGAATTCGGATGGAGGATGCTCAAACAAACTTCAGCCTTGAGTATTTTATTTCCTGCAGTTTTACACTCTTGACCTTTATGGAGTTATTGTCAAACTACACTAATTTAAGTGAGGAGATGCTCAAGTCTCTCTTCAGCAGAGAGAAGTGCCATTCTCAGGACTTCCAGTCCTGGTTCTGCCCCTCCTGGATAGTTCACAGTATCTCTGAGCATGTCTCCCACTCGGTCAACTCACAGATTGCAAAAGGCTGGAATGCCCTTGCTACCTGACTCCAAGGTTGAAACCATATGGTCAAGTCGCAGGTGATTCTCTGAGAAGGGCCCTTGGCTCTGTTTTCACTCCCACATGTGGTTTAGTAAAGCCCACATCTGGTTGCAGGCAGAGTGCAGAGCAAGATACATCTGCCTAATCTGTGTTCTTTTCATTGATTTGGAAGCTTAGTGGAGATTCATTAAGTATAAATCAAATATTGATCCATATTGACTAATTACAAATAATTGAGTTTCCCTCATGTGTCCTACCAAAAAGCATACAGCATTCCTCATTTTATTGTAATTTATTCTTTTGTCCTTGTGCCTAGAATGCTGGTTATGGGCTTTGTCCTACAAGTGCTGATGATCCCAGCAAGGGAATTAAGAACTTATAGACAATCTTGTAGGAAAAAGAAAAAACACTCACCCATTAAATAATGCTTAAAATTTCTTGTAAGAAAACTGCCACATGTACGAAATTATTTTGCATATTGATGTATTTCCATTCAGAAACATTCATGCTTTGGCCTTCCCAGAAAGCAGTATCCAAAATGCTGCCACAACTAGTGATATAATAATATATCATGATATATGAGATACAAATGCAACTATTTATTAGTAACTCGATATTCCAACAACCCTCTCTGCCTTTCTAGCGGCAGGACTAGCAAGATGTGTACACAGCAAATGGAAACAACCAGATGGTCTTGCAGTTATGACCCTCACTCTCTTCTCTCCCATTGTTTACTGTTATCATTCATTGTACTACGTCCAAACCCCTTTACAGGTCTGCCAGCATGGATTGCTGGATGGAGGCCCTAAACTGCAAACTCTTCACATGCCTATTTCTGATACTGCATAAACACTGCTTGGGCATCACAGATGATCTGTGAACCTGATCCTACAATTCTTAGTCCAGGTAGTAGTTTTTTGTCACATGAATCAAAGTATTTACTGCTTTGGTTGGGTCATGTGAATAACTTTGTTGACATAGGAAATTATTACAGGCAATTTTGGTTCAAGGCTTCTCAGCAGTGTAGGCACCACTGAATTTGAATGCCCATAGTGTGACAGCCAGGAGAAGCCACCCCTGCCCCTAGAGGGAAAGAGGCATAAGAAATGGCCATGCAGGGTTGATTCCAGTGATGGGACCCTTCACAGCAAGTTTAGGAGAAGTGAAGGCTCTTCCTGAGGGGAGAACCCTTTTCCCAATCAATTAAGTGGAAAATGCCGTAGGAAAATGCCCATGAGATATTTCTCTTGGAGACAGAAAAAGCTGGTCTGGCTTTCTGGACAACTGATGTAGTGAAGTCTTGTTTGCCTGTTTTGCTGACCCTGGCAGTTTGTTGCCACAGACAATTGCCTGCACTGCCTCTGCACAGAAACAGCTCTGGTAATTTCGTGAGGTCCTGTGTTTTTTTGCTGCTTGGTAATTGTGTCATATTAAATAATATTTTTCAGTTGAAAGGCACATAGCATTTTAGCCTCCCAAAACCTTCACAAGATCTCATTAAGGGATTTCCAGCTGCATCTCTGTGAAAAGTGTCCCTGTTTTATTGACTGCAAAACTGGTGCAAGGCCTTGGGCAATGCTGTGTAGTCATGTAGTTCTGTGAACAGCCTGAGTGTTTACCTGTTCTTCAGACTGAGTACAGGGCATAAATAACTTCAGCTCTCTCATGCGTGTTGTCCTCCCTCAGGTGGCATTCTGATCTTCAGGGTATGGCTTGCCTGAGTATGGACTGTGAGACTGAACACAAATGCCTGTGTTCTCTGTGTTTCACCTTCACCTTCTCCCTAGTGACCTCTTTGGGGGAAAGATGTGCAATCTTTGGTGAGACACATCACTTTAGTTGAGGTGTTGACTCACTT
This sequence comes from Pachycephala philippinensis, assembly GCA_013397055.1. Lineage (NCBI taxonomy): Eukaryota > Metazoa > Chordata > Aves > Passeriformes > Pachycephala > Pachycephala philippinensis. Next base: position 30,042 of record VWZT01004376.1, on the reverse strand, counting down.
ATGGCTTCAAATTAAGCTGGTATGGCTGAAGTGTTCGTGCCCACTCAGCTGCCCCAGCTGTGCTTGCTTCTCCTACAACTGCTGGCTCCAGAGAGGAATGGCCAGCAGCTCTTGAATTGCTGCTATTTATCACCAAGAACACTACAGCAAACTGACATTGGCTCCAGTTTTCCTTCATGTATTGGCCTGTAAATTGCAGCCGTTCAAGAGTAGACCCTTTTCTGCTCTGAGGTTATTATTCTCAGCCATAGACTGGGTAATCCCAGGATACAGGTGCCAGGCAGGTGTCCCAGGACAGGATCCAGTGCACCATCCCTGCTGAAGGTGTCAGCAAGTGCAGTTCAAGACTTGCCCTGTTTATTGTGGCACGGATGTGTTAATCCCGTACTAGTGACAGTGGTTATTTATGCTGGGCCTGTTGTTTGGAAAGATTGAAGACTGAGTTGAGAATGACATTAAATGTAACAAAACCATCCTGTTGGACCAACAAAAAGTTTCTTCTGAGTCGCTCTCCAGAAGTTGCTGCTGAATATGACTCCCCTTTTCAAACATGCATGCAGATTAACGAGCCCTAATTCAGTGGGAAAGTTGATGATGGGAGCGGTCTTGAGTGTCTTGAACTGCATGAATGGCCTGTGTTGGGGCTGTTGTGAGAACAGAATCATTGATGAGGTAGAAGACAAAATATTCTAGAGATTTAAACTTTAAAAGGATGACTGAAAGACCCTAGAAACACATTTTTTCTTCTTAAGCAGGAAGATGCTTAGGTTTTTCAGAAAAATTCTCTAAGATTACAGTTTAGTGTTTAAATATTTTTGTTGGACATAAATTTGCATTAGGAGGAATTCCTTGCTAGAGTAGGATTGATTCCTTCCAATCTAGACAATCATTGCACTCATAAGCAAGGGTTCACCTTTCACTAAAAAATAAGCGACTTTTTTCTCCTGCTTTCTTGTCTCCAGGAAATCAATTTTGCTCTCCTTTAATGAATGAATGAGGGATGGGCTAGCCTTTATAATTGGTTCTTAGCAAGGCAAGACAGCAGTTCATCTTCTCTTCTGGCTCTGAACTGCCCTATCAGTTTTGCTCTCCACTGGCCATCAGTATTTCAGCTATGTGTGACCTATTCCTTAACTCCCTGCCAAGTAACACCACTGGAAGTTTGGTTCAGTTCTCTGTTTGGCCATGGTGTTTCAGTGTTTTCTTGAAGTCCCCACTGAACTCTTGGTGCATCATAAAAGTGCTTGTACTTTCTTGGGATATTACATGTTTCATACAGTTGTGAGCTTTTGAGATGCTGAGGTAAAAAGGACGTTTGATATGCCTGGGCAGGTGAAAATGAGCTCCTTTCAGAGGTAATAAATGTACAGGACATAATCCGGAGGGGATTCTATTATGGTGTGTGTGTTCCTGGAATCCCTTGTCTCTGATGCTTTCTGTGAATTTCTGCAGGATTTGAGCATATTTTGTAACTCGACAATTGCTGTAGTCCATCTTAGAAGATCAAGCGCTCTTATTGGCCCAAAATTTTCAGGGAACAGCACATCAGCAGATCCAGTGATGTTCTTTATTAATTTAACTCACACAGCACACAAGTGCAATAAGGAACTCAGTCAAATGAAAGTCTTTTTCATCATTCCTTTTTCCTCTTACAACAAAGCTGGCAGGGCAACTGCCCAGAACATGTGAATCAATGTATTCATAGCTCTGGGAAATAATGTCTTCCTTTTATTATTTTTGTCATTAGAAGCTGTTGGTTAAGTAGGCTGAAATACAGAGTGGACAAAGGAACCAGAAGGGTGTGTTGTGACTTCAGGCAGAGCAATCCGGGTGCTCTTCCCAGGGAGAGATCAGCAGCTCTCTTGCCTGGAGATTCTGGTGCACAGCCAGCTCTGAACAGCCAGTACTGCATAAAGCCACCTCTGGAGTGGAGAGAAAGTGAATTTAGGAGAGGAGTCCAGGACAAGTCTCTATTCTTGTAAGTTACATGAGCTGTAATGCCAGACACTATTTCTCTGTGGTGCCTTATCTAATTCAATAAATCCCCTGCCAAGCCTTTGCTAAGATTTAAATCTAAATAAGAGTATTAGAAATATCAGACTAAAAGAACAGAAGAACCCTTCTATGCATCATTTGAAGGAACTTCTTCCTTCCATGATTTAGTTTTTTCTAGAAACTGCTAATACCCAACAAGTTTTGTTTGAATACAGAGGATCCAGTTTATTCCACTGAGTTTGTGTTCAGTGCCAGGCTACAAGGTCACTTCACAAAAATAGGGCACTGTCTCTATCATAACCTAGACCTACTTGCAATTCACCCCTTTCACCTTGGCTGCAAAGCTGTTTGTTCTCGTCAGGACATAAGCTGAATATTTATAATAATAAGCCTTTATTGAACGGGGGTGTCCAAACTCATGGTATTACTTGCAGCAACACTTGGGGTAACGAAGAGTTCAGTATTATCAGTCACAGACTTGGTTTTGATAGCAGTGTACTGACTTCTGCTATGTGGAGAGACTAATGTAGCTGGACTGAAAAGGACTTTATAAACAGCAGTTTTGCTTAGGGCATCAGCTGTCAATCATTTTCTGTGAGAGCTTCCAAATGAGGTTAGTGTGCTGGACAGGCATGTTTTCTGTTGTTTAATCAAGTCCTTGATGCAATCTTCATGGTCCTTCTAGATTTCTGGAGGAGACTCTGGACAGGGATCTAAAAAAATTGTCAAGAAGTGCACCTGGAATGACAAAGAATGATAGAAAACTCTAGTCAGATGACATCCTTAGAGAGGTTAGCAAGCTTGACTTGGTGACAGATGAACTGGAGGGTGATGTCTGATTTCAAAGAGAATGACTTTTATATTTTTTGTCTGACAAAGTGAAGCTGAATGGACTGGAATTTATGAAAGATAATATTTATAAAGTTATTTTAATCTGTAATGAAGTTTCCCATTCCATTAAGTAATATTTCAAAGTTTACACTGCAAATGGGCTGCTACTCAAACTGCACTGCTGGGTCATTAATTAAAGCGTGAATGACTTTTATGGTAGCTAAATTAAAGAGACCTATGTCTACCCATATTACAGTGGCAGCTACTCCCTTCTTGGCCATGAAGATCAATTGATGGTTTTATGATACAATCCCATGTTTTGTACCAGCTTGCTCAAGCATGTCCATCTCGTGGTGAGGGGAGAGCCTTCCTGTAACACTCTCTCTTTTACTAACAGATAAGGTAGCTGCTGTTGTACTGAAGACCAAGGAAGCACAGAAGAAATCTGCCAATTAGGTCTTGTGAGGAGGCAAAGAGCCCAGCAGGAAACTTGCATTTTCTCTTTGCTTAATAAAAAAGGCTGAAACACTATTTCTTCGTATCCTTCTGCCCTGGTGCAAGTTCTTGATAGGATTTTATTAGGTTGCACAGCAAAAGTGGCCTTTTGATCTTCACTCAGGCTCCAGGATCTTGAATAGTAAGAATCAGTTTTTAAAATTAAATCTTTAACATGAGGCTACTATTTTAAATCAGAAAGGCCTATTTGTTGGGAAAGGAAAATGACTTTGGTCCCACTTGGCCGACAACATGGACTTGCTGCAGGCCTGGTGCAAGGGGAGTAGCCAGGAGCAGTAACCCTTGCAGTGGCTGCACAGTGGCTGGCTCCCGGGAATTGGAGGGTCTCTGCCCAGTTTCAGTGGACAGGTGTCATTTCCGCACAGCGAAAAAAACCATTCTCCGAAGCAGCCACTAATTGGCCCCCTTGTTGGCAATCTCAGCAGAGATGCCAGAGTGAATGGGCATGAAATCCCACTCAAACCCTTCGTGGTTTTCTCCTCAGGTCAAGGTTGAGGTGCTTTGGCAGGAAAGTGTGAGGAAAGCTGACACTGCTGCTGTCAGTCTCCAGGTCTGTCAAGCTGCCACCTTTTCTAAGCACTGGAACATGGGGGTTTGGGCTTTTAAGATGTGTTTTTATTACTGTGTTAAACTTTGTGCTTTTGGAAGTGTTGTCCTTTGGGGGGGTTGTCAATGCCAATGAACAAGGGAAATTTCTAACCTGCTCCTAGGGCAATATATACAGCAATTTATTGCTTATCTAGAGCCTGCCTTCCCTAACATTCCAAACACACACTGTCACAGCCTGCCACCATCTTTTATACAGAGTAAGGGAGATCCCACTCCTTTATAAGCAGTCTGTGTGACCCAGAATAGTTCAGGCCAATAAGTTACACTTGTTTAATAGATGCCTCATAAGGCCCGAGAATTTATCTTCTAAATAGAACTTTCATCAAATACATTACTCCAGCATCAAATATATTGAGTGCAGAAGCTTTTTAAGGCAGTATAATGATTTTAGGGAATGTAATTCAAGATACTTGATAGTATACAGCATACAAGGACACTTATGTAAAAAAGAGTCACTGATTCTTTAATACGCACAAATGGATTGGAAGGCACATGGATGTTTAAAACTCCTCCAAAAGGTTGTGTTGTACTGCACAAAGGCTTTGGTTCGGTTCTGCATTTACACACAAGCTAACCAGGGAGTCTGTGGGGACAGCACACAGAGCAGTCAGTCAGCAAGACCTCTGACACCAGCTTTTGCAGGGCTTGGATTCATCCCTGCAAGTTATTTCTGAGAAAAGACAAAAAATCCATTAAAATTGTAAGCATCTTGACTACTTTTCTGTTTTCTGAAACCTTCTTAGAGAGGCTTATAGTCACTTCCAAGGCTGTTTTAGTGAGAACTTCTGGCCCAGACATTGAGGGCTCTTGCTGTTGGATTTTTTTCTATTTCTTTTTCACTAATGCTTTGCAAAACCACAGAGGGTATTAGCCCCTCTGAGAGCAGGTAATGTTGCAGAGGGAACAGTTTTCAGTGTCATTTTCCACCTTAATGTTCTTTAAAGCTTTTGTGCTACAACTAGCTGAAATAAGCACTCTGCCCTAGAATTTGTGCCAGATAACAGGTTCCCCCAAACTTAGTGCTCCCGTTACAAGAGCTGTACATTGTCTATATTGAATGTTCTCCTGCAGGTTTTGATCATGTGTTTTTTATGCTCCTAATCTAAGGGAACAAGTGAGATGGAAGGCCTGCCTAAGGAGATGCTGCATATGCTCAGATTTTGGTGCTTACAGGTCTGCTGTGGCTTCTCCCACTGCAGCATTAGCAATACTCAAAGCTGCAGAAAGCCGCTTATGAGCTGCACCTGTGCAGGGCTGAATTAGGGCAGCAGTGGAAACAAACCAAGGCAGACTTGCCTTTCTTAACAACTTTTGTTTCTGTTTCCTTTCACCTGGCTCTTCTAGCAGTCAAATCGCTTTACATGGTACTGGGAATCTGCTGAGGCTCCAGCAGAGAAATTCTGGATTACAGCTGAATGTGGCCAGAAGGACAAATCCCTTGACTTGGAGAGAGGGGAAAAAAACTTCAAGGAGAAGCAGCTGCTACTGTGTCTGCTCCAAGGGGCCACACTTCACAAGGAAGTTAGAAAGCTTAGAGTTCAGGGACAAGTGACAGAACAAATTACCTGAATGGAAACTTGGGTTGGAATGAGGGAGCAAAGGAATTTAATGAATGTTGTTCATCAAAGAGAAGGTTAAACAGTGATTAATATAGCTAGAGAGGGGAAAAAAAAAATACAAGTACTGACGGGAGCAAAAAGTTGTAAAAGAGTCCAGGGTGGGAAAGTGAGGCTTGACTTATTCAGACTAGATATAAGGCACATTTCTATCATGAGGATAATTAACTGTTGGAACAACTTAAGGGCTGAAGTGGGTTTTCTGTCACTTGAAAATATTGCTGTGTTGTGCTGTAAGATGTTCTGCAGTTTAATCATGGCTTTTGGATTCAAAATGGGAGATAATAGAGATTCAGTCAGTATGGAAGAGGTGAAAATAAACGATAATATTGATGCTTGTCTACTGTTTATGAGGTTTATCAAGTCTCATTTGCACAGTATGTATTTTTTGTTTCAAAATTATTGGCAGCAGCAAAAATTTCCTTTTGTTATATCTTTACATTTTTTTTTATTTTGTTCTGTGACACACATAGCACTTGCACTAATCTGGAAAAATAACTTTTTGAAAAAGAATTAGTAAAGAGCCTACGTGTTTTAGTGTTAAACAGTTTTAAGACACTCAAACTGGAGAGAAGGAGATTCTATTCCAGGAGGTTTAAGTAGCAACTGGTTCAATCTTTTTACAGTGAAGTACAATACCTGCCAAGCATAATTCTGTATTTGAATGTATATGCACTGTAAATAGTGATGTGTTAGAGAAAATACCAACACAATTCTGAAATTAAGCTCTTTGTAATTGTATTAAAAATTAAACCGTGCTTTTTTTTTTTTTTTTAAATAAATGAGACTTGCACCAACATCCACTTATTTTTTCTGTTTGCATCAGGATGGATATGTTTGTAGGAGTACGTATGTAACAGTATAATTTGGAATAGTTGTAAGTGGGACCTTTTTTTTGCATTTGGAAGAATGTGATCTGCATCCCAAGTATTCAGATATCTTTCCCATTTGAAATCACTCATACTGCACATATAATCCCAATTGGATGTCTTATATTCTTGCTTAGGTTTGTCAAGTTTAAATCAAATTAACAGCAGTTTTGAAAAAGAGAAAATAGGTAAGTGAAAAGATGAAAAGCCAGAAGATACAAGACACAGGCTGGACACTATGATTGTAAGGCTGTAGCCAGGTAAATTTAAATAAAGGCCAATTAGGCAGCCCCAGGGGAAGGGTTTAAGGGAATTGTTATGATCCTGCTTGGTCAGAAGATAAGCAATGATGGTTCAAGTGCTCCAGGGTGTGATCCATTAAATAGATGCTCTTGTAGTGGTATAGCTGCCAATACACATCCTCAAAGTAGTATTTCCTCTGAAATTTATCTTTTTAAGTATCTATGTAATTACAGAGGGGTTCATACTTTTTTCATGCAAAGTCTTTCTCTGTTCTTTTCCTTGGGCCGAGATGTATGATCTGTTTGCCATATATTAGATGGGCCGTGGTCATCACCTTCACTTTGGTTTTAGTTGATGTGTTTTTTCCTTATTTCCCATGGCAGATGTACCTATCTGGTCAGGTACCATGGAGTGGGAATACTAAGGATCATTTACTCCTGTTAAGCAGCAGAGTGGTACATTGCAAAACATCTGTATTTTGGTCAGAAGAATCCAAGGATGTTGTCTCAAAGGTCAGTGAAAGGGATTTAAAAGTAGGTCTGACTGACAGTTACTTGAACTGTGAAACAGCGTGAGTACAGCTCTGTATTAGCTCTATAAAACAAATAATTCAGGTTAAAAAAGAAAAAAAAAAGGAAAGCAAAGGTTTTACTGGTGATCAGTAAGCATTTAAATAAAATTAAATTTCTATTGATTTAAACAGATTTAAACATAGAAATTATATGAATTACATAAGGAAGTATAATAGGAATTACACAGCTGCATTAATTTTATGTACTGGTAAATGTACGAAATATAATTTTATTATACAGTGCTGCTGGGTATAGCACCATGAACAAACTCTTTTGTGCTGCAATGCTTAAAAGAGTGTGCCAATCTATACATATTTTGAGTTTGTTTGTTTGCCTTTTATTGTCACCTCATTCTCTCTTGTCTTTCACCTCCCTTCATGTATGTTTTGTCCCTGTTGGATCTGGTTTGAACCTGGATTGTAAATTATCTGAGGTAAGAGGCCTTCCATTTAGGAAGTGTGTGTAATGGCTCATAGAGTGGAGTACCACAGTAATAATCCTTCACCAGGAGGGTAGTGATGTGCTGCAACAGCTTGTCCAGAGAAGTTGTGGCTGCCCCATCCCTGGACATATCCAAGGCCAGCTTGGGCAGGGTTGGAAATAGCCTGTTTTAGTGGGAGGTGTCCCTGCCTATGGCAGGGGAATTGGAACCAGATGGTCTTAAGATCTCTTCCAACTCAAACCATTCTATGGTTTTATGAATAATTATATAGGTTTGTTGGAGTCCAAGGAACTGCTAATGGACAAAGGTTTGTAGGATTGAGTTGTCAATATCCAACAGAATCCACAGCATTTGCGAAGGAGAAGCAGATACATGGCAAACATTGCCCAGAGCATACAGCGTTGGCTGAAAAGGTCAGGGTGGGGAAAGGTAAGCAAGCAGGGCTTCTTGTTAGTCTCATGACTTTAGCACTCCCATTTGCGGAACGAGGTGGCTTTCCTTGAGGCAGAGTTTGGAAAGAGATGTAGCAGAGAATAACACGAGGTGTGCTTCTAACCCTACTTGACTGAAATCAATGGATTATTTACATCTAGTGTCCACGGGACATTATGGATCTGGTCCCAAGGAAGGAGTTCCGCTCACCACTCCTCCCTATATGGCTCCTGACAGACAGTCTGGCCTCCTGCACACTGAGATCACAAGGGGTCATTCCTTTAGGTAGTAAAAGGGTCACAGAGGTAGCCTTCAATGGGGACATACAACTGAACTGCTGCAAAACTGTGAATTCAGTTGGGAAATTTGAATTTTTCCCCATTTAAGAAACTATGAGAGAGAACAGGGCAGGGAATGAGCAAAGGCATTGGCCTAAATGTTAAGAGAGAGGACTTCTGAGGCAGGGGAAAATCTCAAGATAAAAATATCCTTGCATTTACAGCACAGGGTGGGGCAAGAAAATAAAGGTGGAGGAAGTTTCTAGATAAAGCATCCTTTAAAAGTACTACAGTTTTTGATGTGATAAACATCATTCAAAGCAAACAGAACAGCTGCAAAATATGATAAAAATCACTTGAAAGTTCATTGATTTTGCAGTAAAACTGTAAGTACTTCACTTTATAATAATTGTTCCTCTCATGCTTTCAAATCTTGTACTTGAGCTACAAGAGTATTCAGGTCAGGGCTGCATTCAGAAGATAGGCACAAAAAGACAATGAAGCTCAACTAGAGAGATACTTTAATCATGAGCTAATTTACAAACCAAAGCAAAACAAAATCATTTTTGTCTAAGATTATTAGAAGATGCTAATTCGCTGCCTAAAATTATCTTTTTCTGTAACCTAAAAAAAAAAAAATTAAAACCTAACTCTTATCTTCCTAATTAAATTTCGTGACTTGGCTTACATGGTTGGTTAGATTTTTTTTCTTGTCTAAGGACAATATGCATGTGTTATTCAAACATGAGCTCCTCTGTAGTATAAACTCATATAAACACTGTCCTGATGGTGCTAAAGTAATGATAGTGCTTTTTCTAGTCATTTTCTCTTGGCTTGTAGCTATGTTTAAAATAAGTGAGCAGCTTTTATGGAAGAGAGACACATGTGAAAATGGAGCTCTGCTAAGTGTATGCAGCCTTGTAAAATTTGTAAGAGACTTAAAAAAACCCAACACAAAAACAACAAACATACCCACCATACCCACCTGCCCTCCTCCCCCAGACCTAGGAATTTAAAGCAGTGTTGGGTAGCAGGAACATTTCTGTGGTCATGTGATAAGGATACTCAGCATGAGAGCTAGGCAAGGTAAGGATAGAGAGTATTCATTTTAATTAAAAATGTGAATATATCCTTTGTTATCTGTAATAATTTTTTTTTTCTGGAAACATCTACGAGAGCATTTTTTTTTTTTTTTAATTTTCAAAAAACCATGCTGGTGATTCTGTGTGTGTGCACACAAAAGAAAATGTACACACAGTTGCTCGCAAACTTTCTATATTAATAAATTGAAGTATTTTAATGTACATTTTTAACATAAACAATTTATATTTTCTTCAGATGTGATTACATAGCCTTCTTAAAGGCTCTCTAGGGCCTTTAGGCACATCTTGTAGCTAATTAGTAATCTATCTAATAAATAAGTGCGTGGCTCAAGAGTCTACTCCTTTATTAAGGTTAGACACATGCTTAAGAACTTGACTGAATTTAGTCTTGTGGGGTTGGATATCATCCAGTCTGGGGCAGTAATGGCATCATCCACTCTAGGAGACCCTCAGGCACTGTGAGCAATGGGGTATGGGAAGTAGGTAAGCTACCTGAATGCACTGTGTACAGGAAGAAATATTTTGCATGAGCTATCAGCCAAATCTGCGCCACTTCACCCCTCCCAGCTCATGAGCACCTGAGTGTGCTGGCAGGCAGAGGAGAGGATGGGTGAAATGACTGCCAGAAGCGATTTGGTTTCTGAGTGCTTTCAAGTTTTTTAAATCACAAAACCCAAGAGCCACGTGGAGTTTTTTATGATTTAAATGCTTGATGGTGTTCAGTTCTGTCCTAAGTATGTAGCTACACTAACCAATAATATACACTTCAAGCCTTTCATATTATTAAAGTTCAAACATTAATAATATAGCCCTTCATTTCAAAAGACTGTGCTTGCACAAAGGCAAATGTCAGCAGAGGTACAAGGCCATTATTTTTCTCTTTTTTTTTGATACCTCGTGGCACCTTTTGTGAAGCAGCTCATCTTGTTTTGTCCTCTTCTTTGTTTACAGACTATGCAGCCAGTGCCTGCTCCAGCACTGGCGCTCTCGGTGCGATATCACCTTCTTCCCATCACACAGGGCAGAGATGGACCTAGACCTTGTACCAGCTGCCTGAGCTCTGGGTCCTGGGGACTCCTTCAGCTTTGTCTTGTCTGATTTGTTGTGACTGCTGTGCTGCCAGCCAGGCCTGTGGGTGCCCTGAACCCTTGCTCCCCTTGATGACTTGCCTGTTCCCCTTTACTTTGTTTGTTAATTAGTGCTCTCTGGATGTTCTTGTTTAAGCAACTGCTCCCTAAGTCGTTGATTTCTTCCTCTTTCCACATTTCTGGTCAGTTCTTCTAACCATATACATCTGATCAGCCTGGTGTACTGTGTAAAACACATCTCCCATCGCTGCTGCCAGCAGCCTGCAATCCTATCAGTGCTGGTTTGTCAGCTTTCTCAAGGGGCCAGTAATTTTTTGATGCTGTGATGTGCACACCAGACGAAACAACAATGCAAGTGAGAGTACTAGGTGTTGGAGCATTACTGTTGGACTGCTGGTTCTGCTCCTGGCCATTTTGACCTCACAGTGATGCTCTGTGCACCAAGTTTCACAAGGGAAAGGTTGCGACAGTCTGAAAGGAACCTTTGCAAAAGTGTATTTAATATAGTACTGTTAAATCTCTGTGAGCCTGTGTTTTTATGCAGAGAAGAGAGAGGAATGGGACTATTATAAAAGGTCATGTGTTTATTTGTCCTTTTTTTTCAAGGTCTATCTGCAAACATTTGAGGGCAAGTTTAAATGGTGCTGCTGAGCCCATCTTCCCATCTCTTTTATAAAGCAAGGGGTTTGACTGCTCTCAACTAGCATAAAATGACTCTGCATTGGGAACAGCCAAATACTGCCTGGTTAGCATTGAAAACAGAGCAGCAGGTTTTTGAGCAGAAGTGTGCTATCACTTCTGACTCAGGAAGCTTTCTAATTTCCCCTCCCGTTTATCTACATATTTGAGTTGTTCTCAGCATAAACATTTGTACTCTAAGGATTTTTATTCCTTTTAATTTGATCTAAGTGTGTGTAATACTGAGTAATGACAGTGGAAGAGCATTTCTCAATGCACTTCTCTTTCTGCTGACAGCCAGTGCATCACACAGATGACACAGCTAACTATATCACATTGAAGTTCTTCCACTAGACATATGGCCTATATCTATTGTGTGCCTGAGCTTTGTCCTGTCACTAAAGAAATTAGTTGTACCAAACCCTGGTATTGTGCTCACATTGCCCTTGTAGGCTTCCTGCTGCAGGAGGAAAATGGGATTTGTAGGCAAGGCCAAGGTCTGGGCTGATTTTGTAATAATGGCCCTCAAACTGCAGATGAAGCATAAAGGAGTTTTTGGAAGCTTCGCTTCACAGGGATGGTGTTCTTGGTTGCCTCTAAAAGCACAGGACCACCCCAAAACTTTCTTCAGCTGTTCCAGTGCAGCTGTGAAAGAACCAGCTCCAGATTAACTGTCTGGGCAGTGAGTAAATTTGGCCTCAAAGCCGTTGATAAATGCAAGCGGCCACTAAGTCCTGACACTATAATGACATAGCAGGACACCAAGCTGATTGATGAAGAGATTAAAACATCTGCAACGTGTCATTTCAGTGTTAATCTCACACCGTTGTTACAATAGGACTTCAGCTTTGTTTCCTGAAGTGTGTGTACGAGTCACTGGAGATCAGTCTGTCCAGAGCTCTATAGTTACCCCTCACTTCAGGGCTGAGGTGTGCTTACAGCTGGCTCAGCATCTGTGTTTTAAGAGATTGTCAATGTGTGAGACAGTCAACGGAATTATTCATCTTCAATTTCAGCAAAAGTTGACTCTTGGTTTTCTTAATTTAAAGGGATAACGCAGCTGTTTATTCTGTCTTCTGGAACACCCAGTCTTCCAAGGTTTTCAGGAACTTCATGAAGCTAACATACGAAATCAAAAGCTATGCACTGTAGTAACTCTGATGGGAAATTATTAAGATTCAGTGATTAATAATTTTGTAACTTTTTGACTTAACTGTCACTGGACTGTTTTCTGCTGGATTTATTTTTGGATCTCTTGTAATTCACAACTGGGTAGGGTTTGGTTCATTAAATTGCAAAGTTTTCAAGCCAATGCTTACATTGTCCATCAATATCTTGGCAGAATTATCCATGATTCTTCTTAATTGAGGGAAGCGGTGAGAATGGGCATCCAATTAGGGCATTCATTGTCTCAAACATCCATTCCTGTTTACGCTTCTTGGAAGCTTTCTCAATGTGCTGTGTTGTACTGGCCTGAGAATCACACTGGTCCTGACCTACTTGGCCTGTTAATCTCGCTCATCCTCTGTCTGTCCCTTTGTCCGACTTTTGTAGTCCGGGATTCTGGGACAAAATATGTAGATGTCTCTGTCCTTTGGGTATTCCTTGAAATGCCAAGTTTCTGGGCACTCTAAAACCGCGGAGTTTAATATGCCAGTGAAAAGCTGAACTTCTTAACCATTACTTCCCATGAGAGCAAATTCTGCTTTGTGAGGTACTTCAGGAGCACCCTGAGGCCATGCCCCAGAGCACAATGCAGGGCGCTTATTGCCTGTGGTGTGGGGGCCAATTTGCCCTTTTTTAGCCCTAAGTGTTGAATCTCAGGTCGGATGGCTGTGCACTGAGCTGCACATGGCAGTGTTGCTGTGCACTGCAGGGACCCCCAGGGACGTTTGGGTACACTTAATTGTTGATCACCCACAGCAGCCAAACAGCCTGGTGGCCAGAAGAGCAGCTCTCACCACAAGTTCACCAGGATACAGGGATGGACATAAACCTTCCTGCCACATGGCAGTCCATCCCAAGGCAGGAATGTGGCTGGCTACACCTGTCCCCTCCCCAGAAGTGATCTTTTCTGCATTAGAATTAACATAATGGCACTGGTATGGCCACTTTTAACAAATGCATTTCTGCCATGGCATCCTGGCTCCTGTGATGGCAGGGCTGGGAAGCTCCTTCCTTCTCCCTTGGTCACTTTCGCCATTGCTACAATCAGCATTATGTCCTTTACCACATGTCTGGTCTGCTTATTTATCGAGATTCACAGACTATTTATTCCTTTAATAATAATAATAATGACTCCCCAGTGCTAATTTCTGGGCACCTAATGAAATCACAGCAGCCTGGTGTTGCAGTGATGAGGAGTGCTCTTAAATTGCATCAGCTCAAGGCCCCTTACTGGAGACAGCCTGAATGACTGTGGCAGGAGCAGTGCCTGGGCAAAGCCCCAGGGCAGATCAACAGTTGAGAAAACAGGTTTGACACCACCCTTTACTCTTCATCCTATTATTTTAGTGGTGTTTTGCTGGTGAGAAACAACCAGCATACCCTCAGACCATATCCTAGGTCTGTACAAGTGAAGCCAGATTTGGCCTAACAATGACAACCCAACCACTTGCCCGTAACCTTGTGTTCAAAAATGTGACTGCAGCACTGCTGTGTGTAGCTATGTGAGTGTATTTTGAAAATACATCCATTTGAAATGTCCTTCTTAAGTACAGCGAGAGTGCTATAGTTAAGGGATCTTGGTTTAGAGGAGGAGGATTGATTAGAAATAATAATAAATTCTGTAGAATATGTGGCCATGCCACATTCAATCTGGTAAACCTCTTATGTCTCACAACCCGATCACGAATTTTCTGTGTCAGTGGGTGTGTAATCACTCTTAATACAATGATTTACAGTTTGTGTGCAGACAACAGATAGATAGACTCAAATTAGGAAAGACTATCAAAAAAAAGTTGTATTTGTAATTAAACAACATTCCAACATTGTGCGTGAAGTGAGACTAAAATCTGTCAGAAGACAGAAAAATGTAGCAGTAATTTTCATCTGAAAATCTGTATCATTAAGGAATTGTCCAAGATTAGACCCCTACAAGCATTAGCTTGTGAACACTGGGGAAAAAAAAAAAGAGCAACAGCTTTAAGCATTAATGTGGTTAATCCCACAGCGTAGCACTTGGTTAGAGTCAGGATTTGGAATTATAGCTCAAATGGTGACATTTCAAGGGGAAGGTCAGTTTGAATCAGTGATAATACTTGGCGTTTTTGCTGTGCCTTCCGAATAAGAACCTCAGAGGGGTTTATAGACATTAGTGAATTAAGGTTCTCAGATCTCTGCCAAGACTGCAGTTTTATCCCTGTTGTACAGAGGGGAAAACCGAGTCATGAAGAATTTAAGTGGCCCTGCTGAAACAGCAAAGGGTGGTTCTATGTGGGGTGCTCCTGGATCCCTACAGCTCTGTAGTGAAGCATGGACAGGGCTACGGGGTGCAGAATGTGCCACTGGCTGCAGCAGGGATATGGTGAAGGTGAGCCTCAGGAGGATGTTTGTCACTGGTGTTTTGTGGATAAGAGCAGTTTCCTTCCTCTTGTTATCTTGTGATGTGTTTTACTGTGGCTCCTCAGCATGGACTTATGCTTTTTCCATCCATAGTGGCTGAGCTGTTCCATCCTATTCTTTGTCCTGGAAGAGCCCACTTAACTCTTCAGCAATTCTATCTCAACGAGTTCCTTAACCATTGGAATTTGGTGGGAGGCAGGTTCTCCCCACTTTTTTTTTTTTTTTTTGAATGGGATTCCATGCTGGAGAGGTGTGCTGTTCTTACACAGGAGGAAGCAGGGTTAGGAACTGAGAACACCAACAAGCATCGCACCTCAGAGTTCCCTATTTCATTTTAGGTAGTGCTTCCAGTATGTGGCTTACAACACAACTTACTGTTCAGATTGAGACTCAATTGAAATCAGCTGCTAATTAAATTTATGTCTAAATTAATAAGTCACAACTATTCAGATCATGTTCATATGAACAATTTCTATTAAGAGGAACATAATTTTTAGATTCTGTATTCAATGAACCGTGTTGTTTGATAAGGCCAGTAGGACCAGGGCAGCGATTGCCCCTCTGTACTCAGCAGTGGTGAGGCCACACCTTGAATACTGTGCTCAGTTCTGGGCCCCTCATTACAAGTGACACTGAGGTGCTGGAGTGTGTCCAGAGAAGGGCCGTGAAGCTGAAAAAGGTTCTGGATCACAGGTTTTAGGAGGAGCGGCTGAGCGAGCTGGGGTTGTTTAGCCTGGAGAAAAGGAAGCTTGGTGGGGGTCCTTTTCACTCTCTACAGCTACCCAAAATGAGGGTATAGCCAGGTGGGGGTCAGCCTCTTCTTCCAGGTGACAAGTGACAGGGCAAGAGGAAATGGCCTCAGGTTGCACTGGGGGAGGTTTAGTTTGGATATTATGGAAAACTTCTTCATGGAAAGGGTGGTCAGGCATTGAAACAGGCTGCTCAGGGAAGTGGTGGAGTCACCATCCCTGGAAGTGTTTAAAAGATGTGTAGATGTGGCACTGAGGGACATGGTTTGGTGGTGGACTTGGCAGTGTTAGGCTAATCTTGGACTCAATGATTTTATATTTTTTTTCGTATCTAAACAATTCTATTAAATTCTTGTGACAATTGGGACTAATAGAATATGTTAACCTTTATTCGCCTCAGCTTGACACCACATTAGACCATGAATTAGTTTATGAGTGTTTAGAAGAGTTTCATAATTAAATAGCCATTGTGACTCCTTTGGCCTGTCAGCTGAGTTACTTATACCAGGTCCTTTCTTTGGAAAGCAGCGTTCAAAGCAAACTAATGAAGGTCTGTGAAATGCAAACAGGGTGTTCTGTTCTTTGCTGTCCTTCTGTCTGTGCAAGCGGTGTCCTGGGCAGTTCGTGTTGCCCCCCATAAACACTTCAGCTCGGCTTCCTTCCTCCCTTATCCCCGCCACAACCTTGAAATTAAGAACTGGGAGCTTCCAGTCTCTGTGGTTCTTAAATATATGTAAGTCCTAAAAATTGCTGCATCCTAAAAATATGAATGCAGATGTGCTGTAACGAGAGAATTCCTAGTTAACTACCTTTGCCTATTTTGCTACTTACATTGCTGAGGAGAAAGTCTGGGAACAGTTTCTCTTTGACAGGCTGGAGGGCAAAACTAAGGAATAGATAAGAGGGAACCCAGAGTATTCAAGTCCTCTAAATGCTTTGCAAATAGATTTATGGGGAAGGGAAAAGCTGGGACACTGGAAGCGAGGTCCCTGTGACACTCAGCTCTGTGGTATCCCATGGACTTAATGACTGGAGTCTAAGTCCATGCAGCCCCATGGAAAGATTTGAAAACCCCTGTGCCATGTACTAAGGGACTTTGATTAAGGACTTTAATGTGTCTTGTTTCACTCTGAGCAATGTAATCCCTGGCACTGAACAACTGAAAGACATTTGGTAACTATAAAGATATTTCCAAAGAAAAACCTTTATGTTCTGGGAAAAACTCAAATGTTAACAACGAAAAAAAGATGAAGGAGTGTCTTGGTTTGAGAGACAGGTGTCTGTTAAGGAAGGCAGGAGCCTCCCCTGGAACGGGAAAATGCAACCCCCTTCCCTTCCAATTACTATATATTTGAAATTAAGGGGCTTTCAGGCACAGATATGATGAATAGGAATAACAGTTCTTTACTAATATATATATATATATATAAATATAACGAGGCAAACAAAACAACAGTAACTACGGCAGTAACAAGAACCACACACCCAGTGACCCCTCTCGGCTGTCAGGCACTTTCCCTTTGGTGCAGTTCGGTCACGGCCGGCAGGGGCGCTGGCGGCTCCCGGTGAGCAGGGCAGGTGCGATGGTTCCCCCGCGGCTGCAGGGGGCGCTCCGGAGCGAGCTCGGGGACCACGCGGTAATGG
>VWZT01004376.1:0-12771 GCA_013397055.1 Pachycephala philippinensis | reverse complement strand
GTGTGCCGCTACAGTGTAGCGGAGGCTCGGAGCAGCAGCAAAGAAAACGGCAGGGCTAGGGCAGCCGCAGCCCAGCTTCCAGCGAGGAGGGGGAAGACGGGCTTGAGATCCCGGTGGGGTCCCCGGTAGGAAAGCAGCAGAAGGCAGCGGATCTGCAAAGGCGAGTAATCTCCTTCACTCCGAGGGGGAGCTCCTGTCTCCTCCGATGCCGGGAGAAACAGGAAGTCCAGGGCTGTATCCAGCCTGTCTTTTACCAGTTCAAATCTCGCGGCATACCCCGCCCAGCACGAGAAAAACCCAGGCCAGATGGACTCCTCCCCCAGTGGCCACGTCTTTTGTCCTTCTTAAGTATGTGACAATAAGCAACTAAAGTATGGAAAAATTCCTTAAGAGGGAAGAAACAAAAAACAAAAGGCAACTCCCAAAACCCTCAACAAGGAGACAAAGTAAAATCATTGAGCTCTGCACCTTAGGAAATGAAAGCTTTGAGTTCATTTAACCTGATCTACTTGGTCATCTTAAATTATGCCTCAGTGGTATGTTCTGGTTTCCATCTTGCATATTGGATTCCCATGTGGGAATTTATCTGCCGGGACCTGCCTTTCTCAAAATTTAAAGAAGTTTCCATAAGAGCTTCCATCAAATGCTATTCCTCCTCTTATTTTAAATAACAACAAGGTATGACAGGATTATCATCACAGGCTCAGTTTTATAGCTGGAGAAGCAAAGTATTAAGGGATTTCTCAAGTGTAACAGAAGTTTAGAGGAGGAGTAAACAACTCAGGGCCTAGGGAGATGGCCTCCAGTGGTCTCCTTGCAGAGTGTCAAAAATTAGGAAGAAAACAAGATATATGCTTATTTATTTCTAGATTCTTTTTGCTAGCCCAGATGTATGTGAGCAACAATGTTTTGTAGCTGTTGCTTACATTCTATAACAGCAAGTAATAAGGCCACAAGAAAATGATTTGCTAAGCAGGAGGAAGAAAGGCCAAACTTGTTAAGGAAATAATGTTACTTTCAAGATTCTCAGGGGATATTAGAAACAATGGAGAGTAAAACAAATGCTAGAATTGCATATAAAAGGTAGTTGACATAAAAATGTCAAATGGCCTAAACCACATTTCTGCAAAATGCTGTGATGTTACTCTATTGGCAAGAACACAAAAGGGAGCAGGACTAGAAGATGCCAGCTATTCATTTTATTAAGAACTCGGAGAACAGAAAAATGAATGGGTATATTAAATTGTAATAAGAACTGAAGAAATGGCAATGCATTTAGTTACTAAAGCCCATTTAAGAGCAGAAGTTTTGTAATTAAAGTGACTCACCATGCAGCTGACAAGAATGTGAATGCCATGCCACTGCATGTAGTTTGTGTCAAAGTATTCATGAACTTGCCATGCTCTTTACTCAGACTTGTCCTTGTAGAACAAGAAAGCTTTCAACTTGTACCTCTTAACGCAGCTTCTATTTCTGTTTCTGCAGGTTCTCTACTTTTGTGCCACAGCTTCTGATTCAGCTCAGTAATGCTTCAGCCAGGAGCTTCTGCAAGGTCTGCTCTGTGTGAGCAAACATGATTTAAAACCAGTTCTGGTGATGGATGGGAACAGAAAGCAGTATGGTAGTGTCCTTTCTTCAGTTAGTTTAAACAAGGGATGTGAAAATAAGGGTTCAGATACGTGTACTAATGGAAACAACTGTGCCTTTTCAAGGAATATTGTCCCACTCCCTGACAAAACAGAGACTTCCTCCCCATCCTGCTCTGTTCACACACTGACACTGATGTCTTAATAGCAAGTTTGTCTTTGTATGTAATTTCAGGCCCCTGAGTAAGGTGGTCAAGCAATGGTGATGAAACTGTGCAGTGTAGGTTGGTTTGTTTTTCTGGATGTTTTTCTTTTGTTGCTTGTTTTGTTTTGTGGGGTTGTTTGGGTTTTCTGGTCTTCAGTTATCAATACCTTTCCTTTGGAGTTCAGGGCTGGTAAGTGAAGTAAGACAGGTGTCAGCTAGTTCCTTTGGTCAGACTCTGGTTGATGCAGATGCCGAATTTTTGGTGTGGAGAGCAAGGGCTTACCCCAGAGCTATCAAGGTATGAGCAAGGCAGAAGTGGGTAGGACATAGAAAGCAATCTGCCCTCATCCACATACACCTGCCACTGGCCAGAGGTGTGTCGGGCTGTGCGTGTGGCAGGGGTGACTGCACACCGTGAGACATCTTCCCAAAGTCAGGGAGAGCAGGGCAGAAAACTGACTTGCTGAGTTGCAATCTGCTTTTGGCAGAAGAGAGGTACACAGCAGCCCTTGCTCAGAGCAGATTGCACAGTTACCTTTTAGCCCTTTGCTAGTTGTTGACAGAGTTTGTTCTGTTCATGCTCCAATACAGGGACATTAGTTCACAATTTCCTTTAATGTCAAATCCAGAAGTTTAAAAATAGAAGGCAGATGTGAGGATTCCATAAATACATTATAATTAATTAATTAATTATACCAAATATATACCTCTTATATAACACATTATCAAAGGATTATTAGAATGCAGATGTCTGTCTACACAGTCTTGGAGATTTGCATTTCCATCTTTTCCACAGGAAGTGGCCTGACTTTCAGGACAAATATTAGTCATTAATGCTGAGTTTCCACGGTAGTTTTAGCATGGGTGTAATGGAATCATAGAATCATAGACTGGTCTGGGCTGGAGGAGACCTTAAAGATTATGTAGTTCCAACCCCCCTGCCATGGGCAGGGACATCTTTCACTAGACCAGGTTGCTCAAATTTTCATACAACCTTGAACGCTTTCAGGGGTGAGGCACCCACGACTTCTCTTGGCAACCTGTTCCAGTGCCTCACCACCCTCACAGTACAGATTTTTTACCTAATATCTAATCTAAACCTCTTTTTCAGTTTAAAACCATTTCCCCTTGTCCTGTCACTACATGCTCTTGTAATGGAGCACTAATACATATTCGAACTTACAGCAAAACTGTTTACTTAACACAGAGGATCCCACAGTTTCTTTCTTTGAAGTTGGAGTCTCTATTTACTTGAATTGTTTTGTTGTTTTTAGTTGCTGGCCTCCATTGATATGAAAGCTGTTCTGTTAATTTACCTGCAAAATACTGGACAATTGATTTTGGATATAGCATTATTTTTGGATTACATGTTGGGCCAAATATTGCTTGATGAGGAGTTGCTTACACTGGTGGAATGAAGCTGACTACCCCAGCAGCAGGGTTGCTTGGAGTTATTTCTGTTTTTCTTACCAGTGCACATCAAGGAGAAGCAATGGAAATGGTTCACTTTGTCAGGTTTTGGGCCATGGTCCTTTTCAGGCTGTGACAGGGGGACAGTTATATAGGAAATAACAGTGTACACCCAGTTCTATTTTTCACTTTACTGAATGGTCCTATTTTTCTCACATTTTTTTTGGTATAAGCTGAAAGGAGAAATTGATTGTTATTTGCTGTGTTTTAAATCAACATCTCCTGGTATTAAACAGCTACAGCGTTGCTTCCAAATAGCAGAAAACTGATGCCATTTTTAAACTGAGATGTTACATTCTGAAGAAAAAATGGATCATCTGTTTTATGAAATTCTTTCTATTTGCTTTCTCCTTCGGCTTTAATTTATGTTCAGCATGTATTCATTTATGGCTGTGAGATGGAAGAGGAAGGGATGGCCATAAATGCTTTTGGTATTTGGGACAAGGGGCTGCAGGGCTGCAAGGAGGGGAAGACCTTCCTGGAGCAAAGACAAGTTATCCAAACCTAGTGCCTGCAGTGTCACCCATAGCAGATGTGATTGTTGTAGGTCTGGTTTTGTTATAGAGATTGACAAACTTTTGGGATTATCTACATTTCTGCACGGAAAAGGAAGAAAAAGTTGCAAGCTAATAGAGCTGATGGTATTGCTTTGTATGGATTTGAGCCTGGACCTTAGAAAGGCTCAAATTTTTGTTGAGAATCATTAGGTCTCTACATTATTCTGTGGCCTTGAAGCACGCCTTATCCACTCCACCTCAGCATCCCACCAGCGGACCTGATGTTAATTTAATATATCAGCAAATATTTTAAAAAGATTTGAAAAAAATCCAACTCTGCTTTGGCAGTAGTTACTAATGTTATACTAACTCTCTCAGCCCTTAGTTTGGGAAATGCTGGGAGCTGGGGTAGAGAAGATAAGTATTTGTTTCCCCCTGAAGGTCTGTGTCATCCTTGGAGGGCTGTAGACACCTGTGCTGGGGCAGCTTCCTCCTGTGCTCTCAGGAAGGAACTGCAGCACAGTATTACCAAACCAAGGGCATGCTGTACTTGAACTGTGGTAGATCTCCCCACGTGCTGTGGATCTATAACCCGTGGCTTAGCCCAGATCCTGTCTGTCAGCCAGGTTCCTGCTGCTCTGGGCCAAGACTGAAAAAGGAGA
This sequence comes from Pachycephala philippinensis, assembly GCA_013397055.1. Classification (NCBI taxonomy): domain Eukaryota; kingdom Metazoa; phylum Chordata; class Aves; order Passeriformes; genus Pachycephala; species Pachycephala philippinensis. Next base: position 8,351 of record VWZT01004376.1, on the reverse strand, counting down.
ATTCTTTGGCCTCTGTGTTGGCAAACTGGCGGTCTGTACCCCAAATCTGAACACCTCTGAAGCTCACATGTGTGTGGAGCTGCCCCTAAGCCTGGCCGTGAGCTAAGCTATACATCCAGCTGCTCCCTCTAGCTTGTGATAATGAATTTTCATCGCAGTGGAATTTAGAAAGGAATTGCTCTGATTCTAAAGCTCATTCGTTGCTAACAATAATAACAATAAAAAGAGCCATTTCTTAAGGACTAAAAACTAATCAGTGAATGTGTAGTTTCTGTGTCTCCTGCAGGTTCTTGTCTTGTGGGGCTGCCAGACCGCCCGAGTCATGTGACTGGCTGTCTGATTTCCGACTCAAGCTTTTCATTTCCTAAATGATAACGGATAAAAGATAAAATCTGGCACACACAGGTAATCTTTGCCATCTTAATATTTGTTAAGCTTTTTGATTTACTGAGAAGTTAAAGTCACTGCAGGTCACAAAACCTGCACATTAGATCTGCTTCATAAGACACTGTGAGTGAATGCTTTAGTCATTCATTTCACCATCTTTAAACCAATGTAGCTGAAGAATTGCACCTCCAATTTATAAATCTTTTAATTTATTTCTGATTCGGGTTTATAGGATGGGACTATATCCAGCTTTCCCCAGCCATTTGTGCATAGCTAGAGAAGAACCTAACATATTTCTTGCATAATGGAGACTTGATCCAGCTTACATTTGTTAAATCATCCAAAAGGAAATATTCTCACTAGGAAACTTTTGCACATAGTTAACGTATCCAATCTGATACCTGTGTTTTAAGTTTCTGCTGTTCTTCTGCATAAATACTTCTCTCCCTCCCCCATACACACACTCACCCCTCCCTTCTGTAAAAGAGAAATATGATTATCATAGTTTCTCTGTCTCTGTTTTGCACATCTGCTCCCCACCCTTTTTCTGAAGGAGACATACGGTCCACAGAGAAATTAGAGATGATCGGAACCATTTTGGATACCTACTGCTATGGGATGCATGGAGGCCCATGGGTAGCTCAGGTTTCACATCTGCCAGCTTTTCAGAGGATGTGATCAAGGGCAGAAATAAGCAGATGAGGATGATGATGATGATGAGGATGCTGTGGAAACTGGTGTGAGGGAAATGGGATCCCTCCTCCTGGAAATATGTGTGCCCCCTAGCCCAAGTCAAGATCATTTGGATGTAGCAGTAAGGCTAACACAAAGGAAAGTGTATTTTAAATAATGCATCATTTTAAAAAGAGAGCTTATGTCTTTAAAATACAGCATCAGAGTTAGAATCTGCTTTAGATTTGGGCACGGTCTTTGACTTTGGAACGCTGACAATGTAAAAAAGAGTGAAATGGGTCAAAGAGTCTGTCAGACAAGGTGAGAGATACTAAGCTTGCCTCTGATCTCACACCAACATGCAGTGGTGTAACTCCATTGCCCTCTGTAGATTTATGCAAACATATGGAGACAAAAACCTGCCCCAGAATGATTCAGTACCAAAATAGACCCTTTTTTTCTATGGCAATGTAAAAGCCTTACAGGAGGAACACACAAGATTCCAAAGGGCAAAATTTTGGCTTGGATTAATACTGCTTCCAGCCACCCCAATGCAGAAACTTCTCTCCAATTAGCTGACCTTGATGGATAAATTCCTCCTTTTTATCTTCCTCCAACCTTTCCCATATTCCATCTCTTCTTCTCCTTGATCCTCCTGATAAAGTCAGGCTGTCCTTCCAACTGCGATCAGCAGAGCCTTTAGCCAGTGCACAGCTCGCTCTCCAAGGACTCCTGATGCCAGGGGCTCCTTTCATTTTCTCTGCAAATACTTTTTAACAAATTCAAAAGCCCTTATTGTGAAAGGAACAAAATACATTTGTGTGTAGTGATGTATCTGCTAAACGGTGTGTGCTTTTCCCCATGCAGCTCTCAAGGGACCTTTAGGCACGTTCTGTGGGCAGAGCACATGGAATTGCTCAGATGTATTGTTTGCATAGTGCAGTGTTTCTCTGAGTATCAGATCCTGAGAGAGGATTAGGAACATGCATAGTTTTTAAAGACTTCCTGGGCTGAGTGGGCTGGATTCACACCACCCTGTTCAGAGCCTGACTTTACCTTTGCAGTACAAGGCAGGTGAGTGTCTGTCCCTCACAACAAAGTTCAGAGCACTTCAGCCAAGTGTCCAGGCTCCCTCCATCATCGGTGCAGCCAGGAGAGAGCAATTCATCATGTGGCATCAGTCAGACACTTTGGGTAATTGGTTTGGGGATGAGGCATTCAGCCCAAAGTTCCTCAGGTATCTGCCTTGTCTGGTCAGCCAACTCTCTTTGGATACTGTGCAAAGAGCAGCAAGTGGTGGGCTTCAGGCACAAACCAGAAAAATATTGCTTGAACTGGGAGAGTTTCAGCAGCTCACAACTCAGTCTTCCTTTTGTGGGAAGGAGGATATTAATGGAAACCAGCCAGTGCTAGAGATATGAACAGGCATAGGAGGGTCTCTGGCTTTCAGACTGGGACCTGTGTGTCAAAAAAGAGATTTCGTCTCTTTGGATAGGAAGAAAGAGGGAGACAGAAACTTCAAGAAATCTCTTGATGGAATAAAGAAGTATGAGTATGTTTGCACTAGGACATATGTAAGACAGCTATGAGCCGTGTCAATACCAGGTGCTTTTACCCTGCTGAATTGCTATAAAACCACTTGCTGTTTTCTTTTGTCTCTTCAAGATGTGACAAAGAGACATTTTGTTTGAACCTCCAAATTTACCTCTGAGCAGTTTAGCCAGGGAAAAAACCCCTGAGAGATGTGGCTGTACATGTATGCAAGGACAAGAAAGCAGGAAATGTACCATCTGCTGAGGGTAAAAAGAGGAGAGTGGTTGCAGTCCAGGAAGGGCTCTCAGTATTTTTTTTCCCATGTATTTATTAGTTCACTGCTCTTTGACATTTTTCCCCCAGACACTGCTTCCACTAGATTTTCTACCGGTTTACCAGCAAACAATTACCCTTCCCACAGCTTTGAAGTCATTGTTCCTCATACCCTCCTGTTTTGGGTTCACAAAAACATTTACTGTACTTGTTATTAGTCTTAAGTCTCCTGAGTTCTCCCTTAAGTTTTTATAATCTTCACATTCCGATAGCACAGGCCAAATTTGTTTGACCCTGCCCCCAGTTTCTAATAAAATATCTTTTTCCCTAAGGTTCTGGGGAGAGAGTCATATCTGGGGTGGAATCATGTGAAATTAATTCATTTTTTGCATGTCCTCAACCTTAGGTCAGGCAGTATTGTCTCCTGATGTGTTTCTTTCTGCTTCTTTCTGAAGCCACAAGCTGCCCACTACCCGATCCTGAGAAAGTGAAATTCAGCCTTGACATTGGATTACTGAAATTTGGCCCTACTTTCACTGAAAAGTTTGTAAATATGACCCCATTTTTCGTTGTGTAACACAACTCCAACTCAGAACCTGTTTTAGATTTGTTGCAAACCCTTCTCATGGGTTTCAGCAGTGCAGGGGTTGTGCTGAGCAGGGGACCACTGTTTATCCTCTTGCTTCCTTGTCCTGGTCTCTGCCTGGACAGTGGGTAGGTGGTTCTGTGATGGGCTGCTGGGGGTGGGTGCCCAGGGTGCTGTGGTTCCCTCTGTGCCCAGATTTCCTCCCACTGTGTGCACAGGGAGGGCTGGTGTGTTCCCTGAAGGAAAACTGCACGCCCAGGTTGGAGAGGGCAATTGTCACTGGTCCCATCAGGCTGGATCATATTTTGGGGCTGAAGGCTTGACACATCTGTCCCTCCTCCTGGCCTGGCTTTGCCAATGACATGGTGAGGGCTGATGCGGACAGCTCACAGACCACTTCTGTGAAAAATGTGTCGCACCCCTGAGGTGAGGCTCTTGCTGAGTTAATCTTCAGGCATCAGCAAAGTACTCTGTCTTGATATATACGACTTTTTGCTAGCATTTCTCAACTTACTGAAAATAATTCTTGGCCTTCATAAACCAAGACTGATACTGATTTTTTTTCTCCAGCTAAATGGTTCTGTTTTACAGAACACAAACACATGAGCCAAAGGAGAATTAAGCAGGTAAAAAGAGCGTTGCTCTGGCTTTTTTAGAGAATTTAGGACAGAGCACTAGAGGAAGATAGAAAGATTTACGTTAGATTTTCACACCTTTAGGAATAAATCTTCAAGATGGAAAATATCTTGGAAAGTCCTGTGACCATGTTTTAGGAAAGTGAATTCATCCGTTCTATTTCACACAGCACAAGTTTTTGTGTTGAGCCAGTTTTTCTGAGCTCCTGGTGACTTTAACTGTTAAATGATTTCTGTACCATCTCAAGGTTTTCTTTCTGCTAGAGCATTTTCAGGGACTGCAGTGATCAGTAAAATCACCCATTTAACTTCTTCACATAAATGAATATGTTTCTGGCCCACAAAAAAAAAACAAACAAAAAAACCAAACAACAACAACAACAAAAAAACAACAAAAAAAACCACCAACGAAAAAGTGTGTTCATACAAGACCTTTCCAGGTAGCTTTCAAGTCCTTTGTTTTCTGCTTGGTCTTGAGTTGTCAATGTTACTGTTCATTTGCATTTCACATCTCTGAGTAAGACAATGTCCTCAGGGTTCTGACTCGTTATTGGATGCCAGAGCTAAAAACTGAGCCATACCTTCACGTTCTATTGTATTTGATGGGGGATTCTCAGCAGTGCTGTGTCTCTTCCTGTTTGGAGGATATCTCCTTTCCTGACAAAGTTTGATACCTGCTGGTGATCAAGGTGTATCACAGAGTTAACCCTGTTCCTGCCAAGCAGAATGCTGTTGTACCATTCCAGCTCATTTGTATGGGAGGGGCCAACGTGTTTAATGGAAAGTGGGGGGGAGGGATGCCCCTCCTGCAGAGAGTTGTAGCTGATGGATTATAACAGTCTGTTCAGGAGTTCCTCTCACTGGCAGGTTTACTCAGGAAGGATTTTATTAAGCACTGATCTGCAGCAGTTTGGAGAGCAAACTTCGCTATGCTGGTGCAAAGACTTTCCCTGCTGTTGCTTAGATGAGCAGTTTTGTTAAAATACAGTTCATGCCACTTCATACCTGAAGGTGGACAAGAGCTATTGCACCATGGGATGTAATAACAGAATACACTGTAAAAGTTTGCTGAGGGATTGTTAAAATCAATATAATTTTTGTTGCAGGCTTATGTGCCTGAAACAGCTTTGTTAGAATTCCAGTTTACTGAGACTAGGGAAGCATGTGAAGAACCAGGGAAATCACTTGTGGAAGAAGACAATGGAAGATTTTTGCAAACTTTGTTGTCTCTGTCTGCATTGAAAGGTTATGGTTGATGGGCTTTTGACTCAGGCAATAAAGGACTCTTTTACAGAAATTTCAAGTTAGTAATAGACCTCCTCTTCATTCCTCTAATAGACATTTCTCCACTTACTTTTCTGTATATTTCTAAGAATAATTCTTATTTCATAAACCAAGAGTCCTAATTAATTGTTTCAGCTATTTAGTTCTGCCTTAAAAAAGAATAATATTACCAAATGGAAAATTATATAGGTAAAAACAATATTGCTCCATCTTTCTGACTAATTAAGGTGAATATTTCATTCCACCCAACTTTTATATGCATGATATCATTTGTTTTGGTACTAGAAGAGACCAGAGAAGAATGTATCCTGTCTTCTGCTTACAGAATCACTGTGATGCCCTCAGTTTGGTTTCTATAACTATTTAATGACAGACAGTTGATTCTTGGTTCCAACAACCTGAAGGCTCTCTTGCTCTACCTCTAGGAAAGCTTCCACTGTGAAAAGCATCTGAAGCAATGACTGAGTCTGCTGATTCCTTCCTGAATATCTTAACGAATCAAGTCACTTCTCAAAGGATAAGACATTTCTCCTCATAGTGTTTTAGAATAGGATGTTTTTACAGAAAAAGCCTTTGGTTTCCAAACACACAGAAATTTTCCGTGGAAGTATAAAATGGAAATCAAACTGCAAGACTAGAATGGACCTGACCCTGAAGCTGTCCTGGCCTGACATCGCTTCTGTTCTCTGTGCAGCGGACCTGTGTCTCGTTAGAGCAGGGACAGTATTTCATATGCTGTAGTAAATACATTATTTAGGAAAAAAGGGGTGAAAAAAGTCCTTAAGGTGTCAGTAGGATACTTTCTGTGTCCAGTTTGGTGTTACATCTTGTCTTTCCATACTGTCAGGTATCCCTCAAGACACTCCTTTTGGTCTCTCCAGCCCCCAGATATTGTGACTTCGCAATCCTTTGGATATATATTTTGCTGTTTTATAGATTAGCTAGTTTGCTGTATTCTCTCTGGATCCTTTCATTATATTTTACTTCCATTTTCAGTTATCATCTTATATCTATTACCCAAAGCATTCTTTTGTACTTCACCTAGATCCTCCCTTATTTTTATTCCTTAAGAACCTCCCAGAAGTACAAGCCATAACCAAGCACACTGTGTTCAAGTGTCCCAAGAGACTCAGACATTTTTTAAACATCTTGTGATTAAAAAAAAAAAAAAGGAACTGCAGTAAAATAATAAAAAAATTAAATTGAAGAACTTGAGTATTGAGATGAAGCTGACTAAAAAAAATCCCTCTTCAAAAGTCCCAAATCACCACTCTACCATGTTTCATTTGGTTAATTTTTAACATGTGAGGTGCTGTGGTATTTTTGTGTCTCTTACATCGTCTAATTGTTCCATGGGTGTTATGGAAAATAGAAATAAAAGTTTTGTTGTAAATGGTACATTTCTGTGAGAAACGTAGAAGTTCAATTTTCCCAACAGCAGCAGTTCCTCATTTGATTGGAGAACTCAGGTACCCCAGGGTGAACGTTATGGAGAAGCTTGGGATGGCCCTGCACAAGGTTATGCATGTGCTGTGCTTCACCATAAATTAGTAATGTCAGGTGTGTTGCCCTTGAGGAGTGGCTACACATGTAAACAGAGGTAGATTTAAGAATATGGTTCTGTTTGCACTTTTCTCTGTTAATTTATAAATTCATACATTCAGTGTTTTGTTTTAATTTTCCCTGGATTGTCCTAATATCACTCAAATTATGATCATGTTGATTTTAGGTACTCGTAATACTGCTTCAACTCGAACACGATTTTGTTTCTGTAAGGGCAAGAAAACCATGTTTTTGTAGTATTTCAGAAGTAGTCATGTTGGTAACAGTATGGGTTGTGTGCGTATTTTCCAGGATAACAAAGTTTTTAAAACTGTAACATGATTTGCAGGTATTTTCCTGATCTTTGAAAAACAATTAAAATTTTAAAAGTACTGTATATACAGTCCACATTAAACATTTTCATTATTAATTTATTGTTTGTAATAAGTTTAACCCTAATCCAATGTTTATTAAAACTGGAAAGGATTTATTAAATTGGTTCAATATTATCAAATATGTGCAGATCTTTACATATATTACATTAATTCTCTTTCTAAATATTTGCAAAATTTATTGAGTCTTTGTAAGTCTTCTAAAAATGTTACATGACACTCAGATTGGCCATATTCATAACACTGTCAGAATTCGCTGATTGTAAGAATATCTGAAAACAGCATCTGAAAGATGAAACAGCACAGCATGGTGATTCCAAAACCATTTTAAGATGTTACATTAAAAAAATGGGGTTTTTTGCAAGGGGAAAATCCTTTGAACTTTTCACCTTGTTTTGCAAGCAAGTGCAATATCTCCTTCACAGATGGGGTGAAGGTGCAGCTATGTGTGCACTCCAATTTTGCCCTCCTGGTATGATTGGGAACTTTACCAAATCCAGGCTGCAATTTAGTCAGTCCTGCAGCCCCAGTGAGCCTTTCTGGGCAGCATCCATTCCAATGTGTTTAGTGAGGGCGCTGGATTCAGACTCAGGGGATCTGGATTCACAAAGTTTATGGAAATTTGGATTAGTAATATTTGCGTGCCTGTCACTGAGTGTTCAAACTCATAGTACAAATCACCAGGAGTTTTTGAAAATCTTAACATTACTCTTCCTGTGCCTCAATTACTTCTCTGCAAGGTAAGGAAGAGGACACAGTCCTGCAAGTCAGGGCAGGTGGTATGGAGATGAGCTGATCATTGCTTATAATATTTTTGGAGAGTGTGTTGATCATAATCATTTAAGTACCTCTTAGGTAAACAGATTTTTTTGTCACTACCACGACATTTTCAGTGTAGGAGATACTTTACTTCAAAGGAAGTATTCACCTGAAAGTTTCATTTTATGGAAGAGTTCTTGATGTTTACCAAAGTGTGACTATTCATTTTGGGGTTTTGCTTTTTGGACTTTGATGACACAAAGTTATGGTTGTCCTAGGTTACAACAT